>VFFE01007179.1:1232062-1300787 GCA_008921705.1 Burhinus oedicnemus | reverse complement strand
GTAATGAGCTCTGGGGATTCTTCTTGAACAAAACTTTTACTTGCTGGAAGACACTACAATTTCAGGATTAAACTATCTGGTACAATATTGAAAGTGTAATTTTTTAGCAAAAGGAACAAAATTTGTCCTTGAGCCCCAAAACAAGCAAATCACCCACCAATGTCAACGGAGCCTCTACATCCTCCTCCAGGGAAATAAAAGAGAAAGCAAACAAGATGATTTAATTCAGCTTAGATAATTTATAGTTCCTTACATGCTGCACTTTAAAAGAAAACTAAAAAATTTATTTTTATTCAAAGGGGTGATAAACAGAGCAGAACTATTTTTTTTAATTTTTTTTTTTATTCCCACAGTGTTTCTGGTGTCTTTAAATATTGCAACAGTTTAGTATGTGCTTTTCCTTCCTTGCTTGGGCAGATGTCATTCTATTATACTTTAAAAATTTCAAAGGAAATGGCTCTGTTATGTTTTACATGGTAATAAAATGGCTGAATTAAAACAATGACATCATTGATTACCCTTTGATATACGAAATTTATCTAAATTAATTATCTTTCAGTATTTGCTAAAAATGTTGGTATGTGAAAATTCACTATGATAGAACATCTGCTCAACAGAGGACTTATCAAAGGTATTGTAATAAGCTATGTAATGAATGTTTTCCGCTTTCAAAAGAGAGGATACTGTGTATGGCATTTATTTAAATAATTTGTCTCAAGTCAGGATTTCCATCCTACTTCAAGAAAAAGAAGCAATTTTGCCCTGAAAATACTACAATTAAATTTGGAAGCTTTACAACTAGTGAAGTTAAAAGTGTAACTTGGAAAATACCTAAGTTAAAACAGCTAACACAGATAGCAGATGAAAAAGATTCATTTGAAGTCCTGCTTAGAGGCACAGTAAGTGGCGCACTGCGTCGAATTGGGTTTGAAATCGGCTCAGGGTGACTTGTTCTCAGTCCCAATCCTTCTGCTCATTTCTTCTGCTTTTCAGGCATTTGTCTTTCAGACCTTTTTGAGATTTGATCCTGGGAGCAGCTGAAAGCCTTAGTCTTTTCTCCATTGAGCTTCCTGAAGAAGCAGCAAGCATGTGTGTACAAAACATGTAATATGCAAGTTTTTTCTCCTAGAATTTCTTTTGCATGTGAAAGTTTGTGTTGCTTATCAAGGTACATACCTGGACTAGAAAGCTGTCGTGGTTTGGGCCAGACTGGCCACTGAAACGAACAACAGATGCTCTCTTTTACTTCTCTCCCCTTCAGAGGAGGGAGAGAAGGATGAGAGAGAGAAGAGACTTAACGAGTTTAAAAAAAGAAACAGAACTACTTTAATGAAAATATTAATAAAATAATAAAAAGAAAATAAAGAAGTACATACAAAACCGTATCAAGCTCCCAGGATGACGATCGCACAGGATGACGATCGCATCACCAGCAGTCACTGGGAAGTCCCAGACTGGACTCAGCAACGGATGGCAACTGGATTTTGGAATGCAGGGATCAGGATCAAGGGCAGACAAACAGAGTCCTCCTCGGACGCCGGCCATTGAAGAAAGAGGGCTGACCCTTTGATGCCTCAGCTTTTACACTGAGCATGATGCAGATGGGATGGAACACCCTGTTGGTCAGTTATGGGTCACCTGTCCTGTCCGCTGCTCCCTGCAGGAGTGACACCTCTACGCTTTTCCGCTTCCCACCCTCTAACAGGGCAAATACCAAAGTTGGCTGCCCTTGTTTGTTATAGCAATAAGGATAAGCAAGAGCGTCTCTGCATCCCATTCCTTGGCATAAATTACAACTAGTCAGGTCTTATCACTCTGGGAGTGGACTACAGTCTTAAAAATGCACCGTTAATTTTGGAAAGTTCAGTTAGTTAGAAGAGGCTTAGCTACAAACTAAAATTACTGAACAGAAAATTGGTTCTATTTTACCTCAAACCAGGACAAAAACACATAATGTATAGGGTATCCTGTGAAGGTTCCTGCCACGTTCCTCACATAAATAAAAATTTTTAAGTCTTCTATTGCAACCGTTTCCTCCTGATGAGGAGGCTTACACCAGAGCAAATGAAATGATAATAGTATGAATGCATTACGATAATACACACCAAGGTGGAGAGGCTCAGAGGTTTTCACATTCCACATAAATGGTTTCTTCAAAGACATTGTATTCTTTGATGTGGGAAAGACAGAAGACTTGTTTCAGTGGAAACCTTTGAAGTCTTCCCACAAATGAGAGCGTTTTTGCTGACGTTCAGCCTGGCGCTGTCTGGCTGTCAGCAGCTGAAAGGGCACGTTGTTGACTCTGTTACGGGGCTTGTCATTCTTCATACATAGGGGGATAAGTGATGGTCACTTTGACCCTCCATCCTGACGTTAACATTCAGCCTAAGTCTGGCTGTTTGGAAAGGAGAACTTCACCCTGGGGAGCGTGTTTGCATGTTTCCTTCGGTTTCCGAAGAGGTAGAAGATAATTGTGAAGAACTGGTTCGTTGTGAGCTTGTTGGGACTTCAACTTTCTTTCTGTATAGGGCTACTTGGAGTAGGGATTGGCAAATGACAAAATTACAGGTAATGTTTTTCTATTAGTATATCTCCATTGTATTAAAGAAGGCATCTGGCTATTCTGTAGTATTTTTGTGTCATTAGAGAACATCACTATCATGTCATTTCGTAGTTTGCTGAGGTACGTATGATTGTGTGACCCTTTGCTGATTAGGTAAAAATCGTCTCGGGAATATTTGGGTCTTTCTCATTATCTGAATATTTCTTGGATTTCTCTGTCCATAAAGTGTGCCAAATTAAGGCTGAATAATAACCTTCAAATCCCCAGGAAGGGACTCGGGGTCAGCCCCCTTAATGCAAATACTTTTTTGTCAAAGGAAGAGCAAGAATGAGAGGAACAAGGCTACCCCTGGACTTGTCACTGACCCACCTCCAAAAATACTTCAGGATTCAGACAAAGCAGTGCATGTTTCTAGTCGTCTTGTTAATACTGATCTCTAACAATATTTGCTCAGCCTGATCCGTAAGTCACAGTAGCACTGAGCAAATGTGAAAAATATGAAGAATTATTGCAGCTGTGTGACGTAACTCAGGAATTTGAGCATGAATATTTATGGACTGCGTTATGGGCTGAGAAGTAGGATGTCTGACGTCAATTAAAAGATTGACCAGACTCTAAACAAGGTATCTGTGACCTTGTCGAGGTGGGAGGGAAGATGTGCAGTTTGAGGAAAGCTTGCATGTGGCATTTAAGGATATGTAGCATAAACTGAACATATGGTGCTTTTAGTGACTAGTACCTGTGTATTTGCTTTGCCTGTGGATAAAACAATTAGTTGATTAGTAAGTGCTGAGTAAGTGATAACTAATATGCCAGGAACTGAATAAATACACATATAAAACATCTCTATTTCTGTTTAGGAATGTTATATGCATATGAACATACCCACAGCCGGTTAAGCCCCTTTGCACCGCAGAGGTACAAATCAGGGTCTGGTAGATCTTGAGAGTTTTTTTGATCCTGTGAATAAAACTTCACTCTCTGACTTTGAACACAGCATTGTAATGAACGGGGTAGGACAGAAATAAATCATAACATTTTTTTATACTCTGAATGTAAAATTCTGTTTACTCTTTTGCAAGACTCATTCCAGGGATTTTTGTCTGTAGTTTAGTGCAGCCAAAATGTAAATGTGTATGCTGGGCTCTAAAAATGTAGATTTAACTCAAAAAGTATAAAAGGTTGGAAAAGGATTATATAAAAGTCTGAAAAGTCATAAGTAGGAAGTGCTGTGCATGCTCTTTCTTCCCATCTCCCTTTCAGTTACAGTAATTTAGGTTTTAGCATATGATGAATTCTATCTTAAATTACTACTGGAATATACTTTTCAACTTTTGACTAAATTTTGCAGAAATTACCCTTCCATGTTTCAGTGTGAGATCAAAGAAAATCCCAAATGGAAAACATGCTTTTGAGAGGGGGGAAAAAAGTTCTCAGTTTCTAAGCTCTTGTAATGAAGATAACTTAATTAAAATCAAAGCAAAACTAATTAAGAACTTAAAAGTGCAAGTTTTTGGTTGCATAATATCCCCGAAACATGGCAGAACGGGTTTATTATCATCGATAGGAGCTCCTGGTCATGCGGACAGGTGGTGCAGTCACCAGTGGATCCAAATGAAAAACATACAGCTGAATTACATTTTTCTGACCAGTCTTACTGACCTTTCCACTCGTAACCTTCCTGCTCTTTTGCTTCTGGAAAAACCTGCTATTTTGGCAGACAATTCCCCCTCTTTCCTGGGAGTTTTGTCTGGGTTACACAGTCGGGGACAAACCAGCTGAGCACTTACATATTCATGATTTTCACGATTCATTCCTTGATCTCGCCGTTTGCAAATTGAAAAGGAAAGCATGTTTACACACACGTCCACCTGTTCTATGTGCGTCTTTTCTTGCCCTTTTCCTTTCTCGAAAAAGGAGAGAAGATTGAAAATTCCAAAGTTGTTTGTTTCAATTGAACCACAGTAAAAATATCTTTAATTTTTTAATGACTGCAAGAATTCATTAAATTGAATTCATGAAACATTCTCACTTCAAGTTAATCTTACGCTATTTTTTGTAAAAGCTTTTAAAAAATATGTTATGATGATCTTTTCTCCTTAAACATTCATTCATATAGTGCTGTATCATATCATTCAAAAGCTGTTTGAACGCGGTTTCTGGATTAGTTTCACACATGCTTTTTATGAATATTTAGTGAAAGCCTAATGAGCATACTCCCTGCTAGAATGGATCAAGACTTTATTGGACTGAGTTTTGTTCACTTTGAAGAATGTTGCCATATGGGAGATTTGGTTTTTTGGGCTCTCAGGTGCTCATAGCAGATGGGGATTGAAGTGCTCTGAAGACAGCACACCAAGTAACTGCCATCTAAGCGAGGTGGTGGGGTCTCCTAGGCCATAGCAGAAGCCTGGCAGATCCTTAGAGTGCCCAAGGAATGGAATTCTGAAAGCGGGGACAGTGCTGATGCCTGCAGGATAAACAATTCTAGAAATACAACAGCTTCTGTGTATGTGATTGCTCATGTGGTTCCTTGACGAAGACAGATATTAATTAGATTCACAGTGAATCATTTACATTCTCATGCGAGAACTGAAGAAGCACTCGATTATATAAATGTTATCCCCTGTATAGTTCTTTTCAAGAACCCCGTTGACCTGCTTTTCGTAATTGCACTTCTTCAAATAAGAAGGATCCAGCTACCTTTGACCTCTACTCGTCAATGCGATCTCGGGCAGTGACCTTTATCCCTCATCATTTAGGAGCTGAACGCATGTTTACAGAGGCAACTCCTCATTAAACGGGGAGCATTCCTGTTGTAGGCAGACTTTGGCCACTGTCTTGTGTGCTGGTTTTTTGTTTGTTTGCCCTTTTTTTTTTTTCCTTGTCTATTATCAGCATAATGGAATTTTGTTTTTCCGAGTGTAGTGTGATTGCATAAATTGTAATTAGTTTTCTAATGGAGATTTTGAGCTTTGTCCTCTTAGAAATATGCCTGTCTCTTGGAAAAAATGCATTTTTGGCTCTAGAAACATTGACTTTAAAACAAAAGCACCAGCTTTTTTGTGCAAGTTTCCTTCTAAGAGGCACTGCCAGGTGTTTGCAACATAGGATAGGCGTACTGTCCTTAGGGAGGCAAAGCTTTCATTTACCCATAGAGAGATGATTTCTAACCATCTGCTCTGTATCTCAAAGAATTGGTAAGTTAAAAATGTGAATTTTCTCATCCGCTGGGAGCCAGCCTGTGCAGCACACATAATACAGAAGGAAACAGTGTGCGGAGAGGTGTCACTAAAAAGAACTGTTTTCTTCAGTTGCGAAATAAGGCCATCTTAGATGACCATTTTTTAGGAAGTATTTTTAAAAAAACAAACCCACTAATTACTGCATGTCCAATTCATTTGTAAAGATAGCAGCTGAAAATAAAGATAATTCTATAGATAGGCAAAAGAAAACAGTTTGAAAAAGCACTTTCAGAGCCAATATAATCCTGCTGCTTTATTCTAAACAAGATCTATTTTTCAAAGTGTTTTATAAGTTAGTGGTTTTTTCACTCTGCTAGGTTTTTCTGAAGATAGAGAATATAAAAAGGTTAGATCTCCATAATTTCTGTACTGTTGGATAAAAGACAAACTAAGAATTTAATTGTATTGAGATAGCTAAATTATTTCTATTTTTAAGAGTAGAAAACAAGCCTTTTTTCCAAGCACACATACTCAAAGCCTAGCTGTGTATGAAATAGCTTTCTAGAAATTATTTATGTCCAGTTAGACTACTTTCATACTTTTTGCCCAAAATAAAAACAAATGTAAGATTTATTTGCGTAGACCTGTGTGACCATCTGCAGCTTTAGAAGAACCTTGTGCAGGAAGAGGCAGTTGATGATCCCCTACAACAGTTCTTACTGACAGCTCTATCAATGTTCTTGCTCCTCCTCCTTAAATAAAAAAAAAAGTTGATACCTTATTTTCCATCAGCAACCTCCCTGTTTTTTGCGTCAGACTCTCATTACCCTTGAGCACGGTGGTAGGATACGTCCCCGTTCCATATAGCTCCTCGTTTGAATGCCGTTTACTCAGGCATTCATGGTGTTACTCAGAGGTTTCCATCGGGTTCCTGTTCATTACGGCTGGCAATAGCAGCGTTCGGATGCGTTTTGACTGGCAGTTGACATTGGGTAGTGAAAAGGGGTTTTATTACAGACAAAAGTATAAAACATAAGGGAATGTTGCAGAGGAGAAAGGTCTTTAAATTAATGGTAGGGTGATTTTACTGGTTGTCTTTCGCTCTGCTTTAAATCTAAATTTCCAAGGGAGCGATGTTAAGGACTCCCTAGAACAGGAATCTGTCCCTTTCATCCCTGTTTCCTCCCTTACTGCTGGGGTTTCTGCAGTGACAGCCTCAGGACTTACGGAGAGGGTTCAATATAGACATGGCACCCAAGAGCTACAAAAGAGCAGTTCTGCGTATTTCACAGTGATTTCATTGGCATCACTGTAAGGTTTGTTTACCAACTTGGATAACTAGACTGAAATTCTTCATTGGCTTCAACTGTGATTTTCTTAATACTGGGCTCTGCTTGCTGCAGTATATAATTAGACTTGGAGTATTACATTTTAGCATAAATGACAGCACTAATTTCTTGTTTTACCCAATTATTGACAGGTCTTAGGAAAGAAAGATTACTTTTTCTATAGGTAGTTTGCATGTAGGTAATTGAGTAGGTTTGTGTAGAACGACTCACTTCTGTAAACTTGACTGTATAAGTGTTTTCACAACTTTTCATTTTTATATTTGTTCATTAACTTTTTTCCTTAGCGCTCAGTTCAGAAATCTATAAAAAATAACATTTAGAAAAGTCAAATTTGAAATAATTTGATTTTATGAATCTTAATTCATGAAGTTAGCCATTTCATCTATTTTTTTGCTCTGAGAAATAGTTGTTCTCAAGTGGTGTAAATAAATGGACATAGTCGATAACTGGTTTTGTGCTAGTTTCCCAGGTCTGTTACAAACAGACATGTTATACATAGAAAAATGACAGTTCACACTGTAGTGCAAAGAAACAGAAATTTATTGTGGATTTCAAGAATATTATAAAAAACAGATATTAAACAGTTCTTCATACAGGTTTCGCTCATACTACTGTCTATCTTTGAAATGTTGAAACTCGCCAAACTCCCTCCCTCTTTCTGACTTCCAGGATGTTTTTTTCAAGAAGCGCTATCAAAGCAGGACCTTTAATCATCTCCCTGAAAGATTTAAGCAAAACCACTTCCATGTTCATGTAAACTTACACTTTTAATTATACCCTCACTCATTTTTTTCAAAGAAGATAAACAACTTAAATGACTGAGCGCTGTTTGCTGTTCGAGTAAAGGCAAGGAATTAAACTATAAAAAAAAAAAAAGCTTTGATTCCTGCAGAATTATAGAAGTGGCGTTGTAGCTAGGTTAAGCAATATAAAGCATATCTACACAGTAGTTACAACTTTGACTGTAGCCATCAATAGTTTTAGAGACTGACCTTGAAAATGAGGTGTGCGCATATGAAATGATAGGTTACTTTTAATGAAGTGTTCCCATTGTTATTTCCTAGAGTAATAACACATAAATGTCCCAAGAACTGAGCTGTAGGAGTTTTCCTTTGAAGTTCAGAGTCAGCTTTGCAAGCATGTTTAGAAACACATCTTACAGTCATTAGACAACACAATATGTATATAGTGACTGCAAAATAGGTATTTTGTTCAGAAGGCCAGTTGAGTTGTTCTGAGGAACAGTGGTTTTTTGTTATCATGCTAATTGTTAGTTGACATATCAGACTAAGAAATGAGTATCGTAACGCTTCCTGGAAAGTCGAAGCACTTAATCACAAGTTGCAGCAACGAAGGTCTTTCAAGAGAGCACCTTGGTTCAGCAGGCAGCGGAGCTAGCGCTGTACAGGGCACCCACTTACAGCGTGCTAATAGTGATAAGCGAAAAATAACAGTATCCGTTGGCTTTTGGTATGAACTAACCCAACGGATAGATGTACAAGTGGAATTGGGCTTAATTCTCTCCTTATTTGTACCTGGGTTTATGTCTTTGTAACCACATTGACTCCAGTGAAGTTATCTTTCACTTGTATCAGTGTAAGAATAATCAAGAAACCTTTTCCCAGCGATCTGCAATGTGGAAGGCAGGAGTGTAATTTCTATATTGATAAAATGAATATAATATATTGCACAGAGGCTTTGTGAGCTTTAATTAATGTTAGAATAGTTTTACATTTATTAATGATGGAATAGTCTTGAGTTAATTAACTAAATCTCAAGGACGTCAGACTTGGGTGGTTGAATCCAGCAGATTATTTGGGTGGGCCAGGCTTCCAAAATTGCCCCCTTTTTAAGGCTATTGTTTTCAAGGTGCCTCGATGTTGACCTTAAATAACTAAATTCTTTGTTTGCAACTTTGTCACATGAAATATAAAATCATTTTTATATAAGCCTGAGATAGGATTTGGCCTACATTAAAATATATACCTAAAGAAATAGCAAAAAAAACAAAATGTGTTTATTTAAAAAGACCTTTGACTGCTTACAAAAATACATCCTTGAAAATCTGATTACTTGAAAGAACAATTTGAAAATATTTTCTGGGGCAGGAGAGAAGAATGAGGTACCTCCCTGCTGATAATATGAAATTAAAGCTTGTTGATTTCTGTCTAGTGAACGAATTTACTTCATGGTGAAATAGAGAAAAACAGAATTTCTTAAAATTCTAGTTCATAGAGGTAGTTTATGCTAATGCTGTTCTTGTCTGGTTGGAAGGGTTATGGGATGCTCCCACTGAAACACCGCAGCTGGATGTTAGGGCTTACAGCCTAAGTAAGGGCATTAGATATCTCATTAAATTATTACTTCACATTGTTTCTATTGTTTGCTTTGATTTCTGATTTCAGAATCACTTTATGTTCACCTTTCATTTTCATTGTGCCACTTTATTTTCCTTCATTTGTAATCATTGCATTCTAACACATTCTCATTTTCAGAAGAACATCACTTATGTGACGTGGGAGAGTTTCTGTGTCGTGATCGCGCGACTTGTGTCTCCCAGCACTGGCTGTGTGATGGAGAGCCTGATTGTCCTGATGATTCAGATGAGTCTTTAGACACATGTAAGTAAAGAAGGTGCCGCTCGTGTTTTATCTTCCTTTTAATGCTAACGCTTATAGTTGCACTAACTGTACAATTGAAAGGACAGATTCAATTTTTTTTTTTAATAAGTCCTGAATAAACCTTCCTATCAAGGGGAACAGGTTACATTGACTGTGTGGGTGAGAGACAAAAGAAATGGAAGAGATGGGAAGGTGTTTTGTTCATGTGCCACTTTGTAATGAACACTGTCACCAGAGCATATGTTCCCTACGCTCTCACTGAGCTGTAGATGAGCTGTAGAGGGCAGAGGCAAAGTCAGACCCAGGAAAAATGTATTCCTCTAAAACAGGGGGAGATGGGGTGGAAATGAATAGTGCAAAATGTTTTCAGTAAAAGTATGAAAAGCATGCAAACATCAAAGGGAAGAATGAAAGAAGATGTAAAAACTCTGAGGGGGAAAGAAGTAAAGAAAGGAAAATGAGGGAAAGCTTTAATAAAACATGGTTAATTATAATAAAAGACCTTGTTTTTTTTAATGTGGCTAAGAGCTTCTGAAGACCGGAGTAGCAACCTTACAGACTTTTTTCTTATCAGCCTTGTAGACTACTGATGAGGTGATATTAAATCTTAATGTTCCCTTGTTTCCTGCGTTCTGAAGAAAAAGAGGGAATTTCCTGATTTTATCCTCAGGATAATCACTTAATGTAGGAGAAGAACCATGTATTTTGTATCAAAGCAATACTGACAATCAGGGAGGGTAGAAGTGTGGTTTACTGCTAAAAGAAAAGAAAATATCAAACATCAGATAGTATTTAGGAGTCTAATCTTTACAGTGAGGGACAGAAAGTTGAGATATTTGGAAACCATTTCTGTCTGGGCAAACGTTGCACCGATGATTGCAACCTTCCTGCTCCACCGTTTGTTCTCTGGAACAGATAGGAAAATTGCCTCCGGGGCTGTGGTGAGGGTGCTGTGATTAACTGCCTTTGAAACACTTTGGGATTCTCAAAAAAAATACTGTAGTTGGAAGCATCAGGTACAGTTAAGATTTTATTACCACACTGATGATTCCTTACTGTCTTCTCTAATATAATATTTTCAAGCGTAGTATCTGCAGTTAAAAGTTTTTCTGCTAACTAATGAATATTGTGATAAGAGCACAAAAACAGTCACACACACACACGGTTTTTAATTTGCCTCCTGATATTTAGCGTGTAGTTCCCGATCCAGCAGCCTGCTGGATGCCTAGGTATTTTCCTCCCAAGAACTTTGCTTGTTTATTGTACTGGACCATATGGTTTGTGTTCAGTAATGCCATTCAAAGTCATGGCATATTAAAAACATAACCTTTGAAGTTTATCGATGGCTTGAAGAAAGGGGCATGGGGTGGGAAAGCAAGTCCACACTCTTCCTTACATCAGCCACCCTGGTCCTATTGGAAACACCTTCCCCTTTGCAAATACTAACAGTTTCGGTAGGATGCATTACCTAGGCTGTCCCAAGTCAAAGGTAGGAGTTAGCATCATTGCTTTTCTGGTTGTAGAGGAGGAGGATGTTTGAATCCTTATGCACGTACAGCTTATGTAGCCCTTTGCCAACGAACTGCTGGTTAATGAGGTGTCTGGACAACACTTGACCGTACGGGCTGAGATGGTAATCATGTCAGGTCTGGTGCCCTGTCTCACCCTTTCAGTTCAACTCAGTCCAGAGCTCTGCATGAGAACCAAGTGACAGCGCTGGGATGCTGGGGTAAACTTTCTTACATGTTTGTCCACAATGATGTTTTGGTCTTGATGGTTCTGTATTTGTTTAGTTAGCATTATTTACTGTCAAATGTAGTGTATCTTGAAATACACGTATATACTCTAGCTTCATCAAGTAAGTTGTTTCTCATTAGAGATGAGTATAATGGTCCTGAATTTTCCTGCTGATGCTTTGGATGATGGTATATGTAAGGAGTTATAAACTACTTTAAAAATATTCTGATGCAATATTTAAGTGAGGGTTACAGCACCTCCCAGTTTTAGTGCACTGAGTCGTGTGTCTGTTTGTTTACGGATGAGTGCAACCTCTATTTGTCAGCTCTTTGCTGACTTACCTACGATGAATTATTTGATGTAGCCTGACAGATATTGCTAGTTGTTCCTATAGCCATAAACAAATGGAGTTTGATTGATTTTCTGTGGATTTGTGCCTAGTAATAGGGTTTTCTGGGTTCTAATAACGTGCAAGCATTTATCAAAGCTTTTCCTGCAAGTGCAAGTTCTTAACTTCTCTCCCGTGGGAATTTCAAGGTATCTAAAAGGAGAGAAATTCTCATGCTGAAGGTTTTCCCATGGTGAGAATATGAAAAGTCTTATTAGTCTCACCGCTCAACCATCTATTTGCAGAAAACTTTTAGGAACTAGAAGTGTGGCCTCTATCCTGGTAGCATTTTAGCCAGGTTTTGCAGTAGAACCTAAAAGTTATTAGGCTGTACAAATACATATGGTATGCCTGTATCGACTGATTTCCTCAGGAAGCCACCTGAAATCATACAATCCAGTCCCTTTTTTATCTCTAAAGAGATCTAGGATTGGACAGAAAGGAGAAAAAGGCGGCATTCTTAGTTACCATTAAATTCAGTCTCTTCATTGGCAAAGGTTGAGGCAGGGCTTTATGCAGGCACAGCTTCCATGGTCTTTCGACGAGTGTGATGGAGGTGCCCTGTCACTGCCTGTGTCCTTCTGAGTTGACACACAGCTTCCATCACCAGTCTGTTCCCCGTCTACTTCCCACCTTCCACTAAATGGTCTCACAAATAGCTTTGTAAAACCAGAAGTGAATTCCTATGGCACCTATACCTGTGTTCTCTTCTGTTTCTTAGCAGCTGTAATTCTTTCTGCTCTCAGTGGAGCTGCTGCTTTTTATAGTACCAAAGAACCTGGCTCAGTAATTCATAATGAATAATTTAGTGAACAAATTCTGTTGCTTTTCTGTTAGTGAATTGTTTGTGAGAAAATTGATTTTAAAAAAAACTGTATTAATAAAACTCTTGACCAAGTAATTTCTACCCTTTCTTGGGTGGTAAGTCTCCAGGTTGTTCATAAGGTTTCGCAAATAGTCAGGATTCAAAAATCAATTTACTTAACCTAATAGGATGACGCTAGGTTCTTCAGTAGGCTAAATCAGCAAGCTTGCTTGAAATCAATAGAACTCTATCAGATGCCTCAGAATCGGGCCAGACATATTTGACTTTTAAAGATAGCTGTTGGTCTGGAAGTTGATGCAAATGTTTAGAGGACTTCCTTACTGTAGAAAGAAAAAAAATAAAAATAAAAATTGCTGTCTGTAGACTCATCTGCTGAATTATTTTGGTGGGGCAATTACAAAAGTCAAATATACTGTTAAAAAGCATAGTTTAAAAAACAAAAATAGTGACAACCTTTTGTCTCACTCTTATGTCTCTTCACTGTTGCCTGCTTTAGACACTCAATAGTTGGAAACACCTGTTTAATCTCTTTTTCTTGGAGGAAGTTTGTGTTTTGTTTTGGGGTTTTTTTTGCTTATTTTACAATTCTTGCCACTAGTATTGGTCTTAAGCTGAAGCATTTGCGTATCTCAGCAGCTTTTACATGGGCTTAAGTAGGGAAGTTCAGTAGTTGTATCTCAAAGATCCAATTTACAGCATTGTCATTTTGGGGTAGCAGTGTGTGTTGCGTTCCACAGTTGTACCTCTGAATAACATATTAATCTCTAATTAAACTATGTGGTTGCCCAAGGACTGTCAATGGCTTCTGAAATCTAGACATAAGACTTGATGTACTATATTACCTGGTTTCCTCCTTAACCTCCTACTAACAGGGTTGAGATCTAAAAGGTATATTGGCAAATGACTCAATCCATTTAGTACTTAAGGATTTTTTTTGTGCGTTTGCGGCTTCAGAATTTGTCTGGCTTGCGTATTGTTTTCTAATCTCAGTTCACAAACTCCTCTCTGTCAGAATGCATTGTGCTAAGGCAAGGTGAAACAAAGGAGCAGGAAAAGAAATTGCTTATTTTCTGTAGCTTCTTTCTGGAACTGTACGCATTGATTTTGTTTGGTTTTTGTAATGCTTGGTGCAGCAGCAGTTCCACCAAGGGCTGGTTTATTGTCTCTTAGCCATGAAGTAGAAGAAAGTGCTATAACAATGCCTGATACTTGCCCTGTGAAGAGAGACTTGAGGTCTGGCACAAGTATGCCCTGAGCTCTTTTCATATCATTCTGTGGCATGTTGCAGGCAGCAGTGCTTTGTTACGGCACAGTTGCCCATTAGAACCATCTATGACCCTAAGTATTGCTTGAATATCATGAATATTTTATGAGAGGGGAAAAAAGCACAGTACAATATGAGATCTCCTGCTGCCAAGACATGAAAGTACTTGACACTCAGTTATTTTAGCAGCATCAAAATTCTGAAAACAATTCACTCTGCACCACCAGACTACAACTCTGTGTCTTGCATTGTCCACATGTGCACTTTCTTTGTTATCCCGGCACTGTTGTTCTTGCATCTGAGCTTTCTTAAATGGTATCCAAATGACCGTTTGCGTGTATGCCACACACACAATTTATTTGTAGCTGACTGGTCCTGAATTGAAAGAACCTCCGTTTCCATTAGCAAATCATCAAATTTGAGTGGTCCCTGTCTGTAGAAGTTTGAGTAGATGTAGGCTTATCATAACATGTTGAAATTATCTCTGATGCTAATCTTTCTCTGGGATTTTGAGGGAATAGCATCTTCTATAATCATGATTAAATTGAAGTTGGAGGAGCAAAAAAAAGGCAGCAACCAGAAATACCTTGTTTAAAAGCTTGAATCTCACTTTGTTTGCTAAAATAGCTTCTTTCATTCTCTGGATGCTAATTACGTGAGACTATTTTCACAAGCTTAAAAATTGTTAATTGGGTACCTCAATTGTAGTTCTTTTGCCAGCAAAGGATAAGATAATTGGATGCCATGTAGCTCCTGTGGTATGAAACAATAAAGATAAGATTTCCTAAAGCTCCTAACTCTTTTATGAGTAGACTCGTTGAAATTCAGTAAAGGCCAGGTTTCCAACCCACTCTTAAGTAGCTTTGGAAAATCCCAGATCGATAAATAAGTTGCATACATTGAAGAGAAGCTGCCATGAGGCTATTGAAGGTAAATGAAGAAAACACTGGACATGAGGGAAAAATGTGGTCTTGTGTTTTCATTCTTTATAATTTTGCTGTATGTAGTTACTATTGAACAAGGAATCTGCTGCCTAAAATAGCTGCTTACACCTATTCTTCAGCAAGATACTTGATCATATGACTGGTCATATTAATTTAAACTGCTCTGAAGTGATGAATGTATGCGCGTTTTTTCTCTCTGAATCAGGATCTTTCGATCAGTAGCATAAAACTTAAGTTCTAAAGCTCTTGAAGGAGATGAACCACAACAAAATGACAAATGTCAACAAATTTTATGAAACTGCCGCTAGTTACATAAAATTCAGTTAAATGCTTAATTCAGCAATACAATATTGCCATGCTTTTATGTTAACTGGTGAAAAGAAGCGCTCATGACAGAACAAGATGAATATCTTGAAGTAGGATTAACTTTCCTAGTACCATTTTTACAGCCCTGAAAGAAAAAACACTTCCCACTGAAGGCATCCTTGCAGTTTACCCTGGCAAAGCTACTGCGGTTGGTAACCGCTGGTAAAGAAATGATGTATAAAGATGTATTTATTATGGTCGGTGTTTTTGCCATCCTATTTTCTGGCATATAGCCTCTCAGGTCTGCGGTGCTTGATCCTGTTCAGATAGTTTGCCGTTGTCTGCCCTCTTTCCCTGTGGTGAACACCTGCCTGACTGCTAACCTGGGCTTCAGCTTCTGACCTCTGCTTTCTCCTTACTCCGTCGTTTGGGAAAGCTGCCGTGCTCGGCTGGTGTGATGGGATTGCTGATATTCTGGTAGTTAATGGAATATTAGAGCAAACAGTCTGGAAAGGATGAATGTCGATGGTGCTCATGCCCTCTAAGCCTTTTGGAAAGGTTATAGGGAAGCACCCCATTGAGACAAACACCGCGTTGCAGTTGATCTGGAGGAGTTCAGGTTGTACCACCGTGGCCTTCGGGGCCGGTGTTGATGAGGCCCAGTTGTCGTCATACTTTGGGGGTGTTCCTACATTTCTCACCACTAACTCAGCTCCTGTTCCCTCTGGGCCGCCCCGTCCCTGGGTGCAGGGGAGCACTCGTCGTGGGCCAGGGAATAACCCTTATGTTTTTGCACTTGATCTCTGTCACAGCCAGCATATAAGCAATGGCATTGAGGCGCTAGAGAACATTTAGAGGCAATTCCTTTATGCAGTTTCCCAACGGATGGTAATAGGACTTCTGAGACATAAACACATTGTCAGCTCACTGGAACACGTGCGTTATCCTTCTCTGAATAAAACTAGTTCATGCATTTTGTGTGAGTGACTTTGAATACTCGGTGTGCTTAAACCTATGGCTGTGGCCCTGCTGTGGAACTTATTATCATTATTTGGGCCTGTACCGGCTGTGCATCTCTGGTGTTGGCAGCCAGGGCTGTGGGGGCCCCTGTGAGGAGAGGCCGGGGCTGGACACAGCCGGTTCCAGCCGGTTCTGCAGGGCAGGGCACAGCTGGGCCAGTCAGCAATGCTGGCGGCACCTCTGGGGGAAATCGATTTAAGAAAGGGCAAAACGCTGCCAGGGACTGAGGAGTGAGGAAGGAAACGGCCCTGTGACCACCCAGGGCAGAGGAGGAGGAGGTGGAGGTGCTGTGGGCCTGTAGGGAGACCATGGAGGAGCAGGTGGATATTTCCTGAAGGAACTATGGCTCGTGGAGAGGAGCCCACGCTGGAGCAGGTTCTCCTGACAGGGACTGTAGTCTGGCTCTGCATTAAATTCGTCTTCCCAAACTCGAGTGTGTTTCACCTGTGACAGTAACTGGTGAGTGATCTCCTTGTCTTTATCTCGACCGATGAGCTTTGCCATCTTAATTTCTCCCACATGCTGTTGAGGTGGGGGAGCGAGTGAGCAGCCGGGTGGGCGTCCGGCAGCTGGCCACGGTCAGACCACCACAGGACTAGCTCTGCCTGATCCGGGTATTACATGGGCTGTGCCTGTACGGCCCCCATACAGATCTAAACTTGCAGCGATCGAAAGCCAAGCAGATGTGCTGGCCTAACGCTGACCGCCGGTAGAGCGCCGAACACGAGCTGATGGGCCCCACCAGAAGGAGGTTGTACGGCTTTTGCTCAGAGCTGCATCGCATTCTGCTATCTGAAGTGTGGAATGACTAAGCTTGTGCTTGCTTTTATTTTTTTTTTTTTTTTTTTTTTTTTTCTGTAATAATATAAGGGTGGCTCTATGTGTCCATGATAACTATGGAACTGGAGTAGGATGGGAAGATCAGATCCACAAGAGGGAATGTTTGAAAGAATAGATAACAAAGTGCTTGAGGAATGCCGTGGTACACTGGACACCTATTGTATGTATCATATACCCTGTCAGCCGGGTAACACTGCGGGAACTAAAATTTACACCGTACTGAACATGAGGATCTTGCAAGAGCAAAGTGTAAGTCTGTCCAACTGGTATCAGAAGTATAGTGAGTCTGGTTCCTGCCGACTTGTCAGGCACTGCTGCCTTATCTGTAACGGGTTAGCAACAGGGGCTTGGCTTCCAGCAGCGTTCATTTTGTAGGGGACTGCAATTTTGATTTTGTGAATAAAAATTTTTTTTCTTAAATGATCATTTTGAAAGTGACATGCCACAGTCAAGTAAACATCAGAATTTGGCAGGGTATAGAATTACATGCTTCTGCTAATTTTTTTTTTTTTTTTAATAATTTTAAAGACAAAAGGCATTCAATAACTTTTTTTTAATAGCTTATTTTCTGTTCTGAGTATTCATTTCTACTCTGGTTTCCAGTCTGAACGTTCTTTAACATTGTCCTTTACATAGTCCATACACTCAGTCCTGTTTCAGCCAAACATAATTGCCTTGAGGTAGTTGAAATTAGTGTGTTACATATGCGGTTATTTAAGCAATTATTTACAATTTACCAATATAAATAGTTACATTAACTTTTATTATAGGCCAATAGGTTTTTATAAGACTAGCTCGTTTCTGGTTTACTAGTAATGATTCACACCTTGCAAATGTGTAGCAGACCTGTGTGGTGCACAAAAAGTTTAAGAAAGAAGAATTCCTTTGTTTTTTAAATGCTTTGAGCTTGTAATATGAAAAGATCTTTAGGCAAGATTTTCCCTTGTACTCAGGATAGCGCTAGAGTTTATGTGACCATCCAAGTACATAAAATGTAGCATTAGATTTCTTTTTGCCTTTCCACGTAAGGAAAATTTTTCACAATGCTTATTTATGAATTTGGAGTGGGGTGTGGTGTCAGAATCACAGAATCTCTGGTCTATGTGAAAGATGAGAACTACACAGGGTATCATGGTGTCATTATTGCACAGGAATTCAGCATCCCTGGCAAAAGGTCCAGGTCCAAATAGGTATAAATTCTGTAGTTCTCTGGCTGCATTTTTTTTTTATTTTTTAATAAAGTATGCAACAAGAAGTTCAGTATTGAAGGACTTAAAGGTCATTGTATCTCTCGGTGACATGGTCATTAGAAATACTGCTTTTTTTTTCTTTTTTTTTTGGTCTACGGCTGATTATCTTGTGCATGATTTTCCAAAAGTGGTTCATGGGGAATTCAATTAAATGATAGTGGACAAAATGAGCCTCTTTTAAGGTCTGTGGAAACATGTAGGTATAATACAAGGCCAGGATAGGGCCTTTGAAGGATGATGCCCAATACCTCTGAAACAGCTCATTTATGGATTAATTGCTTGCTAAAATTGCACTTCCTACACAGAAGCAGATCTAATGGGATATATACTCATAAGACAAGAAAATGAAAAGATCAGTCTTTCGAAAAACCTGTAAAAGTAATTCATACTTTGACCAAGCCTTTGTTTTCAAGTTTTTAACCCAAAGCAATTTTATTTTCATAGCTAAGCTATAGATTGCACCTAAAAAAACCTGCACGTGGTGAGAAGAGATGGAAGGACTTGGCACAGTTTGTCTTCCATGAACTTGTGCTGGCTGTTAAGATTAATCTAATGATCTTTTTTTTTTTTTTTTACCCCCCCTCAGCATTGACCTTCTTGACAGTGTTTGGCCACGAGTAAGATACATGTTTCAGTGTTAATCACAGTGTGGTCTTTCAGGTACAGATGCAGTCCTCTCTGGTTTCACAGGAGGGATGTGTTTCCTGCACTGTCAGCGCAGGAGACCCCAGTGAGGAGCTGAACAATAGCACTGTGACTGAAAGAAGGTGTACCAGCGAGTCTCTAAGATACATGGGGGCAAAAAATGCCTGTCTGCCTGAAACAGTGGGGCAGTAACTAATCATTAGGCAAGTGATGGAGGAGAAAGATGTGAGGTTGCAGTGTGGAGTTTTTTGTTTGTTTTGTTTTGTTTTGTTTTTTTTTTAGAAGCTATTTATTTAGTTTAATGTGTACTGATTTGAACTTTTATCCATGATGATTTTGTCCCTATTTCCATGCGCATTTATTTGTAATCCATTCAATTTGCACTCTCTTTTACCACTTATTAATTTTATTACTTACTTTCTTTTCTTCTCTTTCCTTTCATACTTACGTCCTTGCAACTCTTTCAGGGCCTTGTGTATATCAGTTATCCCTTTCACTCCAGCTCTGCATTTTCACACCATTTTTTTGTGTAGCCCCAGTCCTCACTGTTGCTTTATTCATTGTTTTCCCACTTTCCTTGCTTTTTTCTTACTTCTGCTGACAAAACTACTAAAACTACTGTGAAAACTATTTTTCATCCTCTGTGTCCCTTTATCATCATGCTAAACAGATTCCCTTCCTCCTCTCATAGGTCTCATCCTTTTCACTGATGTCCTAATTCTTATTCCTTCATTTTCTGTCTCAGTTTTTATCTTCCCATTTACAGTCCTTTGCTTCTTGCTGTCTTGTTATGCTACTGCTGTTCAATAGTCAGCACCGGGAAATGGGAAATGCACCTTAAGCAGGATAATTCAGCCAAATATCAAGATGATTGCGGGAGCGTTGATTGTTAGGCTGTCATTGCACTCTCTACCAGGAATAGCTTTGGTAAAAGGGAGGTAGAGAAATTACGGTATCATGGCATTGTCTATTGATTAGGCATTGATAAAATTTAAAAACGTATTTAGAAAAAGAAGTAAGTACATAGCATCATCAAAAGCCTTTTTGGCTTTGCTAGTATAAAAAGGTAATTTTTGATAATGCAGGGATTTATAAATTACTGCAATCTTATGTATGAAATTTCTTGTTGAAAGATTTTTATCTGAGGTGATGCTACTTCGCTGTGGGCACCAATTGCACCAAGACTCATTACAAATGTTTATAATTATAATGATATGTGTGGCCTGTAGATCCTGTACTGGGAGAAATGTAGTGTATTTAAATAGTGGGCTGGATGGTATTCTTTATTTGTCACTTAAAAAGTGCTAAAGTCTAATAACCATTTTTCTTCTCAAAATTACTGATGAAAACAACTCTCATTAGCAAGCAGATGGCTTTCTGGAAGAAAAGTAAAATTGCTCTTTTTGAAAATAGGGCTGTGATTTAAAATAAGAGTTTAGATGTGTTATTAGTGATAAACTGCACAGTAGTTTTAGTCAGCAAAGAGGGCGCTTTGCTATGGACGAAGAAATAATGCAAAACAAAAACCTCTGCTCACAAAGAATAATGCATGACTCTGACAAAGGAGTGTAACTCACTGTAGCCAGCGGTCTGGATTCAACTGTGCTACATTTTAGCCTTTTAATAAATCAGAACAGGAAATGATGGAAAAGATTTAATTTCAAAAAGTATCCTTCAGGATTTAGTTCCTTATGTTAATTTACAGATGTACAGATCAGTCCAGAAGTCCATGTTTTAGCAGCTCTTACTCATACCCCAGTACTTCTGGGTGTAACTTAACTGTGCCAAATGAAACATTTTACAGTCTGCATTGCTTAACGCCTTCATCTGACATTATTCAAAGATGCATCAACATCCATGTGCATCTGCTTTGTAGGACTGTGAGCTGTGCCCCCAGAAAAAGATCTTAAATTGTATGTAAAACTTGGATATGCCCAATATGAATTAATTTCGAGTTAGTTCTTCTCATGAGAGCAGGCATTTATAGGATTGGACCCAAGTTTGTGTACATATTTCCTCATGGAGAATGCTAAATTACTTTTTACCATCTGACATTCATAACCTCATTAAAGGCACAGCTTCTTAGAAGGTATAGCTGTTAATGGTGTGTTTGCAATAACATGAGTTACTTCAAAGTAAAGATGTGGCAAACTTATTTTTCATTATTTAAGTGTTGAAACAAAATCTAGGTGGAAAAAAATAATTTTGGTTGGGGCTTCCCCCCCCCCCCCATCTTATAATATAATTACCTCTAAAGTGTTTCTTCTCTTTGCTTCATTTCTTAAGCATTCATAAGTATGCCAAGGCTACAAAGAGTGTGTCTCGCTGCCTTTGTGCTCAGGCTATAGAGAATAATGAGATGGCATTTTCTAACTCATTCTGACTTTTTCTGCTCTACTTCTACACTGGGCTATTTGATATTCAGGTATTTTTTGAACTATCTAAGGTAGATCTCTAAAGTGCTGTCATCTTTGGTTTTCTAGCTTCTTGTTGCAAGAGGTAATGTAGTTTGCAAGTGTTCTTCGTAACCTAAAGCCAATAGTAAGTTCAAGTACAAAAAGAGGTACAAATAATGGATAGTATAAGTAATAGGTATCTGCTCTACTATTAAGAGAGAAATTATATAGTATAATACCTGTTCAGTACCATAATAAAATAAAGATACATTATTCTTACTGAAATCTTTCTTCTCTGACTACATTTTCAGTAAAATGAAGAGCATCTGTTGTTGCCTTGCCTTTCAATGAATTTGTCTCCAACCTCCTCACCCCCTTCAATCCAGAGTGTCGCTGCTGGCCATAGCTCTGCTTTCAGTCCCTGGGAGGTCACGTACACGAGAACGTGCGTTGAGCTGGGACTGCAGGGGCAGCATGTGCTTTATCCAGCATATAAAATTAATACGGGAAACTACTCAGAAGTTGGATTTTCCATAGTAACAAATGCTTTGTTTCATTGATTCGTAATTCCCTGTTCAAAGTGAGACAATTCAGTTTAATAGCAGACCTGTTTTCACCGTTGAGTTTTTATTCAGGAGCGCAGTAGTAAGTTCTCTGTCCAAGAAAGAGAAGTCTTCTCTCTCTCCACCTTACCCGAAGCTGGGTTTTTAGTTTTTTTCATTTATTTCTGCGACCTGCATGCAGATGTAAGTGTACTGAAGGCTGACGGTTTTACTCATTAGGCTCCTATAACGCCAAATCTCATTTCACTTTGGCTGCACTGGAGATGTCTCTGAGGTCAGCCAGGTCAAAGCTGCAGTTGCTGCAAGTAACTATGTAATTTCTCTCCTGCTAACAATCCTAGGGATTTGAATGTGTCTGATGAATAAGGTCAGTTGAACTGAACTATTTTTGTATTTACAAAATTATTTAATTTGCCTTGTTCTTATCTTCCTTTGCAGTAACTTTGGCCTGGCCTTCCACCCTAGTCGCTTCTTGATATGTAGTGGATTTCATGCGTATCCTGACTATGTGACTTCATAGCAGGAGGAGGAAATTACAAGAAGATCATTAAAGTGTGAAATTAAATTCTTAAAGATGAAACATCTAAAATAGCTAAAACATTACCCCAAAAACAAACAGTGCAATTGATCCTACTTAATTACATGCTTAATAATTTTATACCAATGTAAAGCACATTGACGATGTACTAATCCATTTCATATTCACTGCCACCACAGATTTCCTCCTTCTTATTTGCTTTGAATCTCATCATTATCATGCACATAAAACTAGTATTCTTAGAATTTTTATAGTATTATTTCCATATAAAATGAGGAAAAGTCTAATATATGAATACTAAACAGCTCATTAACATGGTTTGTAATATATCTATTCATGATAAAAGCAGCTGAGAAATGTTGATATAAAATAGTCCTTCAGTCCCAGAGTGTATCTAAGATTAGAAGAATCATGCCTTGGATAATAAATACTTCAGGGAAAACAGGAAATCTTAAATACAAATAACATCAAATAAAGAGCTTTGTATGCTTAATTAAACACATTAACAGATGCATTTATTTCAGTTAAATAATTAATATATTACTAGTACTGGCAGCAAGAAATTTTTTGTGATTAAAAAAAATAACCTGCAAAGGTTTTAATTTCAGGAGGAAAAAATGCTGCTTTTAAAAGACATTAAGGATGTTTTTATCTGAAACTGGCAGAAAGATTGTTAATGATGGAACTACACAGCAAGCAAAATGCTTGGAAGAAGAGTCTAATCTACCACGTCAAGAACCCTGATCTTTAAATTTACTCTATATGGGCAAGCCACTGTCTCCAGCTTGAGAAACAGGATTGGCTTTGAAAGAGTTGAGGTGATGAACGGTTCCTTTTCTACCCATGTGCATTAAGGTTTGGTCCTTGAAGTTAATGTCTCTGGCCTTTTAGCCGTGCTTCCTGTGTCTAGGCCACAGGAACAGGCTGTTGTGAATTACCTGTCCAAAACTGTCTGTAGGTTGTGTGACAGAGAAAAATTCTGCATTCATGGCGAGCATTTGTTAGAGGTTGGAACTCAAATTTAGGAAGATATACTGCAGGATGAAATGATGTATTTGGGGTTTAAGTTACCATCAATTTATGTTTTGGTATAGATTTAGCAATGTGTTTTTTCCCTTTCTGCAAGCTTTTTGTACTGACCTAAGCCAGAGTAGCTTTGCTACTGTTTAGTTGCAGTTGTGCCATAACAATTCAGCTTAAGTTTCCTATTCAACCCCAGGATTCTGATCTATGAAGAAACACTGCTGACAGCTTTATTAAGGGGTCAGGTGTGGTCTTTAACCTTTGCTCAGTTACCAAATTATACAAAAATATAATTAAGATCAAGATATAACAATATTTGGTCATCTGAAATGTCAATAAATAAATATCTCACGAATGATTTCTTAGAAATGCATCTGGTATTGTTGACAGAAAATACTATGCAATACAGTTGCTACACTTCTGAATATTGAGCCCCAAATTGGAAAACTCTCACTCATGCTTTATTTTCTTTAGATGAACAAGAATTTCTCCTGCAGTTTTCAGCTTGGTTTATCAGGGACAAATCACTAAAGCGGGAAGAATGGTAGATCCCTCAGAGGGAGAGTGAATTCCTGTATAAGCAAGGTAAAATGCATACCTGTGTAGAAGATCTCAGTATAAGGACCTTTCATAATGTCCTTTTTTGCTGGTGAAGGAGAGAGCGCAGTCCTGGTGCTGGGCTTGGGCATAGGGCTGCCCTCCAAGTGTCCCTTTCATTGTTCATGAGCGCTGTTCACAATAATGGTACAGATAAGCAAGAATATTAAAAGAAGCCATTTCATAGCACTACTCTTTACCACAGAAAAGGATGCTGGAAGAAGGGACTTGGCTAATTTACTGTTTCTGTGAAGTATGGTGATATTTAGTTCAAGTATGTATATGGATTTAAACATTTTATTTAACATTCTTTAGTATTTCTCTAGCAGTACTGGAATAATGTGAAATAGAGAAATATTTCTTAATAAGCTAGAACGAGGTTAACTTTGACTAAGCTAAGCTTACAGAAAAAGAGGTTTGATGGTTGGCTTTTTCTTTGAGCTGATGATAGGTTGAAATGATGCATATAATATTCCTTGGCCTTTACGACCTGGTCTCTTTGTTTTTTGGCTTGCTGCTGTCAGGAATAGTACGCAGAAAGATGAGAGCACACAGTCGTTATCCAGCCAGCATCTATAATGCAGCCACAGCTTAGTAATGTAGGAAACACAGCTAATGCCGGGGCAATGATCTGCTGCAGCTGCCCATTTGAAAAGCCTCAGAAGGCTGTGTGGGACAAATGGCTGAGGAGCCCTTGGCCTCATGAGGGGAAGCTGTAGATGGAGGAGCAACAGGATCTAATCAGTTCCCAAGTCTTCCAGCAGCCTACACAGGTCAATGCAAACCGTGCAACCTTTACGCCTCAGCCCAGATTATGAACGGCTGCTGCCAGACAGTAACACATGCCGTCTCACACTCGTGATTCACCTGCCCCTACCCGATCTGCCAGACACTTAGTCACAGAGTATCGCTGAGTGCTTTTCAGCTTCTTTTTTTTTTTGTTGTTTTGTTTTGTTTTGTTTTCAGTCAAACAGCTTTATCTTGTGGTCTCCAGTGTCACATTTTTAAAAAAAAAAACAATTAGATTTCAAAGTAATTGGAATACTTTGCTCTCATTGGGAATGATCCAAGCCTGGGAAGGAATAGAAAATTGCAGTGATCCAGACATCTCAGTTGCTTTTCTGTGGTAAATCATATAACCATAAAACATGGTATGTTTATTCTGTTTTCCCATGACTCAGCTGTATTTGTGGCCACATTTTAGTTGCCAGCAGGCTTACAATTTTGAATGTGTAAAAAATACTGTGAGATTCTTTAAGAGCAGTTTACTTTTTTCAATCTGATTTTTGTATGAAGGTAAATAGCTGAAAAACTTTGTGCACAGTCAAGAGGAAAGTTCCTTGTCCATTGTGGAGAATAACGCTGAGAGATGTATAAAATTGCAACTGAGAAGTTAATTGTGTTAAAAGCAGCAGCGATACAGCACCCATAATTACCTCAAACTTTCATATTTTTTGGACTCCTTTCATATATGACCTTCAATGCAAGGGGTTGGTAACTTACTAAATAAACTCCTAGTGCTTGGAAAATCAATGTGAAAAGTTACTCATAGCAGAAGGAGGCATTGGATTTAAAGTACTTCTCTATGGCTGTCTCTGCTGGGGAGCTCCGTTTTGTTAATGAACTTTGTTTATATTTTTCTGGCTGAGCAGGGGAGCACTACATCAGACCTACTTTTATTTATATTTGAATTTAAAGGTTTCTTTCTATTCTCAGAGCAATGCAAAAGAACTCTCTCACAAATGTGTGTGTGTGTAGGGATGTATGTTGCTATAACAGTCCTACTTTTAATTGTACATAGCACGTAAGAAGCTCCGTACTTGTAAATGCACAGGTAAGTACACGGATTCAGTTTAAGCCTGAGAGCAGATCTTGCACTACCCTGGTGCAATCCCATCTCTCTGGAAGCGAATCTTACTATCTTGAGTAAAGCTATATACGTACATGAACCATCTGTAGCGCTGCAGGTCAGTAGAGCAGTACTAACCTGGTATTACTCTCGTATGGTACTGTATGTACTTTTAAAGGCTGAGATTAGAGGGTTTGCCCGAGATAATGCTTTTTCAGTGCACAGGGGTAGGCAGGACTCCTTCTCAGGCACAGGCTTATTAGAGGTACAACTTAACGATACTGGGATGTTCTTGGAAGGATTTTGGTTTATACCAAATATATGCATCAAGTTGACAGTAAGATCTCTTTTAGCAATGGAAATTGCCGGAATAAAAAGTATATGCAAACCCCCCAACCATTATCAGCATAGAAACATGCCAAGTACCAAAGCTAATTCCTACCACCATGTGATGGCCTTGGTAAACTTATTACACTGTGTGCCCACTCTACTGTCACGTATTTACAGTGACAGATTCATTTTAGCAAGATGTTTTTAGCTTGTTAAAACTGTATTAGTTAGTCCGCAGGCAGCAGTAATATTTGGACAGTGATATGCCTGCCCCAAGAAACGGCTCACGCGGCAGTGATCTTTGGTGTAGGCCTCTGTGCATGGTTGTGCTGAGCTCATTAAGATGTCTTCACCTCCTGGAAGGTATCAGCTATATTAAGGATGGAGTTCTGGCAATAAAAACAAATGCAGCATGGCGTGGAAATACATTAACATCCCCTGGTTCGCTGTAGCATCGTGTTTTCAGGGAAACAAACAAAGGTGATATAATAAACTGAGCTGGCATCGGCCCAGTCACTCTCGGCAAACTCTAATGGCTTTCACAGGGTTCAGGGTTGGGTCTTCTGCATCATTAATATTCCTGTAAAGGCGTGCAGGATCTTTGTTGTTGGAATAAGGAGTGAATAAAATAAAAATTAGAGATCCTTGAGAGCTGTACAGGACCTTATGCTGGTGTATTACTGAGAGATGTTTAACAAAATAAAAAGTTCAGAAGCAGTGTAGATGTTTCTTCTGGTAGCAGTTAGGGCCTGCTCCAGCTACCCACAGCACAGCCTGTCGCTGATGCCACTGCAGTGCTGATTGTGTTGCCACTCTTTGTTATTATTGACTATTCAGACGTTAGTTAAAACCAATCTCTTTTTCATGTCTGCTTTGCTCAGTGCCTAAGCTCTGAATGCTCGGTGTGTCTCACTAATAAACTGTATAACGACAGTTGTACATGGCCAAAACATCTCAAAATAATAGTTCTTTGTCTCATGTTTTGCCAGACAAATGTAATGGTGTATGGACAAATCAGGAGGAGTGTGGCTTGTGCAAACTAATTATTTCTCATTAATCTACCCTCCGTTGCCCCCTGGATAGCAGATTTCATCCTCTGCAGCAGCTTTGGCAATCACCAGCTACTTCAGGCAATCACTAGCTACTTAGCTGGTGTTGGAAAAGATTTTACATATATGTAGATTCTGCTTCCAGTTTGGGCTTCATGAATCCTTTGTCTACAGAGCTCAAGGACCCAGTTCAGTGTTTTTGAAATTTGGTTTGTAAATCCTCTAGTGGTAACTGGTTTTTTTTCTTATTATTTTTCTGCCTTTCCTCCTCCAGAGGGGCTTTTGCAAGGCTGCTTTAGCAAGGATGGTATGAGGCTGATTGTGAAGTGCAGCTAATTCTGGCATCTTGTAAATATCAAAATAACACATTTTGTTTTTACACTACTGCGCTAAGGACAAATTTACCTTTCTATTTGAATAGATAAGCATTTCATCTTTGTTAATATCTGCAACTGGAAAGCTGAAGGAAGAAAACAGAATTTTTAATGCTGATATGTTGATGTTTCAGCTTACTCCTTCGAGGAAATCCTCTAAATGCTATAGTGTCATTTTATATTTTTATTCTGGTGTATGCCAACTTGTTTTGAGTGCTATGTATGGAGGTATGTATGCTGCTTTCTGGCCATGGTACCGTAAAAGGACTGGCCAGTGCTTGTCTTAGAGGTGTTCTTAGCTCTGTGCTTACTCTTGTTTCAGGATTGTTCTCTCCAAACTGATTATTGAGGTTGGAGTCTAATATCCACTGGACATTTCTGAACAATAGCCTTTTCATATTGCTGACTCATTTGGCATTATTCCCCCAGTATCATTGTACCTTATTTACTTTATGTGTGCATCTATTTAGATCTCATACTCCCTCAGGGCATACAAGATCACTAATCTAAATCCTCGGTTTTAGCTCGCTACTTTCTTATTCTTGCAGTTTGATGTGCAGTATAAATATCATTGTTGTCTGAGCACTAATGTACAATTTAAAAACAATAAATACCCCATTTGCTGAAGGCTAATGGTCTATTCATTTTGTGCTGTAATATCACCTGTTACTTCTGTGAAGAATTTGTCTTCTGAGGAGGTGATTCTTTGATCTTTGCTATGCCGTACAAACTCTTGCAAAGTGATACAATTTCAGTTCTTTCAACTCTTTTTTTTTTTTTTTTTTTTTTTTTTTGGCAGCATCAACTCTCTGCCTTTTCATGGATTTAGCCTGATTGCCAGAGTGCCATTCCATGTCAGGGCAACCACTCACCCCAAGGCGATGCTTTGAGTGGTGGAAACATGGTAAAACTTGACTCTGGCTCTGGAGGAATTGGTGCTAGTGCTGCCTGGACCCCGCTCAAGCGGAGGTTGTCTAACGTTAAACGGTGACTGTATCCCTTGGTACATACTCAGGTATAAGGCTGGGGGCACACAGGCTTTGCCTTATACTCAGCATAGCTTGATTTAATGTTGTGTTACCTCTGACAGTGTTAATCAGTGCTGTCCGTCCATGTGAATGTTAGTCCTGAAGTTTCACTTTTTTTATTGGTTTTATTTATTTATTTATCATTTAAGGGCTAATTCACTTATGAGGGTTGTGGTTCCTCGTTTCAGTCTGGCATTACCTTGAATCTCTTCCATGTTTCTACTTTCTTTTTGTATCCTGTAACACAGGAGAAATACAGCTCACGTTTTTCATATTTAAGTGGAATGCAGTGGGCCTTGAGTACCATTGTTTGTTTTTCTAATGTGAGTCAACTGGAAACTTTTTGCTGTTTTAACAGAATTTTCACCCCATATTTTAAGAGATGGTATAGCTCGTAATGGACTCTATTTCAGCTATGTCATTAAAAAACAGCTATACAGTTGCAAATGTTATTCTTTAGTCACTCAGCCGTGAAAGGTCTGCAGAAAGGTTGGTTAGGTGTGGCCATAAAAATGTGACCAGTATATTGCAGTATTAGCCTTGGCATAAAATAACATCCACTTGCATGCTCTTCCCAGAGACTTCTAAATATACAGATTCTCACTTGCTAAGGCCACTCTGAAAAGTTCCAGGGATTGTGAGAGAAGAAAAAATGTTTTAGCCCCATCTTTAATAAGGATTTTTAGCTTCAATCTGTGAAGCATGTTGTAGTGTGAGTAGAAAATAAGAAATGTAAATAGGTGCAATAAAACAAACTTTGCTTGTTTTTAAAATGCAAAGTGGCACCTAAAGAACATAGATCTATCTAGAAGTGAAATTTTAAAGATAAAAATATATGACATTTTATTATTTCCAGGATTGTCTCTGTTCAATAGTGAGGGGAAAAAGGTGTGGTGGTTTTTTTTTTTTTCCTTCTTGTTTTTTAAACAGTAAGGTGAAATAAAGCATATCATCAGCTTTTATGGTGAGTAGTGGTATAATCAGTATATCAGCCCATCAGCACTATCTATTGCAGAAGCTCTACATATATGAAAACAATCTCATATTAAAAAAACATAGCTATCCTAACCTCTGTGGAGTTTTGTCTGTTAATAGATGTCACAGATATCACATTTAGATGTAGCTAAAAGACAAAGCATTTTAACTTCTTTTAAAGATGGTAATTCAGGTAAAGATCGACATATATACACACAGACGCACACAGACATACATATATACATACAAAAAATTTCTTTTGTAGTGGTAGGTTATTCTGAAGAAGGTTTATAATAGTACCACAAGTGAAGTACATAGTGAACGTTGTGGGGAGAGAAACAAAAGAAGCTTTGAATGGTGCGTTAGCATAGTTGTAGTGGAACGCCAGCAAGAAAGCATGATGTGAAACCTGTGATGTTGCTGCATGGGAGAGTTAGAGAAACTGAGCTACCACAGAGGTTAAAACAGCTTCTGAGCTTGAATCAGCAGACTAACAGCTTTGAGAATGGCTGTATCTCTTGGTGACCTGTTATTTTGCAAGTAAGTCACAATCACTTAATTGTTTGAACAAATTCAATATTTGGGGATTTAAAAAAGGGTAATATTTGATTGCCCGTACCCATAGCCTGAGTAAGGAGCACAACTATCAAGAGAGCACTGCAGTCTATGAACCAAGACAGGGAAAAGCAGCAGTGAAAATGTGCTCTTGGCTAGACAAATGGGGATTACTTCTATTCCTTGCGCAGGGTCCTTGTACAAATGTACCTTGCTCCAATACTGTTGCTGTAAGCAGTACTACTATTTTAGGCAGGTGTTGTTTGTTTGTTTGTTTGTTTTTTTCCTTGAAAATTTAATGAACAGGATTAGTAAAACAGTTGGCCAGTGTTTTTCCAGTAAGTGTTTTTATTTCACAGTTACAGTGATACTTACATTATAAAATGGCCTATAAAACAGTGTTCAAAATGTTCTAAACATATATAGGACAAGAACAAATTATATTGAATATCAGAAATAGTGAGCAGAAGTAGAGCCTATGGTGACTTCATATTTGGCAGTTATCTATCCCATCTATATTTGTTTATAGGTTTACATAAACCTGTTGGATTTCTTTCTCTGGATTTCAAATCTGTGTTGATTCTGGATCAGCAGTTTGTTAGATGATGGCTTTGCAAAAACTGCCAGGCATCTGTCATGTTGATGACAGAATGATATGATAATTAAACTATTGATCATATTAGGAATTCAGTAACAATTTAGTGAACTTTATTCACTAATATTCCAGTCAACATATTTCATAGAATCATAGAATGGTTAGAATTGGAAGGGACCTTAAAGATCATCTAGTTCCAACCTCCCTGCTCTAGTCAGGGACACTTTCCAGTAGGCCAGGCTACTCAAAGCCCCATCCAACCTGGCCTTGAACACTTCCAGGGATGGGGCCTCCACAACTTCCCTGGGCAACCTATGCCAGGGCCTCATCACCCTCAGAGTAAAGAATTTCTTCCTAATATCTAATCTAAATCTCCCCTCTTTCAGTTTAAAACTGTTACCCCTCGTCCTATCGCTACATACCCTTATAAAGAGTCCCTCCCCGTCTTTCCTGTAGGCCTGCTTTAGGTACTGGAAGGGGCTCTAAGATCTCCCTGGAGCCTTCTCTTCTCCAGGCTGAACAACCCCGACTCTCTCAGCCTGTCCTCATAGGAGAGGTGCTCTAAACCTCTGATCATCTTTGTGGCCTCCTCTGGACTTGCTCCCACAGATCCATGCCCTTCTTATGTTGGGGTCCCCAGAGCTGGACACAGTATTCCAGGTGGGGTCTCAGTGGAGTAGAGGGCCAGAATCACCTCCCTTGACCTGCTGGCCACACTTCCTTTTATGCAGCCCTGGATACAGTTGGCCTTCTGGGCTATGAGCGCCCATTGTCAGCTTGTGTTGAGCTTCTTATCCACCAACACCCCCAAGTTCCTCTCCTCAGGGCTGCTCTCGATCCATTCTCTGCCCAGCCTGTATTTGTGCTTGGCATTGCCCTGACCCACGTGCAGGACCTTGCACTTGGCCTTGTTGAACTTCATGAGGTTGGTACGGGCCCACCTCTCAAGCCTGTCCAGGTCCCTCTGGATAGCATCCCTTCCCTCCAGCGTGTCGACTGCTCCGCACAGCTTAGTGTCATCAGCAAACTTGCTGAGGGGACACTCAATCCCACTGTCCATGTCACCGACAAAGATGTTAAGTAGTACCGGTCCCAGTACTGACCCCTGATGAACGCCTTTCCTTTCTCTCTTGTAATCATTATGTACTTCAAGATTCATGTGACAGTTTTGGGGATACGGGGTTTTTAAAACTGTCAGCTAAGAACCACTACTTTAATGAGATGGCTGGAGAACAATTGCAGTTCAGAACAGGTAAAGAAGTAAATTGATCTGCCTCCTACCTTGGAGGACTCCTTACTCTATATATCAGGCAAACGGTGTCTCACAACCTGAGGTGACCTACAGTATATATTGCGCAAAATATATTAAAAGAGTTGAAAAAACTTTTTTATTTCACGATGCGTGATGGGTTAACATGGTATAGAGGATCAGGATAAGGACCATTTAATGATAATGATTAATGATAATGATTTAATGATAACGGTTATTACCGGTGCACCTAAATTGCTAATGAACCAGGAGGCACACTCTTGAGCTTTCCTAAGCTTTTTAGAAAGTCTTTTATTTACAAAGTAGCAAATACAGATGCATGCGTTTCTTTCACTGATCACGGCAGCGTAAAATTATTAAAAGAAGCTGTTGCGATATTTGTGGTGGCCTGCAGGCAAACTGATTAAAAAAGATAAAAGACTCATGCCATAGTGATTTGCCAAAAGAGCAGAACGTGAAGATGCGTTCTCATTTTGAAATCTACGCAAGAAAAGTACATGATGGATTTGAGCTTAGGAATGGATAGGGAAGAGGAGACTGAAGCTTTGATGGTGTCCCTTTAATCTGACTGTGGGAGTCTGTGCTTGTCTGAGCATTAGGAGTATTAGAGCAGCGTTGTACAGAGCATATTCAGTTGGCTTATTGGTACAGTTGTATATTTATCTTAATTTCCTCTTCCATATGACAGCAAAGGACTTCTTTCCTCAGCACACCAGACTGAGACGGTAGCGTACTTTACACCTGTGTATCTCTGATAGACAGAATCTAAAAACATATTTCAGAAAGAAAGTGAGAAGATCATAATTACTTACGGCATTGCTCAGTGATCATAACAACATTGGGCTTTCTTTAAAGGCTTCTCTAAAACCTTAAGTATTTTCAATATAAAATATAGTTTTGCTGTTTGTATACTTTTTAATTGTATGTTTCACACTAAACCTCTTAATTTCCCTCTGCAGCTTTCTTCAGTAAAGTATCACAAATAAAGTTGAAGACTTAATCTATAAATCCCTTTGTCATGTCCTATAATAAAAAGATGAGCAGAAGGTAGTTAAAGCTATTTATCACAGCATACTTGGCAAGTCTGGGATGTGCTAAGTTAGATAAATTGGCAGCTACCTGTTCTCCATTCTTTATCTTATAAGACACAACTAAAACCAAATGAAGCATAGAGCCTTCTTGCTTTAGGAAGATACTGGAGGTTACTTTTGTATGTTTTATTTATTAAACTCAGAAACTGTTAAAGAGAACTCAGGACACTATGCCTTTGCCTCTGTTAAAAATTATCTTCTGTATCATACCTTTATTTAACAAGTATAATTTGCCTTTCAAAGTGACTTTTTTTTTTTTTAAAGTATGTCTGTCAGGAAATTATTACATATACCTGGTCATTTCAACCACTTACAGTGCATGCTAAATATGCTCAATAAGCATTTCATTTAGCATTAATGGGATAATTATTGTATATGAAATACTGATTTATGATAAAAGACACATTTACTAGGATCTGACATTTGTTCAATTCATTACTCATGTTAGATAGCAATTAAACTTTACAAGGTTATTTTAAATTGATTGGTACAGAATTTTTGTAACAATAGTTACTATAATACATGTAAAGCGATACTTCATCTACAATTACAGTACCATGTTATCCAAACATTAATTTTAACTCATGTCTAGACATTCATGTGCTAATTATAGGTACTCATTGTTTACAATAAGTTGTAGCATAGAAGGCAGAGAGTATTGTTAGTAGCTATAATGGGTATTTTGTCCAAGAATGGTTTTGAACTAAATTCTGTTGAAACCACTGACATGGTGCTTTTGGATCTCTTAATTATGTAGCAAATTACACACAAAAGTTATGTAGTAGAATGGAAAATACGACACAATTTTGTTTCTCTGAACAACTATGCAGACAGACATAAAGCCTGCTGGTTTTCATGAGAGGCTCTTCTAGCACCTCCAGCTTTACTCTTCTGTTTCCCTAATCTCCTGTACTTTTTGGAAGAGACTTGGGTAGTTACTCTTTCATTGTAAAATTCCTATTAAATAATGTATAAAGTCCCTGTCCGTCCCATGAAAAGTCAGAGAAAATGAACTCTAAGTTTCATTTTAAGAATAAGGTGGTGTTAGACAAGAAGCTGACCTTCCTGTCGATCACTGCCTTTGAACAGTGAAAGTTCTCCGCATTCCCGTGGAGAAGAGTAATACTGCAGTGGGAGAGGGATATTGAGCTCAGACAAGGGAGGCAAATGAGCAATTGTGTAGCTTGTATGGGACTTCTGAGCTGCCTCTACAGCTTCTGCCAAGATTTCATGTCGGCGAGCTCCCTGTGGCTGTTGAACATCTCGAAGGGAACGGGCAGCTTCAGGCTCCCTGTCGCCACTGACTGCCCCAGCAAATTCTTGCTCTTCCAACCAAGGGCGGTAACAGTTGGTCCTGAGTAGCTGGGGAGCCAAATACTGAAACACTTTCACTTTTGGCTTGTTGCTGGCTTTTTCTTTTCTTTCATGTGCTTAGTAGCTGTTGAAATTCCACTGCTGCATAGCTTCCCTCCTCCCCCCCCCCAAATATAAAAGGGAGGTATAAAAAGAACAGGATGCTGAAATGGGAGGATACTCCAGAGACCAGAAAAGAGAAAAAAGGGACCTGGCTTTGGGAGGGAGTTCAGTCCAGGATTAAGTTAGGGCTGTGAATTCAGAAGACAGATATTTCCAAGGCTTTTAAGTCTGTTTGCTACCAAAGATGCCTTCCTTCTACCAAGATAATTGCTCTTTATTAGGGAAAAAAAAAAAAAAATAAAGCAGAAGCAGGATTTGCAGTATTTGGTTGAGGAACCAAAAATACTGGGAAATGGTGTGGATAACCTTTAGTTTGCTGGCAGCTTTGGTATCTAAAGGAAATTGCTTTTATGTACAGATTTTTAAGTTGGTATTATACTGATTAATAGCAATGAGATGAGGGTACAAATTGTTGAAGACTTGTGGAAAAAATTAGGAAAATAATACCAGGTACTTAACCATAATTGGCAGCTTTTTTTAATATTGTGTTTTGATTTAAAAAGGAGGGAAAACTCAAACTTTTTGGGGGCAATAAATTGGAGGAAGATGCTCACACGTCAGCCATAAGTGTGTAGAGAAGAAGTGCAGCATGTTTGTAAAAAGTGGGTCTGGTAGAGCATCTTTATTTAAATCGCCCAAATTAATTCTGTATGTGAAAAGGGAGGACTGGGGAAGAAAGTGGTCATCATTGGATTTTGATTTTGGTGGTCAAATGTGGATCTTGAGATCAGTTCATTTCCTCACAATGCACTTTCAATTGTCCTATTAGAATAATTTAGCAAAATATATAGGGCTAGATTCTTACATATAGCATGAACTCTTTGCAATTAGTGTGGCTGACCCTTCATATTGCTGTGGTTTTTTTAGTAACATTTGCCATAACACTTGGTTGTAATTTTGTTGTAATCATGATGGTATCTATTAGATTAAGATACAAAAACAAACCACAAAAAGGTAAATGTGCATTTAATGCTACGCACTATGCACTGTAAGTATCATTGCAAGCAAATACTTACAAATTCTAAGCATTCGAAGGGGTTTTTTTTAAGTGATCATTTTCTTGGTGCAATGAAAGTTGTATGCCCACGGTTTAGTGTGCTGTGGTATGCCAACTTTCTTATATTATTAGAAGTTATTTGTCTTCTAAAATTTCCCAGGAAAAAAAAAATCTTTTGTTGAAGTCAGATGATTTCTCACAACTCTATGTTTTAGAAAACTTAATCTTTTCAAGGCCTTGGAAATTAGAAAAAAAATCTTGTAGAGAAGAACTCTTATCTCTTGCTCTGATATATGTAACATATAAAATATATCCATTCTTTTAAAACTTCCAATTAAATAGATTCTCACTCGTTGTTATACTATTCCAAGGAGGAAAAAATTGAAATCATACGGAAAAAGAAGAAAATCTTCTTTAAAAGAGAGACTTCTTACTGCTCTTAGAATGGGCAAGTTGGATTTTATGTAACAGCCAGTGCCTGAAACATCAGTTCAGAAATTAAAACTTCTCTGTAGTTTTGAAATGTGTCATCAACTTCCCTGTCACTTGTGGTTTAATGTTCTTGTGATTCCAGAAATAAATAAAAAAAAAAAAAATCACAAGAAGAGCACTGTAAATAATTTTATTTTTGGTTTTCTCTCTGATGTAAATAGACAACCTAAATCACTTGTGTTGGTAAAAAAAAAATAATAAAAAATCAGCTTTTTATTTTTTGTCCTTTTTAAATGTTTAATGCAGAAAAATGCTTAGTGTTACTTGAAACTAAAAAGACAGAACACTTTGGATACAGCAAGATGAAACATCTCAGGTTTTTGGAATTTTTTGGGGGCCTCCTCCCCTTGAGCTTGTGCATCAGATTCTACCTGGTGTTAACTCCAGGCTGTGAGTTTTCTTTTTTTTCTTTTTCCAAGTATTTGCAGGGTTTGTGCTGCTTAAGATTGGAAATAGGTGCCTGGCCTGTGCCAGAAGAACTAAGAATGAATGTGTATGGTCAGTATCCTGAGCCCATGTGCTACTACGGGAGCACGTATTTTTGATATAAAGCCAAACCTAGTTATGAGCAGGTTTGATAAACAAAATGCAAAAAACAGCTGAGAAACCAGAGCAAAAAAAGACAGGTATGGGCTTTTGGATTTTTATCATGTTTTCAGTACCTTGAGTAACTCTACCCATATAGCATGTTTCAGTGGAATTAAAAGCAGCATTTCCTCCCTTATTTTCATCTCTTTAGCTTTCAAATTTTAGCTCATATGTCTGCAGGACCTTCTAAGATAATATGCTAGGATGAATTTTTGTAGCTATAGCGTATTTGATTGCGTAGGTACTTTTGGAATAATTAGACTCTTTAAGCAATTAAAAAAAATAAAGTGTTAATTAAATGAAAAAAAGGAGGCATAATTCTGATTTTTCTATTAGTCAATTCATTTGTTTAACTAAGTGGAGAGAAATAAAATGCCCCAAAGTATGCCTTTTACAGAGGATTACTCCCACAGCGTTATTTAATTTTGTCTGTTTGTATGTATCCTACTGAAATTGCCTGTATGCTTTCTTTCTGTATTCCTGTTCATACATAAAGAATCTTATTAGCACATCAGTAATTTGCAATCTAAATTCCCTTGAGGGACTGTGCTTTTCCTGCACTTTTTATGCAGATCTCCCTGGTGTCGGTGTTCAAAGTACAATGAAGAAACCTCAGGTTCGCAAAAGAGATTTTCTGTATCATCAAGGCACTCATTCTTTTTATATTGAAGAAATGCAAAGGCTAATGTAATTGAAAAAGAAAGCTATTGCAAAAATTGCTTTCTCAGAAACTTGTGTCCTTGCTCCAGAAGTAATACCAGATTGAAATGGGAAAAGCAAAGTTTTGCTTGCAACGCTATGCCTTAACAAGGCCCTAGGATGTAAGTGTTTTTACAGGTTTACATTCTCTAACTTTACCTTCATATTTTTAGCACACCTCTCTTTCTTACGCTATGTTAATAAGTTCCTTATCTCTCTGGTTATAAAAGGGGAGCAGTACCTTCAGAGAAGAGCTGTTTGCTTTTTCTCCTACCAGAATTATAACTTGAGCTGTTCCTCTGTAGGGACTATCCCGCCTCCTGAGGCAAGGCACTTGCCCAGGTATCCAGGATTCACTTTTTAAGTTGTGTACAAGTTAACAATTCAGACTGGCAGTGAAATTCTCTGACTATTTCGTGCTTGGCAAGCTGTGCTTCACAATGTCATCCACAGCACAGACTCCTCATGTACAGCTTGGTGCTCGGTGGGAATACGCTGTGGTTGAGTAGGACATTTACATGGCCATTTTCTTGTCCGCTTGGGCTGCCAGGCACCGGAACAATTAAAGGCTACATCCACAGAGTTAAGACAGATGCCTGTCACTTAAGAAATGTAAGTCCAGGCTTTAGATCTTCAACAAGCAGCTCAGCTGCCACTCAAACTGGCAGTTTCCACCAGCCACTTATGCTTTCCAAGGAATCGTACTCTGCTATGCAGAGTGTGCGTGACGGATTGGGTTATGTAGGAAATCCTGGTGGCAGCTGTAGATTAAGTATTTGGCATTCATTGGAGCAGGACTGCAAGTGAGGCTGTTGTCATTAGCTGAATGTCCTGACTGTCTGGTTCTTGAATGTGATTTTTGACTCAAAATGCTCTATTGATGCTGACCCAATGAATATTATATACGTAAAATGGAGCAGTGCCAGCAAGCAGAATGAGATTGCCTGCTGAACCTTGCTCAAAGATGCTGCGTAGGGCAGCACATGGAGTAGGAGTAACAGGAGATGCACGTTTAGACCCTTCTGATGTCATCTGGGACAGTTTTTGAAAGGCAAACTATTGTGGAGGTGTGGTGTTAGGGCACTGAATTGTGAATGAAAGCATTACATGCTTTCATCTTAATCCCACAAAGTGAAGGACTATATTTCATACTTGCTTTTTTGTGTTTTAATTAAAGTCATGGAAAGATGAAAAATACAAGATCTTATTAATCATAAATGGCCTTTCACCTGCTTCAGCACCTCAGTTCACTTTCTGCTATTCTTCTTTTAGGCTACAACAGACTCAGCATCTTATAGCTTAAACGAAGGTATCTCTTGATCCTGCCTTCCCCTTCATCCTGCCCTGCCAGGGTAAGGGGATGGGAATGGACCAAAGGGAGATTTGAAATTCAGTTTCCTGAGAATAGCTTGGGCAGCCAAACCGCTGTTTGAGCTGGTGAGGCAAAGCCCCGTGGAGGCTGCCACGGTGCTGCAGACCCCGACAGCATCTCTGCTGGGGGCAATTACTGATGGTCACCGTTTCCCAGAAGCTGCCATGCCTGCAGCCTCTGAGATGGAAAGCCCAAATCCCGCTCTCCTAATGACCGTGGGTGATATAATTTGGTTGTGGGGTGTGGGAGGAAAAAGATGGAGATAAAGTATAGCAGGTTCCACTCCCTGTTCTTTCTTAGCTGCTGTCCACAGAGGCCTGGGAAAGCTTTAACACTACTTGAAAATGTCAGCTGCTAAAAGACAAAGTAAACCGGGGAAAGCTGTGGAATAGCAGGAAGAAGGCTGAGGCTGCTTTCAAATGCAGAGATTTGGTACACTGCACATTAGGAACAGCCATGCTCATGTTGGAACATATTCAGAATTTGTGATTCACTGGGGAGGAAGACCTCGGAGACAGTGGTGGAAATATGAAGAAGGCAATGAAATCTTATGTGATTCTGTTGTTTCCAGAAAAAGCTTATGTTTGCCCCTTTGTACCGGGGGTGAGGAAGGGAGAACGGAGTGTGCTGCATTAGTGAGGGCTAGCAATGTGCCGATTTGCTCAAGAGCCTTCCCAACGTGCTGCCAGTTGGCAAACTGGGCCTGTGTTCAAGCATCAGTCAAGAGATTATGGGATGAAATTGTTTTGCAAACAGTGCCTCTCCATGTGATTTTAATGATAAGTCTACAACATCTGGCTGTGGTTTTGGAATTGGAGCTCATACATTTGCATGCCCTGGTCCCTCCAGAAATGATTATGCTCTTGGAGGATGAACAGTGGATTCTGTATAAACACTACATCCGTGGTTCATAATATCATCTCCTTTGATTGTTTCTTAGCGGCCCAGAACAGGTATTTTGAAATCGCTTAGGAACGTGTTAACTTTAAAGGAGTTTGCTGAAAATTGCTCTATTTAGTTGTGCCTGAGATTGGTTATTTTGTTCTTGTTGTTTTCCAGCGCCTTCATAAGTTTCTTACTTTTGTTTCAACCAGTTCTGTTCCACCAGAACATGGGGCGCTGCAGCCTTTTCTGTGCAAATCCAAGATGCCAAGGACCGTGCTATATAGAGCTGACCTGAAACAGTTTGCATCTGGTATATACTGAGCTTCAAAACTACCGATTCTAATAGAACTGAGATGTTTCTGTCAAAAAGGCTTAGAATATACATTCTAGTTTTCATGTTGAATTAGTAGTGAAATCTGAATTTTTATTTTTTTTTTTTTTTAGTGTTACCCTTTGGAGGTGATTTCATTATCTCAATGTCACCATTAAGGATAATCATAGAATCATGGAATCATAGAATGGTTTAGCTTGGAAGGGACCTTAAAGATCATCTAGTTCCAACCCCCCTGCCCTAGGCAGGGACACTTTCCAGTAGGCCAGGCTACTCAAAGCCCCATCCAACCTGGCCTTGAACACTTCCAGGGGTGGTGCCTCCACAGCTTCCCTGGGCAACCTGTTCTCCACTCAGAGTGAAAAATTTCTTCCTAATATCTAATGTAAATCTCCCCTCTTCCAGTTTGAAGCCATTACCCCTTGTCCTATCACTACATGCCCTTGTAAAAAGTCCCTCTCCAGATTTCTTGTAGGCCCTTTTCACATACTGGAAAGTTGCTATAAGGTCTCCCCAGAGCCTTCTCTTCTCCAGGCTGAACAACCCCAACTCTCTCAGCCTGTCCTCATAGCAGAGGTGCTCTAACCCTCTGATCATCTTCGTGGCCCTCCTCTGGAGCCGCTCCAACAGGTCCATGTCCTTCTTATGCTGGGGGGTCCAGAGCTGGACACAGTATTCCAGGTGGGGGCTCACGAGAGCGGAGTAGAGGGGCAGAATCCCTTCCCTCGACCTGCTGGCCACGCTTCTTTTGATGCAGCCCAGGATACGGTTGGCCTTCTGGGCTGCGAGCACACATTGTCAGCTTGTGTTGAGCTTCTCATCTACCAACACCCCCAAGTCCTTCTCCTCAGGGCCGCTCTCATTCCACTCTCCACCCAGCCTATATTTGTGCTTGGAATTGCTATAATAATAATAACTGGAAAGATGGGAGTAGAAGTAGTGGTAATTGTCCAAGAATAAACAGAGACAGAAAAAAGGAAGCAAATACAGAAATAAAACACCCTGATATTTTAGAACCTAAGTAAACAGCAGTGTTACTGAATGCACTGAATGAAATCACTGAAATTTGTATGTCACGTTGGTGCATGCAGTATTTTATTTAGAGGATATTTAAAAAGATATTTGCAAAAATGTTAAACTTTTTAGTTTGATGTAGTGGTTAAATGAATAAGATATGCAGGAACTGTCTTTTGTGACTGATTGGAGATATGTTTATACTTACTAACAAAATATTTCTATATGAACCCCCTTTAACTTTTAGTTTTGGTTCTGAGATGTGTTTTCCATGGAAAAACTGGATGCTATTGCTGATACCTAATTAAATGCAGGGAATTGCTCTTTGTCCTAGAGTTTTTTTTATCAATAGCACCTTAGTTTGTGTGGGAATGTAGCATGGGATATCAGAGCCTGCGGCTGCTTACCTCCGCTGCTGTCCCATCCTGTCCCTCCTCTTTTTGCCCGGACACTGGCTATGCACCCACCAATAATTTTGAACTCATCCCAATGCCTAACAAACTGCTCCATGAGCAAATTTAGCTTGTTGAAATGGGAGTAATTTTTATTTTTTTTTTCTTTTTTAAGATGGATGCTTCCCTGTGGGGCTTGCAAGTTAACTGATTCAGTGGAAGATCTGGCGAGTGCCAGTGTCTTGGAGGGAGGATGTAGAACCCTGAGGCCAGAGCAGCAGAGGGAGAAGGAGATGGGCAGCGGGAGGCTGCCCTCCTCCTGGCAGCACTGAGCCCCGTCCTCTGAAAAAGCAATCTCTGACCCTCTCAGACTCCATGTCCGAACTGTGGGAACAAAGACCACAAACAGGTTTTGTTTCCTTTACCCTGGGAGTGAAAGAGATGGGAGTGTGAATGGAGAAAGATTTCTGATTTCTGCAGGTGAGCCAGCTTCCACCAGTATGCATAGACTGCCATGGTGGGGACAGCACTGTGAACACAGCTATTCTGCTCCATGCATGATCTGAGCTGACAGGTCTCTCCATGGTGATCCACTTCATGTGGCTTTACCAGCAGAGTCTCGGAACTCCTTGCAGACAGTTGACTCTGTATGGGTGGGAATGGTTCAGCTTGGGATGGCTGTTGTGCAGTGCTGGCATTTTATTGTTTATTTGTTTTTTTCTTTTGAAATTGCACTTTTCCCCGTTCTGAGTTTGGATCTGAAATAGCCTTTATTGCAACTTCTTTTTGCGGTGACAGAAAATCCAAAACAGACAAAATGCAATGATACAGTAAAAATAATCTCCATTGATAGATGGAGCACTAATAGACATAGAAGGCTCCTTGAATGACCAAAATGCTTCCAGTGCCACTGTATACAATGTGAAATATGTTTCTTGTCCAATGCAGTGTTAACTTAACTTTGTTGTCAGTGGGCAGTTCCTAAAAGTCTATGCTCGGTTTGTTTCCCTTTGGAGTTTAAAGCTGGAGGCGTTCTTCTTTAGAAGTGTAGTGGCTGTCAGTCCTGCGGTGATGGCTCAATACACCTCCAGCTGCACCACAAATTGTCACCAGGAATGAAGTAAGAAATTAAAGTGGACTCACTGAGAGAGGCAACAAAAGCAACAAACTCATCCATGCGATGTGACTTCAATTCAGTGTCAACCATGTGTTCAGAAAATAACTGACTTTGAGTCACAGTCAAATCAACACTTGTAAAAGGAGGAGCAAGAGATGGATCGTACAGTAATTATAATGGGGGAAAAAGTGTAACAGTTCTGGTAATAGGGCTAGAGGAGACTAATGTTTTCTGTATGAGCAGTCCTAAACTAAGACTTTCAAGAGCGTGCCAGTGTCTGGGAGATCCGGAATAAAAATATGTCATTTAAAAGGCACTTCTTGTAATGGTACATCTTGCACCAAGGCTAACTTGTGAATTTTTGTGTGTGTCAGACCAATGAATCGTTCCTTATTTACTGTACCACCTCATTTTCTTGTCCTTTATGGTAGCACATATAGATTTTTTTTTTTTTTTTAATATTATGTAGATTCTTCATTTAAAACTCCAGCATGAATGCCTTATCCCAGATTTGACAGGAAGTTTGCAGCTCCCAGTTCTGTGATTTTTTACTAAATCAAACTACCAAGCATAAAGGACTGCATAGTGTGATACACCATAAGCGTGTTACTTATGGTTGGCTTTCTACCACTGCCGTCACTCATTGCTTCAGCTGTAGGAAGCAACCGTGTCAGGCCTGTGAGGTTTGGTGTGTGCCCTGAGAGCAGAAGCTGCAATGGATGCGTTTTGCAGTTTGCTGTCACTGAAGTCAATGGTAAAGAGATCATTGATTCCAGTGGACCAGGATCAATTAGTCTTCAATTAGAACATGACCCTTGTACTCTTTCTCTAATCAGCATTTCCGTTACACGAGTGCTGCTTGGCACTGTCCTGCCTCCAGTCTGAGTAATTTTTGTTTCTATGGATCTATATTACTGCTTTTAGATTGAAGTAAAGTAAATTGAAGTAAATTTCTTCCTTTGCTTTATGCCTGTACCAATGTGAATCTTTTACTTAGTACAACCCATTAGTTGTCTTTCTCCCTCATCTATTATCCATTATTTTATTATTTTTAATTTAGAAGCTCTAGATTGCTCTTTCAGTTTTGCTATAGATCCTATAGTAATTCTTTAAAAAAAAAAAAAAAAAAGAAAAAAAAGAAAGAGATCATATAAAATGTACACAGGCAAATATACCAGTTGTTAATCACATGAAATTTATTTATTACCTTTTAAGAAACAGAACTGTGCATTTCCATAAACTCTTTAAATGTGCTAGTTAATTGGTATGTGATCTTCCCTAAATGTGCCAGATCACTTCAGCCTGACTGCCATTCAGTGTTGTAAATTTTGTTTTCTGACTTTTAATCGTTAGTGGTTATTCCCCTGATGATCTTATTAGCCTTGAGTACAAATACTTCATATATCCCACTGAATAACTAAAAGACTGTGGAACTCCTTAAATATGCATGGATATCTAAAGATATTTTTAGTCTTGTTTTTCTTTACAGAAAGTAAAATGAAGCGACGCTGTCACAATATAACATCATCTTCACTAATTCTACTGTTATAAGGCTGAAGACTGTCATATTTTGTAGGGATAGGCAATGTCTATCGTTTGATTGATGTAGATGGAAAATACAAGCAAGCATTGTATATACAAGCTATCTGAAAAAGCTCTATATCTTATTTGTTTTGGGGGTTCCCCCCCCCCAGACTGTATCAACTAGTCCAGTAAAAGATACTGCATTTCCATAGAATTTTTATCTCTTTCAAGTCTTTAGACTGTAACACGTACTGTACCTTTTTAGTGCTGTTTTAACAAGGGCCGAGTGTGGTTTCTTTATTGATCTATGATGACAGATAATAATACATAGCTATGTATTATATAAAAATGATAAATTAGAAAGTACAAATGTTATTTCGATGATGATACTTCTGTAGAGAGACTGTCATTTGAAAACTGAGGTGACTAGCTGCAGTTTTGATAGCGCTTTTCTATATTTCTTCTGTTTACTCTCAAATGTTCATCCCTTCTGTCTTTTTGGGTAGTCTGGATGTGAAAATGGTTTAATCCTCTGTAGCGATCTTTCCTTGCAGGTTTTTAATCCTGGTGTCCTAGGCTCTGCATTTACAGGGACTCTGTGAATTGCTAGTATCATGACGGTAATTACAAATGCTACCTCTTCTTAGACTTTCAGAGGAAAGTTGAAATTTCTTTGGCATTTGTGTCTTTTTTCTTTTCTGGAGTAGGATTGTATTACGAGGTGCTTATAAAACTCTGGAACAGCTGCTGACTCTGACTGCTTGTGTCAGCCTATACAGATGGAATGCTGTTCTGACTTTGGTTTGGTGGTGATGGTGGTGAGGGGTTTGTCTTTTTTTTTTTTGTGTGTGTGTGTCTTTTTTTTGTGTGGAGTGGTTTGTGGGTTTTTCAGGTTCTTTTTGTTTCTTTCTTTTGTTTTGTTTTCTGAGTTCCACCACCCCAGTTATAAACCCCGGTGTTGTAGTTCACAGGTAAGGGTGGCTTCAACATAACTAAGTACAGTGGCAAGTATTCCAGCCACAGGCAAGGGTATTCTGAGTTTTCATTATCAGGGTAAACACTGTTTTGTTTTTTTCTTGCTGTATAACAGAGCAGAAAAATCACTAAATCTATGACTGATTTGAACCAGTCTGCTTCAAATGAGACACAGGACAGAACGGAGGAGCTGCGACCCGAGACAAGAAAATAGCAGTAGGGATTTTATTAAAAAGATTTAAGTGTAAGGTCACATCAGGGAAGGTGCAGTTTCTTCAGCTGTTTGTTTTAACTGCCAGCCAGTTGCTTTTTCTCTAGGTTTCTGAGGATTTCTAGACACTGGAGTCTCCCACTCTACTTCAAAGTTTTATAAACACTTATTATCCTAGATCCTTTTTCACCTGATACAGTGAGGGACAAAGGGGTTATGTGGTTTCTCCAATGAAAATGGGAATAATGGAACATTGGAATCCTGTTTTTTAGCACTAAATATATGTACAGTGCATGTGTATGTATATGTTGTTTAATATACACAGTGCTAAAATATATATATTTTATATATATTATTTTTCCCCAACTGACTTGTTTTGTTGGTGAAAGGTTTAAGTTGAATTTTTTCTTTTTGTTGTTTTTTTAATCTATTTAAAACTTAGCCTTTCCTCAAATATTGCTAAATACTATGAAACATTTGTAGCTGTCCTAATTCTGACTCATAAGCCATGCTAAAAATTCCTCCTTCAATTGACAGCTTTCTTTGCCAGATTATAATATTCCCAGCTGATTAGTTATCTTAACCGCAGGGTTTTTTCTGAAAAGTACAATTAGCAGAATTTGTTTCAAGCTACTACTAGCAGTTTGCTGTAGAATGTAATTTCTTTAATGTTTTCTGAGCAATGAATGTTATGTATGTATTTTTGAAAAATGTGTTGCTAAGAGTATATTTTCATCCTTTTCGTTTCTTTCCTCCTTCCCCAATGCCAAGAAATAAAAATTAAAGCTGTGAGTAAATCTGGAACCAAGAACAGCCCTGGCATTTAACTGTGTGGGATTCTGGATATGCAGCAGTGGTTATTGTTAAAATATAACCATTTACGAAAATAAGGCCACATAGAGAGGTAGCTGGGAGGAGAGGGGGAAAGCAGGACATTAGGAGCTTTCAGGAGTGCAGAGTTGGGGATTTCTGTACCTCTGAGCAGGGTGTGCACTGCTGGGCTGATTTAGGAGAGGTTTCACCTCATAGTTGAAAGTAGGGGGAGTCACAAATGAAGGTCGTGCCCTTTGCCAGCACAGCCATTTCATTTTCATTCATTAGAAGATTCAGAGACTGTAAGCTATAAAGCAGAAAGCAGTTGTTTTATACCTCTTTATTTATCCACACTGATTGAAAAGGACGACAGCAATCTTGCATGTAGCTTTTATAGAACTTTATAAAGATAAAAACCCTATAATACATCCTTCACTTCTAATACGGCAGCTGACGTTTGCTGAATGTCTGCTGAAGTGTGATTAAATTCTTGGAAATAAAAGTTACTGCAAGGAGCTGTTAAAAAGCATTAGAAATAAGTGCTGAAGACTTGGATGTGTCTGGTTTCCGTCGTGGGCACAACGGTGTGATGGGAGGTAACGCAGCAGATCTAAGCAGAAGAGGGAGGATGCGAGAAGAGAATCGAGCTAGTCCCAAATTTCACACTGTCGTGGTCTGACTGTTTTGCAAAGGTTTTTTGGAAGTTGAACAAAAATTTGAAGAAGTGATATAAACACACACCCCCCCCCCCATCTCAATGAGCGTTAAATACATCCCACTTGTTTATAAATTGGAGCCGTGGACTACTGTGGTAAGCAAGATATGGATAGGCTTTCTGTTGATCAAAATTAGGAAGTGATAAACTCTGTCTACTTCTGTTTATACTTAATTGTAATGACTTCATATTTCATTCAAACAGTGAGAAGACTGAAATGCTACACAGGTACTTTGAAAAATGCCATGGATTGCTTTTCTAGCTGTGTAGAAAATCTAGATTATTATTATTTTTTAAAAATAATTGTTAATAAAATTGAAGGCTCTGAACCTACTATTATTGTAAACTTTCCAGTTTGCAAGTCTCTTCCAGAGATTCATTGAATTTAAATATATTACAATAGACATTAAACAAGACTCTGGACTGAGTATTTACTAGTCATACATAGAATTTTCATAGAATAGGGGAAATGTCAGTTGTGCGCATTAGACCATTAATGATCATTTTCATATTTACCAATTAGTGGAAGGCAATATAGCTGTTTAAACTGAGGATAATATTTATTTTAAGTCAAATGGTTATTTTCAAACTGAAGTCATAGGAGATTGCAGTCTGCTTCTCTCTTGGTTTCTTTATTTTCTTCCTTTTTGTTTGCTTTTAAAAAGAAATAAAAGACTAAAGAGATTTACATTGGCCAGAGTTTAATTTGTATTGACATTTATATCTTATCTCTGAGGTTTAGAAAAAAATGGAATCAAATTAGGTCAGACACATACAAATGAGAAGATATTGCTTAGAGCTGCGTAAGCACTGAAATACCTAAATCCAACTTAAACAAAAATGAGCTGGAAACTCAACCCAATATGGGAGACATCGACTGGAGGGCTGCAGAAATATGTTTATGTTTTACTGAGTATTTCTTGAAGGCATGAAACTCTGGGTTGGAGGGAAAGAATTCAGAATTCAGTTTATTTTAATAATAATCTCATCACCAATATTTGCATGGGAGAAAAATATCAGTTTATCTGCCATCCTGTAGATGCTAAAGAAGGTACAAATTGAACTAGTTTGCAATAGTAATGCTGCAGGACTTGGTCATCCCATGCAATTTAGTGCAGCATGTGGTCACAGGCATTTTATATTACAAAATAAACTGGGCTTTGGGGGAATATAACTTGTATATAGGACAAACAAAAAAAGTAGATGCATAAATATGCCAAGATTTCCTTCACTATCACCTTACTATATACCTGTTTGTGGTGTATGTTCAGTGTTCGTAAAGGCTTTTTTTAATGAACTTGCTTTGTGATTGTGTATTGAGTACAGAAACATTTTTTTGCACAATGTATGCTTAACGTGGACCAAAGGGAATATCAGTTGAATTTTCAGTTATAGGGAAAAATTTCAGATCTCAACTTTCCGTTAATTACGAATTTCTACCCAGAGTCTTTTATTCCCAAGAACTTTGTGTTCGTATCAAATGGGATAAATTCTTTGCTATTTGCATGTTAATACTTACATGATACTTGGTGTTAAATAACAAAAGCTGCATCTTGCATATTCTATCACAATGATGTTGCTGATCACATAATTATTACTGTTGGTTTTGATTAGCTGGCTATTGCAGGGATACTGCGTGGAGCAGGGAAGTCCTCTCTAGCCAAAGAAGCCTAAAACCTTAGTCAAAGGATATATTGTTGAATCACCTGTACATCCTGTCAATGAAATGGATACTCTGAATATTATCTGGTGACCCTCATTGCTGGTGATATTTTAAAATCACTAATAAAAAGCTGGTGGTGGTGCTAGGAGTTCTTGGCCAATGGGGCATTGCCTGATGCTTTTAAGGCAAGCTGCACTGCTGCCGTGTATGATCTATCTGTAAAATGCACTGCTGGAAAATTATCAAGTTAGGTATGTTGTTGTGGAGATTTTTGTGAGATGGAAGTGTACTTAAAGAAATCTATTTAAATTATTTGGGTTTCTTTAATAGAATGTAGCTTGAATGAAATTCCTTACATTCGATATCAATGACCCTAAAAGTAAAATTACTTTTTTTTTTATGAGCATTTATATCAATATAATTGAGAACTTACCCAAAACTGTACAGCTCTGCAGTTTCCTGCACAACCAGGGAAACAACCTCGATGTAAAGTGTCATAATGTGTGAGCATTTGTCCTCTCCATTCCCTCAATGACGTTTGAGCATAATGAAATGTGGCGATATGATAGATACCTTTTGGGAGCACTTAGTGCTTAAAATGGAGTCTCTGTATTGCAATACTAAATTGTAGAGTTACTAGCATGAAACACCCCAAATATATTTACATTGAAATTGTAACAGAACGAGGGAGATAATGTCACAATGAAGCACAAAAAGGGAAAGCAAATCCCAATATACATCAGCTCCTTATTTGAGTCTCTGGTTAGTTGGGAAGTCAGGAACTTAATTTTGAGTCACACCTTCCCAAGAAATAAATACATTAAATTGTTCCTCTGAAGTTCTTCAGCCTCATGGATAAACCCTCTCCAGGGATAGCATGGACCAGGGTAAGGGGTTGGGACAGATCCTGGTGGCTCACTGCAGTGACAGTCCCTGTCTCCCAGAGCTCTTCCTTCTCTTGACTGTTTCTGTCCACATTGTTTAGACTCTTTACTTTTTGTAGTTTTCTGTGATTCATTTTAAGACTTTGGGGGTTTTTTTGGTTTGTTTGTTTGTTTGTTTTTTTTAAATCATGGTGGTATTTTTTTTCCCCTCTCTCCTTTTTACTTATACTTTTTCACCTATGGCCTTCACACAATCTCTCTTCTTGTCTCCCAGAACGTTACTTCTTCAGGTTTTAGGAATAATCTAAGCGCAGCCTGGCTTCCTTGATACTGTGGGTGTATTAGTGTAAAAGTGGTGTGTAAACAACTGGTTCTTGAGAATATGGGGTAGAATATATCTAATTTTTCCTCTGTTCTATAGAACCACAGTGGATTAAGTCAGCTCCTAACAGTGAATGAAATGACAGTGATTTTTCTACAGCGTGTCATTTCAACATGGAATAAATATTTAGAAATATCAGTGGAGCTTTTTTTTGAGTTAACTTCTGCTTAGACAGTTAACTCGATGAGTGGGCTGGGGTTTCATCTCAGAAGTGGGTCTTCTCTTGATTCTTAAACAACTTGTATGTTAGTCAAACTTGTGCGGGTAAATTCTGCTTTAGCAAAAAAGCATGGCCTTCCTGCCCTTGAAAAATCAGCTTTTCCATTGCCTGAATCTGTGGGTTTTCCCAAAGTCTACTTAATTAATCTAGAAAACTTTCTAGGTAGCTTGTGATTTATGAATGACTGAATTGTGCTTTCAATAGAAGGGCTTTTTTAATACTAAGAAAATAAAACACACATTTAAAAGGGGACTAGCCTGTAATAGTATTTTCTGTGACTTACATAATATGTATTTGTCTTAATAAAAACATTGATTTCTATAGCTTTTATACCTACAAAAATAATTAAAAACATGTCACTGAACTAAAGAGGGATTTTTCCTATTCACTCAAGAGCCAATTTAAATTACAAATGAAATAAGGAAAAAGTGCCCTAAAACCTGATGTGTACGTATTTGTGCCACAGTGAACAGATAGCAATTAGTGATAAGTGATTTGCCTCAAAGTTGCTTTGAATAGCACATGACGCAAAGCTCAATACATAGGAAATAAGCTTAAACTCGCTGGAGAGAAGACAGAGAAGTTAATCTTCCCCCCAGGGCAATAATGTTCCAGGTGATATATTTACAATGGATTTTGTCACATTGTGTTTTAATGCTCCCAAACAATAGGTTTCCACTTCTTTTTTCCTTAGGAGATTCTTTCACAAATGATGCATTTAGCAAGGTTTAGACTTCTCTTGGAAGCTTGTGTCTTTCCTTTCCAGATGAATCAATAGCATGAATTAGGATTTATTAGTAAGATCAAACTTGATATTGCGCCAGAAAGATATGTAACCAGAGAAGGTCATGGCATGAGCATAGAGTATTAACTCATTATGCCATCTTAGTCGAGCATGGGAATTAAATGCAATTGCTGCATCTGGAGACAACTAAAATACACGTTACACAGAAAGTGTGTGAGAAAGCCAGTAACAGACCCAGAATTCAGTCCATCTGCATTGGAGACATATAAGAAAGAGGGGTCTCTTCCAACTGTTTATTGATGAAATGAATAATTTTCTAATTGATAGTTGAAGAACATTGCAATATATGTAATGAAGTCTCAGCACTTTTGTTCTACCAATATGTACAAATAACTGAAGTTATTTACTGAGTATAGATGGTTTTTATATAGTTCTGTCAGATTTACCACCCTTAGTGATGACAACTTTGAAATCTTTCATGGATTCACACAGATGTCTAAACTTATACTGAATTTTACTGTCTCAATTACATTTCATGGCAGAGAATTATTTCCTATATTCATTTTTTTCATTGCTCAGTTTTGAATCTGTTGTGCTTTCCACTCTTCAACTATTTCTGATTCTTGGTTTTGGTTTTGCTTATTTGGTTTTCTTCCTGAAAATTATGTAGTACAATTTGACGTTACCTGGCAGAAATATGTTTGAAGGCAGATTTTTTTCCCTGCATTCTAGTTTGGCAAAAGAATGAATACTGCATGTCCCCAAATATGTTTATTTTCCTGATGAACATCTTCTCTGGCTGAACTGGAAAACTTTAGACCCACCATCCTGTCGCGTTCTCATAGCTAGTGCTTTGGTTAGACTGGAAGAATCCACAGGTGCTGTTGAACCACAGCGAGTCAACAGATTTGCTGTTGTGCCTCCACAGTAAGCCCAAACAAGGAAGAGACACTGAATATGACGTATGCAGGTGTGTATGTATTTCTGTCTAGGTAATTCAGGATAGAAATATATGAGTCTTAATGACATGGTAAAAATAAAAATACCTAGGGGCCTTAAAGGATTGTTTTCTACCAAGTCTCTCCTCAGAAGCAACTTTTATTCACCACATTATTTATATGACCGATTTCTTTGATGTATTTTTTTGATGGAGCCAGACTCTTTTCAGTGGTTCCCAGTGACAGGACGAGGGGCAATGGGCACAAGCTGCAACCTAGGAAGTTCCATTCAAACCTAAGAAAAAACTTCTTTAGGGTGAGGGTGCCAGAGCACTGGAACAGGCTGCCCAGGGAGGTTGTGGAGTGCCCTTCTCTGGAGATTTTCAAGCCCCGCCTGGATGCAGTCCTGAGTGATGTGCTCTGGGCATTCCTGCGTCAGCAGGGGAGTTGGACTAGATGATCTCTAGAGGTCCCTTCCAACTCTGAAAATTCCGTGATTCTGTGATTTCTTTCACAGAGAAGAAGATAGGGTGGTGGAGACTCTTGGCAAATCAATTAAAATGTTATGGGCAATATGAGTGACTCTGGTGTGTAGCCTTAAATTGCTGGCTGCTTCCTGGGGAGGGGGGCGTGCGAGGCTTCCCTGTCCTTGCGGGCACGGTACTGGCTCGGCAGTCAGCCCTCTGTTTTCCAATCAGCCCGCTTTATCGATCCACCTGAAATCAATGGGGAAGTGCTGTGCAAAAAATTAATGGCAAAGGTTAGGTCTTCACACTGAACGGCAAATGTGAAAGAAAGTTAAAAAAGTCAGAAAACCAGAGTATGGCTTTATTCCAGTATGCGTCTTAGTAGAGAAGGTCTTACAGGAAGCTGAAGTAGTCACTTATGCAGCCGGCGCCAGCTCATTTGCAAATCAGCATGGCAAGTTTGAGCAACTTTGTAAGCCCTTCCACCCCCTTCAGGGTCTACCCAGGGTATTTGCTGAACGCCAGATACGGACTGCCTCATTAAAACAGAAATTACTTGCGTTGATTTTGATGATGTTGGGCTTCATTTCAAAAGCTTGAGATGTTGCTCTAGTGTGGAAGTTGAATAAAAGGACTTCAAAATTAAAAAATAAAATCTCTGTAAAACTCCAGGAGTAAGCTGGCAATCAGAAAATTGCTGGCACCTTTCCATGATCTGTAGTCTTATTGGAATAAATGCAAATCATCTTTGGGCTGAAAGTTACACATGTGAAAGCTTTTAATTTTGTTAAAATGAATTACCTATAATTATCTTGTTGTTAATATGTAGAAGTAGACTACTAAAAGACATTGAATATTCACAGCAATTTACCATTAATCAAGGAAAAAAACCTAGAAAGGCAGGTTAAAATCACATTACTGCAAAAACAGCTTACATCTTACATTAGTAATTTGCTGTGTAAAGTTCAAAACAGAAATAACAGCAGCGTGTGAGACTGTTTATTGACGAGGTTCTTATGCAGGTGTGTCTTACAGCAATAAGAGGTCAGATAGGTACTTTGCAAGCGAACAAAAAGGCAAAAGAAAAGTTGTCCCAAAATGCCCACAATTCCATAATCCAAAAGGCGTATGTGAAAAATTGTTTTACTAAGAATTGTACGCTCTCTCGGGGCTGCTTATTGTTCCCAAGGGATGTGCAGTCTTTCTGGCAAGTTGCTATAAAGTACTTAGAGGTGCTGTGGCGGAATGGGGGACCGTGCATCCATTTTCCCTCATTTTGGTGCCTTTCTCCCAAAGAAAAGGAGAGCAAACACAAATCACTGGTGTGCACGTTAGAGTGAGCACAGATTGCACCTCTGTGCATGGTCACACAAAAGCAAAGGAGTAGTATGTCTTTAGCACGCGTTGGAGTATCAGGGCCACCCCGATCTTTCACTATAGGTTTAGTTCACGTGTTGTTTTTATTTTCATTTCCTCCTTCCTTTAACAGTGGATAGTCTGGACTTGGGCTGTAGTCTGCCTGGAGCTGACTACTGGGATCAGTGTGGTGCTGACACTTAGAACATTGTTTGTTGCACTGTGTATAATCAGGTTAACCTTGGTTTTTGAGCTATAATTATTGAAGGTGAAATTTTTCAAGGAAGGGTGACTTTATTCTAGTGAGCACACTTCTGTAAATATTCTCATTCTGTTTATTCTCATTCTTGTGATTCATTAACGAATAAGACAAAGAGCAATCTTAGAAACTCAGACAGCTAAAATTACAGCAAACATATTATGCTTCCTTGAAGAGCCAAAACTTCAAATTTTCCATGTTTTCAAACTGCGAAAGCCTTTCCAATGGATGTCTTGAAGATACCCTATCTTTACCTGCCCCTTTACATCTCTGTTACTACAAATGATAATAGTAATCCCTTGAGAGTTAATTAGTAAACACAGATGTGCTTCAGGTTTTTCATGTGCCAAAATAGGATTTTTTAATCAGGTTGTGAGAAAGGCGTGCAAATTCTTTAAAGTCTGGTAAGCCAATTTAAACAACATGATGATTATAGCAGCACTGCAAGAATGTGAGTGCATACCATTAGGGGGAAGGTGTTCCAAAAGCACCTCGGCACTGAAGACTTAACCGCTTGCGTCATTAAAGAGCGAAGGCGTAGGCTCCTCAATCATTCTGGTGCTCCTATAGGCACGGCTGTTTAAGCTGCTGCAACTTTAGAGAGCCCCCTAAACATTTTTCTCAACTTTGCATTGCTGCGAAGCTTTGATCTTTGTACGAAGCTGACAAGGGATGAGAAGGTTTCTGGAGTCATGGTCTGTTACTGTATGGTTTATCTTGTCAGGTTAGCAGCAAGAGAACAAATACTCTGCTCAGTCAGATGGATTTTGCAGGTAGGATTTGGTTACTGTAGCAAATGCCGTTCTGTGGTTTCGCCTTTGCAGCTTCTCAAGTCTTTCAATGTTTCTCATTGTAGTGTTATAAAAACAAATGCAGAAACATGTTTTTTGATCTGATAATGTGCAGGAATGTTTCATAAATTATATATGAATGTCAGTGATAGATGAATGTGCGTGCTAAACTGATGGAAGATCTTGAAGTATGCTACATGTTAGCATATAACATTATTCAGTTCTCATTTTTAGAGCTTCAGATTAGGTAATCACTTAAAGTTGTACTTCAAAACTGATTTAAAAATGTTGTTATTAAGATAACTTATGCTTTTATTCACTATCAGTATATGGGAGCTGCCATGTACCATACCCTAATATATATGGAATTTCAGAGGCTGGCCTACTGCTCTTTCATCTGAAGTCTCTAATAAATTTTCTTGTCGAGCTCAGTTAGGTCAATGCTGAGAGTTTATAAAAAATCCTTAGATTTTACTGCATAAGTAAAGGTAGACCATTGAAAAATAATTGATGACAACTCTTTGGAAAGTGTTTTATCACTGTTACATACTACTGAATTAGGAAGGGGCAATATGCACTAATTTATATACAGGCAAAAATAGAGGTTACATCCTGAGCACATTTATCAAAAAAGGGTGGTAATGGAAGGCTTCTTGTCAGCTCAATAACATACTCAAATTTCTTCTCTTGCGCAGCTTTATGTGTTATCTTTTCTGTCTATCAAAATGAAATATTTTGAGACTTGAGGATTTTATTAATCAAGTAAGCTCATCCAAATTATTTTAATTTACTTGAAAAGCTCTGTCAAGGCACATGAATCCATGTGATCTCACTGTTTTTAACCAGGAAGGGAGAATCTGGATGAAAATAAAAACTGCATCTCCAAAGTCTTGCTCATCCTTCTCTTAATGGTCAGAGCAGAAAGTTTCTCTGTGGCCACTGTAAGATGTGAGGCCAAACAGGTAACCTGCTTCATAGTCAAAGGAGCAGAAGCTTTTTGGTTATTTATGCTTGATTTCCTTTTTCTTTCACCCTTCCAGGTGTAAGTTTTTCACCTAATTTAGCATATTTCTCCTTATAAAAATACAGTTAATTAGAGCCATAAGGGTTACTTGTACCACAGCATGGCCTAGGAAAATTCAAAGGGACACAATTAATTGGAATGCTTGGAAACAGCATGTTTCCCAACCACAGTAAAATTCAAGATAATAATTTTGTCCTGATTTGTTTCAACTGTTTTGAAAGATAAAGTTGATTGTGAGAGTAACTGGACCTTGAACTTTTGTCCTTAAGACATTTTGAAGATTTATTGTGGAAAACAAAGGAATGAAAATATAAATCAGTTATGTAGTGTAGTCTTGGGGAAATATATACGTCAAGACTGAAAGCATTCACGTGTATTGCACTTTATATTCTGACTGCTGTATTGGCAAGCATTGACTTGTGTTGCTTATGCAGCTGACCATTCTAAACAAACACACAGATCAAAATTACTTCAAACAACCTTATAATTATTTTATTATTTATTGTGCCACATGGATATTTCATTTAAAATTTATGTTTCAGTTACACTTTATATTTAGGTGGAGGAGAGGCCACACTCGCACAGTGAAATTTTGTTTAGGTTTTTAAAATGGATTAGTGTGGTGGTGTCCATTTGACACTAGCATTAAATGTTTAGGAGTATCAGTGCTGTGTATCAATTTGACTGGTTTTGAAGCATTTTCATTTTCTGTTCACAAATGCAATTGTTAAACTACTTATTACCTTCTGTTGGACTCTGAGTAAGATGTTTATGTGAATTGGTGAATCAGTTCTTCCATTTTTCATACTGTTACTAGACAGTAAAAAAACCCAAACCAAACCAAACCAAAAAAACACACAACAAAACTATTCCATGTTTTTAAGAGCAATCTTCCAGGAAAGAAGTCCAGTCAAACTCCCCGTTTTCAGAATGCCTGGAATAATTCCTCAAATAGCAGTCCAAATGAGGTATATCATAGTAGGGTAGATTTCCCCTTCCCTCAAATACCATTTCTTCTCTCTTTTACTGTCCTATCTTCAGTGCCAAAACTACCTGATTTAAAGTATGGACATAGGAGTTTTTTTTCTTTCTTTTCCCTATTCTTTTTGTTTTTGTTCTTTGTTGTTGATGCTGATAAAATTGTATCATTTTGTCCAAGTTGGAATAGTTACTCTCTTCAAAGCACTGCACTTGCAGGTTCACTTTATTGAAAGGCATTTTTAGATGCAGACTGTAAAACTTAACAATACTTTTGTTAGATTTTTATATGGAATACTGTTACAAAGAAAAGAAAAACAACAACAGAGAGTAAGAAAAGGAGCACAGGAAGAGTTTTTTCCATACGCTCTACCCTGCTCTAAAAGACTGACCGGTATTAAAAGTAGAAAGATATTACATTTTAGATCTTGTAGTCTGCTATCAACAACTATTTTGGTCACAACGTTTGATAGCTTGCAGCAAATGGAAAGGAAATCTTTTGAAATTCTTAAAAGGGAGAGTATTTTAAGTATCAGGAGTGCATTCCCTAATCATATCAGTATGTCTTCACTATGGAAATGTTTTTGTGTGGTATAAATCCAATTCCTACACCGTTCTCACCAAACCTAATGGAAATACAGTTGAATTTCATGTTGGATTATGGTGATTTACATCAATTCTTTACCACAGTGGGTCTTCAGCTTTTGGTAACATCTGCACTGGCTAAATAGAGGGCTGCAGGTAAGCTTATACCACTCCTTTTTGCTCTGGTTTTTTTTTGTTTGTTTGTTTGTTGTTGTTGTAAGCAATGTCAGAAATTTTAAGTGATATAATGCCCATGAGCCATGAACTGTTTCTACCATGCTAATGGTGATTCAGTGAGTTATTAAAGTTGAGCTCTTAACACTGACCTTTAAATCGGGAACCCAGCTAGTATGAGAAAACGTGGCCCTAGTGTGACCTGCTACCAAGACTATGGAACTTCTGCTGTTACAACTGTATTTATAGTTATTGGTAACTTAATATAGGAAATGATTCACCTATTAAATCTATTAAGTCATTTCTTTGTGAGCTACTGGCTAGCAAGGTTATTGGCAAGGAAAAGTGTCTGTTCCCTTTCCTCAGTAATGTAAGTATAAAGGAGTTTGCCAAACCCCAATTTCTTTCTGTGTCCTTTGTCAGCATCTTTCTCTGGAGCCTTTTTGCCTTCCAAAAGTAGATCTTTCCATAGAACCCTGAGCCCTTCAAGGGGGAAGTCTGTCCCCCTCTCTGATCCTTAGAGGCTTAGGTAGTTTAGGACTTACATGTGGTGCAGCAAAATGCAGCAAAGAACCTTCAGGATTTTTGAAGTTTTGTAGACGATTTTTTCATATGACTGGTTTCTTGACTTTGGCCATGACTCTGCCAAATGGCTTCAGAAGTGGTGTTTATTGTGTCAGCACAGTCCACAGTCAGTTCACCATAAACGCTGCCTTTATTGCCTGGGAGAGAGCCATGCTGTTAATGAGTACCTGCCTGCCTACCTTTCAGAGCCAAACAAGACACAGCCTTTACTCTGCAGCTCCATGGGCTGCCACATAAATCCACCAGACAGAAGCCTTTATTCAGAGCCGGACCCCACTCTGATTCCTTGGGACTAAAATCCCCTTCTCAAAGCAAAGATTGGCCTACCCAGGACCATTTCCACCTTATCTGTTGTTCCCAATACTGAGTTTGTTCCTACCTTTTCAGTAAAGCTCTGGGACGTAATGACTCAAAGTAACTGCAGAGGAGGCTGACTGCATCCTTTCACGGAACAATAGCTCTCATCTCTGTTCATTAAAGAAAAGGGTTTGCTGAAAAGAAGGATCATAAAATAAAATCCTTATGCCTGGTACTTTTTGCCAGTTTTCTTCCTGAGAGAGCTAAGCCTCCGCAAAGGGGAGCTTGCAGGAAAAAAAATAAATTCCTGGCTATCTCAGTTGTTTTTACCTGCACTTTGTCTTCTGGCCATAGGCAGAAGGATGCTGGTTTGTTGGGTTATCCCCATGATAGGCTAGCCTTGTCCATGCGACCAGCCCCACTGCTGTGCGATTCTGGCTTGATGTGTTCGGTAGAGTTATCCTGCTGTCCTCAATTCAATAGTTGCTGAGGACCAGCCTCCAGCTGCTCATTTGTGGGTGCTGCCTGTAATCAGCTATGGTGGAAATGAGTGTGTGGACAGTCACTCAAAGGGTGACACCGGTGGTGGCTTGATTGTACTCCAGGTGGAAGGTACAGAACAGATTACTGTTTTCCTTACTCTCCCTGCCTCCTCCAGAGTAAAATCTAATTAAAGGACTAAATGGACATTGTCCCTTCATCACCTGATCTGTGACGTGTTTGGGATATGCCACCAAATAGAAATACTGCCATAGTACATGCATAACACTTCTAAAAACAGCACAATTATAAGTAAATAGCAAGGCTTTCTGTACAGATAAGATACTTTTGGTAAGGCATATATTATGACCTGTTAAGTAACAACTGTTGCCAGTAGCTGAGAATTTCAGTTATGGATACAGTTATTGTCTAAGGCATAATAATGGGCTGTGGCAGAAATGAGTGAACCTCCCACCTGAATTTCATTACACCCAATTTAAACAAGGAAAGAAATTATAATTACCACCCCAAATCCAGGGTTAGGGAAATGTCTGTCTTTATGCCTGTGAAGCAGGTTTTTGTAAACGTGAATTCTAGGTATTATTGGTGATTAACAAAAAGTCTTGGAGTGTGCACATAGAGGTGTCTTTTTGACAGTGGCTGACAAGCAGAGGAGTGCTGTGGGGTGAAGGAAGGATCTATACATTTAACTTTATGGCAGGATGCTTAATCATTGGGTTAAGGGCTTACAGTTCAGGCCAGGCCCCTTGCAAGGCTGGCTGATCTCACTTGGCTGCGGCTTTTCCTGCCACAGCCCTTTTACAGAGCACAGGACACACAGAAGGTCTTCTGGTTTGCTACTTTAGCTGTGAAGACCTGCTGGGAAAGGGGGTCAGGGGAGCTCAGAGATGTCAGAGCGCTACTGCTTGCTTGCTGCTCCTCTCCACATTTTCCTCTTGATGAGTGGGTGTGCAAGACTCCATAAAATAGCTCGTATATGCGAATGAACAAACAAGTGAATTATCAAGAACTATCAGTTGGGGAGGAAAAAAAGTCAAGTGCCTTATCTTTCCTGGAGACATATGCTATGACCAGATAAGCAGTTCATCTTCCCAGGTATGTTCCATTAAGTATATTATCCAATCAACTAAGATATATAAGACATATTGCAAGTCTAATCTCCTCAGGCAAGTAGTATTCAATTATACTTACGATTTTAAAAAGAGAAATATCCTGAGCCTTTAGAGTGCTTGCATTTTTGGCACTCAGTCTTGTTATGTGAAGGCTAATAAAGAACATTCCAACTAAGAAGGCATAGGACAGGCAGGTGAAATATTGAAAAAAATAATATTATATAAGTCCTGAAGTGGAAATGTTCACCATCCCTCAAAATGGTTTCCTGACATCTTATCTAATGTTTTGAAATTAGGTCAAGGATGGAGAATGAGAGAGAATTGCCATCCATTTATATGCCTACGGTGTATGTTTTGTGTATATAGTTATAATTAAAATAGACATGCTGCCGAATACTTTGTTTGCAAGTGCTTTTTCTGTTTTAAAAGTGCATTCAATGATGTACTTTGTTTTGATATATAAATTGCTTTTTGGATTGAATACTGTTCAGACAGACCAATTTTCCTATGATTCTTCTAAGCAAATATTAGAGATGTCAGAAGTCTGTCTGTCCCAGATCCTGCAAGCTCTCTTGAAGAGATGTCTTCTCTACCACGTAACATGTAACAGATCAGCAGATAAGTTCAGTCACAGAGAGGTTCATAATTTGGTAGGAGACTACTGCTTCTATTGGTTTGACTTGAAAAGAATCTAACTTAATATCTTTGATGGTTTATGGGAAAAAAGCTCTGCTTTATATGTGTTACTGGAAGAATTTGCAGCCAGGGTTACAGTTGAGTTTGTTTACTGCCTTCCCATATCAAACCCTGTTTTCAGTTGTTTATATTCTGCTGACCTTTAAATATATTGGCAGAAAATTCAATGTTGGTTATATGAGCTATGCTAAATACTAGATTATTTCAATCTAACAAAATATGTCCAGTATTTAAGAGAAAGAGAGATTAAGGGAAAATACATAGAATCATAGAATCGTCTAGGTTGGAAGGAACCTTTAAGATCATCGAGTCCAACCACCAACCTAACACTGCCAAAACCACCACTAAACCATGTCCCTCAGCACCACATCTACCCGTCTTTTAAATACCTCCAGGGACAGAGATTCCACCACTTCCCTGGGCAGCCTGTTCCAATGTTTGATAACCCTTTTGGTGAAGAAATTTTTCCTAGTATCCAATCTAAACTTCCCTGGTGCAAGTTGAAGCCATTTCCTCTTGTCCTGCGTTGTTTAGCTGCGTATTCCATATAAATGGTACAGCCTTTCACTGAGATGCTCTAAAGACTCAATGAAGCAAGGAAGTGTTTCCCAAATTTCTTTATCCCTCCATCCCTCTCTGAAGTGACCCATGACCTTCTTCATTCAAACTGCAATTAAAAAATGTTGTTGCAAGTATACATATTCTAGTCTTGGTCCTGCCCATGAAATACACCAGTATCTTATATTCTTCATATCCATATTTGGCCAAGTTATAAACATCTAAAAATTCATGCATATTTACTAGATATTTTCTTACATTTTAGCATCTACTTTCTTTAAAGGTCCTTTGCTTTTTGCACAGAGCATGTTCCATACACCCATGCAAATGATTACACATGCAACGATGTTTTCCCCCCTCTTTCGTTTTTGTTCTCCATCATTCCACCAGCGCAGAACAGATGTCATCTCTCAACTGAGAAGAATGAGCCAAGCCTGTGCTCCTTCTTTCTTCTCTTGCATGTAGGTGCAGCACAAGGTGAGGCTGCTTGTGGCCAAACAGATTCTCCCGCATGTCCCCTCCTCTAAAGCCTTCCGTTTGCTCCTTTCTGGTCATCTGAGCAAAGGAGAGTAGTTGTTTCCTGGTTCAGTAGCAGAGATGAGAGAGCCAATGCAGGCAACGGAATGGTGAGAAATATAAGCATAGTCTTATGTGTCATCCCAGGGAAGATCACCTGGTAGAATGGGATTCTTCATCAAAATTGATATGCATTAATCTGCTTATTAGGTAGGCAGATTCTGCCTACAGATATTTAGTCTTCATATATGTCTTTCAATGTGACTAGTCAGAGCTGAAACCTTGCAAAAGTTAACAAATCTTTAATTAGCCCTATGTGATCTGGAAGTGAGCAATGCACAATATATAAAAAGTTAATTGCACAAGAATTTCAATGTTTGCAAGCATAGAGAGAAAATGAGATCTGTGGATATGCTCCAGAGGATGTGTTTGGCCAAATTTAATCTTACATATTCTTAAAATATCTGGTATAACATTCATTTACAGAAGGACTAAATTTCTTAAGGTAAGTAGACAAGTTAGTAAAGATACATTCCTATTAATGGGAAGAAATATATGTACTTGAGCTGAAATTGGAAGCTGACATCAGAGGAGGCTATTCGCCTCCCTGCACCTCTCTGTACCCCATAGTTGTTTTCTACTCCTTTTATATTGTTCTCAGAGCAGTTCTAACCTAGTCAAGCAGAATACATTTTTTTTTTCCTTCCCCTCTTCCCCTCTTTCTTTCTTTTTTTTTCAGCACAAGGCTATTTGTAAATTAAGGTTTCTGGAGACTGGCTTTTTCCCTTGCTTACAGTTGCTCAACATAAAACCAAAACGAAAGAAAAATCCTAATGTGGTAAATAGGGCTTATTACTTAGCGACATTGCCTTGCTATTTCCAACCTCCGGTTCCCAGTGGGTCCATACACTTCCTCACTAGCTAACTTTGCAATGAACTGTTCATCTCTTTCAAAGAGAAATGGCTTTTCAGAAGATAAGCAGTTAAGACAGCATTAATAAAAAGCTCTGTTGCAACACTTACCTTCTGGTGGTCACTTGGGAAATGCTGCCTTCTTTTACATGACTTCTTTTCTGTATTATGCTGGAAAGAAAAGTATTTTCTGGTTGTCCCCACAGCTGTTGCAGTCTAAATGAAGCCAGTCACAGATACTTAGGTCATGCTATATGTTTCTTCCTGAATTCCAATTTTTAGAGAAGTTCAAGACTCCCAGCAGATGAAATTAATTGGGGAGTGAACTCTGAATCAGTTTCTTGACCTTCCTTCTCCCTTAGTCTTTGTTTCTTTCACTGAATAAGTAGTTTGCAGCAATCCAAATGTCAGGAATTTCAAATAGCCAGTTTATAAATAAGCACCTTACACTACCAAAAAATGCTACACAAAGATTATTTCACTTTTTGTAGTAGTGTGTTAGACCAAGAAAAGTGGCATTCGTGTTAAAATCTCTAATCTCTCTCTGAGTTTTAGTGGAAGAGTCTGTTACATTACTTGCGACGTGGCTGCTGTTACTCAAACACGAGAACTACTGAAGGAGCAGTAAGTTTATTTGAAGTAAACAGATCTGAACTTGTGCTGTCACAAAGCCAAAAACTTTAATTAAACTTTCAAAACTAGATTTCGTTCTTTGTTCACAGAATAATAGCTGTAACGATGGATCTGTAAGGTGGAAACATTATGGAAAAATAAAGGAACTTTGCTCTTTATTTTTTTGCCCTACATTTCTATTATACCTTCACCATAAATAGAGTAGAATAAATACTATATTGTATTGTTTGCCCTATGGCTTTACTGACCAGAAAACATTTTCAGATGACCTGTACATAATGTCTCCTGCCTAAGTGGCAATTCTTAGATATGGTAAGCAATTCCTGGTACTGAACTAAAAGTCCCAACTGTTAATAAGATAATTGAATTTGACAGAGTTCACACTTTCTACTAAAATCCATGTATGCAACAGTTCGGTCCATTGTAGCGTGTAAGGAATACTGCTGTCAGGAAGAGTAAGGCAGAAATAGCTAATAACGGGAGTCCAATGCAAGCTTGCAGATGAAGGAAGCCATACCCTCTGCTGTGAGACTTGGTTACTCTATGAAGAGTATGTGCCTGTCGCTATCTCGACTAATTACCATAGTTGCAACTGAAGAAACGGCTATTTTGCAGACAATAATATCCCTTGATCACCTGCAGTGCAGATCTAGGGTTATCTTTTCCTGCCTGTGTAAAAGCTCGGTATAACTGGTTGTGACTAAATCTCCCATGACAAAATTCTGAACTGATTTTTCATCTTGACATTTCAGATGCATACCGTGCATGCCAAATTTTCAAGCATCAGTTCAAAAATTGTCTGAGGGTAGCTTATAGGGTCACTAACGCACCTGAATGGCATTATTAAAATTTCTTGAAAGATGAAAAATATCTGGGCCTAATGAATATTTAACCAGAAGTACATTAATGCTTTTTTATTGTTCATCAAAGTTTATTGTTCATCATCAAAGTAGTTTGTAAGATTAAATATTACACAGAATACAGTATGCTAAACTACAGAGGCTTCTTTTTTTTCAGTTGATCGTAGAATTTAGGAAATATTTGCAGGTACCTCTGTAGGAGATTTACTGAGCTTTGTTATTATTTACTGTCACTTTAGACCTAAATCTCTAGGCTTTGAGTTTAAGGAAAAGGGGGTATGATCTCGCACACTAAATACTTTTCTTCATTTCCATATTGCCGTAGCTGAATATCACTGATGTACACCCTCAGCCTACCACTCAGTATTTTAAGGTCATGGAAGAAAATAAAGCATAGTGTGGTTTTGATTTCACCAGAAGCTGCTTCCTCCAGGAGCAAGGTGCTGCTGTTGGTAGGTGACACCGTGCCTCCTTTGCCAAGCAAACCAGCTTGTAGCACCCTCTTAGGTGTGAAAATGGTCATCGGTTCAAAGTAGCAGTTCCCTACAAGTTTCTGCTGCTATTCAGAATGCAGGTATTTGCCTGATTAAAGGTAATGATAATGAGGATGTGTTACTGCTCAATATTTTAAAAATGAAGTGATAGTAGAGAAAGTTTCATGATGATCACCGCTACCGGCATTTCCGTCATCTTAATGAAATCAGCTTTTCAAGGACTGTTGCTTATTTTCATATTCATCTTACAAACTCCTGAGATGAAGGGAATGATATAGTAGTTTCTTGCTCTATATAACTTCATACCAACAGCTTTCTCTTTCAGTTTTTATTGCACAAAAAAGCAGGTGAATCTAATCCAGAATAAACACATTTAATAGAAAGGGAAGAGAAAGGCAGAGAAATTCAGAAGTGTAACATATGCAAAAGCATTTACTGTATGTGGATTTTGCATAGGTACTCAGCAAGTGGAGACTCTTTAACCTTCTGATTAGGTTTCTCAGGTTCATGAGATATATGCTGTTTTAAGAAGTAATGAAGAATATTGAGGAACAAAATTTGTTCTTTTCTCCTTTCCTCTTTCAACGGCAGTTTTAATGATATATAAAATCAGCAAGCCTTTAGAAAATCTTTCTTTTTAGAGACATAGAAAGTCTTAACCTAAAGAATTCTGTGGAAATATTGCCTGGGGACATCAAATTTATTCTGCATTTTAATGAAATCACAAATGAGTCAATTTAAAACTAGTATACCATAAACTATGCTTCCTTCCTACATCTGTTCATAAACATAGAAAGATGTATACCTAGGGGAACCCTGGTTCCTCTTACATGCAAGGAGGAAAAATTCTAACTAGGAATACATATTTTTCCGCATTCCCTGTGGGTAAATATCTCAGAAGAAAACCTAGTTAAGTTTCATTTCTAAGACAGGGAGCATCTTGTCAATCATGGTGGTTAATAAGGTTTGGTAGAGACCGAAGTGTGTCACTATGTGTATCTGTGTAGTGTTGCAATTTGCATTGAGTCACTGGAGCGTAACTCTTGCCTAACAAACCATACAAACAGTAATATCAAAACATAAGACTAAGAAAAGTCTTATTTACTAACAGCTTGTTTAGCAGAAAGTTTCCAGAATTCTATAGCGAAGAGCAACTCTGTCTTTAGAGAAACCTTAGAAAGACCAAAATGAAACAAACTTTGGAGGCATGTTTAGTAATTACATGTAACTGAAATAGATATATGTAATTTCTTGGTCTTTTAAATGGACATTTTTAGAAGTTAGAAATGACACAGGCAGGGAGGTTATAAATGAACCCTTGTGTAATTGTTGTCTGTTTTTGTTGAAACTGCATCCCCAAACTCTGCTGGACTGCGTTGTACATATAAGTATTTCTAAAATAGTATTTGTGCTCATTGACATCATCAGGCATCAGTGGTTACAACTGTCACCTTGAGTGTCATCCGTTAAGTCACACAATAATATACTGCTTCAGCTGACTGTTCGTTTTGCTTAAAATGAGTGGGACATGAATAGGGTAATCCTCGTTTGCCAAAACTTGGGTCCTAAATCTGTGTCTCTTTTGATAGCAATGACTGGTCATAGTCGTACTTGGTGAACGGAAGATATGCTCTGACCACTGTTAACTTTTTTTTTTTTTGGTGACTCTGAGTACTATTATTCTTACATTTCTCCTAAACCAACCATCCATATGACTTCTGAGAAGTAGAACTTATGGCAAGAACTGCAATTTTTTTAATTCAAGTTAAGCAGTCGCACCAGTAAGTCTGTCAATTTAAATGGAACTATAGGGGCACTTAATAGACAGGTATGGTATTACCTGTGCTCGAAATAGAAGCATTCTTTGAAAGCTGTTACATTTATGCTCATTGATTCAAAACTGTTGCTTCATTGTATTATTAGGGGATTCCATGGCTTTTTGTGCAGTGCAGGTCGGTGTAGCATGTAGTGTATGGACTTCATATGCTCAAACTACATAAAGATGGTGCTTCATGAACCCAGCCACAAATAAAAGACACCATGAGGTTTACATTGCAGTAGCAATCTTGAGTAATTCTTCAATTGGGTAATAAATCTTGGGCAATCCTGAATAATTCTTGAATTCATTTTTGTTCCTGAAATGCCTGAAGTAGTATAATTGTCTCAAGCGTAGAAGGAAGATTCAGACTTAAGAGTATGAAGGTGGACTTTAGCTCTTACTGCATTAATTGTGGAAGTGTCTTGTCCCTAAAGTATACATAGACTTCATTGGCCCTTGAAGATACTGCTACCGTTCTCATTGCCATAAGTAGCAGTAGAGAAGTCAAGAGATCTGCCATCTGAAGTGCTGATCCACCATCGTCACAATATGATCTCCAGAAGGTGTTTTACAAACATTACCATGCAGAGGGAATGCTAGAATGGTACATACTCTTATTAATCCCTGTAGATTAATATTTTTTAACATCTTTTAATTTCTGTACTGAATCAATTAGAAATGGTCACAATATTTTAACAGCTTTTCTTCTTCTAATATGACACTTCTGTTTGAGGTGAAAGTTGTGCTGTCCTCCATCTCTGATTAATTGTGCCAGCAGCCATAACATTTTATTATGTGATTCATACAGTTTTTATTTGGCATGAAATAGAAGTGAGCTAGCTTTGGGGTATGAGCTGTTCCAAGCACAGAGCCTTTTATTTAATTCTCTTTAACATCACCTTAGAAGATGTTTAAAGATTCCTTTTAGTCTTTCTCCAGTATTTTTATGGACCTTGGTTGTTGTTCTCTTCAGAAGTTGTTAGCTGGCAGTTCAAAGATCAGGCATCCTGGTGATACCCCTTTTCTTCTGCATACACTGGGCGTCTCCAGCCCTGCAGTATGGTTTTGCCAGTTGGTATCTGATCTCTGCTCACCACAGCATGATGACAGGGCCTGCCAAAAGAGTCAGGGTAAAACTAAGCTTAATCCATAAACCAGCCAGTTGTCATTCACCATTTCTCTTTTCTCAGCTCTAGGTATATTAATGTGTTGCAGTGACATTGGTTGTGATCGAAACGGTTATCAAGGAAAATAAACAGTAGAAGGAGAATAGCACAACAGGCTCTGGAGATCAGCTCCTTTCTCCCTAGCTTTCGTACAGAGTATTGACTCAAACCACAGTGTCATAGTGGATATGCCTCTGCCAGGGCATCAAGGGAAAGGATACGTTCCAATTACAGAGAGATAAAGAACTTAAGGTTACAGTCTGCTTTCTCTCTAGCGGTAGGAGAGTTATCATTAGTCATACATCATTGCATGACACCTTAAATATTGGTTTCAGTTACAATTAAGATCATTGTGTTTTGTAAGAATCTCATATCTAAGATATCTCTATCCAAGGTTAGAATGAATTTAGTTGAATGTTTTCCATGGTAGTGACCTTTAACACATCAAGATAGCTATATTAGATAAACAGGGTGAAGACTTTTTGGTTTAGTGGTTGATTAGCAAAGGCTGGATCTATTATGTTTAAACATAATATGAAGCGAGATGAAGGGGAGAAAAAAAATACTTTATGATGGAATCATTTGACATAGCTTCCTTAAATCTCTGCCTTCTACCTAATGTCATGTTAGTTCAATATTAAAAAATTAAAAAGGCTTAAAAAGTAGATGGCATTAGGTCACTGTAGCTGCTGAAATGAATGGATGAAAATGGAACAGCAATCCAGCATTTTAACATGTAGTAAAGCTGAGATCTTATTTCTGGTTCATGGCAGGACAAGACAACCAGGAAAAACCTGGGAGTCTGGCCGTTTTAAGAACTCATCTATCCTATGCATGCACTTCCATAACAACCAAAGGGAAAGATTAATCTTCAGCTCCTGTGACATTGACACCTACATACAAAAAATAATTTCATTGGAGAATAGTTACTATTCACCCCTGTGGCCATTACATGAATATTTAGCATAAGATCAAAATGCTGTAACCATGTTCTTGCTTCTGATTCAAAACACACCATCAGGAGTGATTTGCTGTTAATATCAGAGAGCCTCTAGGTGACAACTGCCTCTCAGAAACCAGCCTTCATAAAATGGCATTCAAATGCTGTCTGATTTGCAAATGCATAATTCTCCAGGGCTTTCTATACAATAACCTCAGATACTAAGTACAGTTTTGTCTTCCCAGAAGTGGCTTTGGGAGGTTCTGTGCTTGAAGTTTGTTTTATTCGTGTTTTGTAACTTACTGATATAATTCTTCAAAGCAAATTCCTTAGACCTTTTTCATTTTTAAGATCTATTGATTTACTAAGAAACAACTTCAGGGGAAAAAAAAAAAAAA
>VFFE01007179.1:1108014-1225069 GCA_008921705.1 Burhinus oedicnemus | reverse complement strand
TCAAGGGAAAAAAAAAAAAAAGAAAAAAAAACTCAACCAAAGAACCCAACAGGCTAAAGCATTAAAAACTGGACAGAGTTGGAAGAACAAGTCTGGTAAACGTACTTTGAATTACAGTAACACTTGCAAATTTATGAGCTTTAAGCCAAGCGTAATCTAACTTAAGTGTATACAATCAGTTTCTGATTCTTTTCTTTCTAGAAAATTATGTAAAAACCCAAACCAAAATACAGAATTCTCAGAAATCTCTGTCCTTCAGCAGATTCCAAAAGGTCAAAACTGCCCTTCTGGTATTTATGGGCTACCATTCAAAACCGTAAGCTGGATCTTATGTCTGTTTTCCTCTCTTCTGTGTATTTTCTCTTAAAGGTTGGTACTTACTGGGAGAGTTAAGACTGATAGGATAACATCACATCAATGTCAGTGTTTTTGGTGGAAGGCAGCAGATCTTTTTTTCTAATCCAAACTAATTATCTCTCTAACACACACACACAAACACATGAAGTAGAGTGTAGCTTACAAGTCGCCTATCTATTTTGCTTCAGGTTTTCCAGAGCCAAAAGGGTGAGTGGCAAATGCGTTTAACCATTTAACTGTTAATTTTTTAACCACGTTCCAGTGAGGGATGCATTGTGGAATGGACTGTAGAAATAGAGGAAAATTGCAATGTTCACTGTCAGTACAGAATATCTCATACTTTACTTTCTTCCGTGCACTTAGCTATCTGTATAGTTCATTTTAATAGCTTTGAATATAGCAAAACTATTAACTCCTGAGAGAAGAGTTTATAACATTGAACAGGAAGAAGACTATTTTACAAGCATGGCAGTGATTTGAGTATTTTGTAGGCAATTTCCTTGCTTTTAAGCAAAACTGGTCATAATACACATTTCAGTTTCTCAAATGTGTGTGTGCTTTCAGGTTTATGCAGAAATTCGTAAGTGCTCTGCTGAATGGGGGTCAGTGGCCTGTGCTGAGTAGAGATGGACTTGGGCGCATCCTTAAATGTAAGCACACAGTTATGTGCTTTGCTGATTTGCCCTAAATACACTGCATGGCTAAATATTACTTATTACTAAGGAAAGATTGCTAGGATAATAAAATGTAAATGGTGCCTTTCCCAAGAGTATAATGCCCTTTATAAGATATTTTAGTGCATCTGTGTAAAGATATATAGCTTTTTGCTTATTACAGTACACTTACCTTTGCCTCTGATTTGAATGGAACGTGTGCCATGCACTATATTTACATAGAAGTAAAATGAGGGAGAAAGTCTTGTCAAGAAATACTGTAGACTGTTAAATGAACAAAAAATGACTGCTGAAGTTTGTGGTCTGTGTATAGAGGAATGTATAAACTCAAACAATTTAAGTTATTCTACGTAACAAAGTATGATTTCTTACTCCAAATAAAATATTAATTGGTAGAAAAATTCCACACTAACCATCAGTTTACAAGCTTTAACAGGAAAAGTAACCCTTTGTTTGCTATATCCCCAAAACCACAAAATTAATATGGTCAGATATTCCTGTTAGAAGGAGGTTTATCTTTCTTTGTAAGCATTGCTGAAATATTTGCTGAGGGTTGGCCCCATGCCTGTCAGTGTTTAAGAGGCATTTGGACTGTGTCGTTAGTAATGTGCTTTAACTTTTGGTCATCCTGAAGTGGTTGGGCAGTTGGACTTGATGATCATTGTAGACCGCTTCCAACGAAACTATTCGACTGGACTGTACTCGACTCTATTCTGTTCTTTCCATTTTGATACTTAAAAAGTGCCCCAGAGAGAAACAAGAAGATCAAAGATATGTGAAATAGTTACAAGGAAATGTTGGAGAATATTTACAAAACCTTTGGTTCAACTTGGGAATCAGATTTGGTCAAAGGCTTACATTGAATTCCCTTTTCATACTATTATTTTCTTATTTCTAACAAGAAATTTTCTAATCACCGTAGGAGTTATGTTCTTGAACTGCCTTCGATAGAAACAAAGGTTAAAAAAATATAACTAATTCTAAGGTAGAGCCATCTTCATCAGCTTATTACACTGATTATAAAACTTGGCTTCAATAGCAGAGACTAACCACAAGACAGAATTTTCCCTTGAAGTCTTGAGTACCCATGAGAGCTATTTGCAGATAAATCTCTGTTTCAAGTATTCTAGAACTTTTCCATGTCCAGCTGTGACATGCACTCAGCATATCAGGCTGATGTTTTACTAATAATGTGAGCAAAGCTTACCCACTGTTACCCTGTCCTCCATGCCTCCTGGCACCGTGAGCAGCAGAGAGGCTCTCTGTTCTCTTCCTGCAGCTGCTTTATGATCGATCTGAAATTCAGAAGTGTCTTGGTCTTAAAGGTTTCTGGGTTATGCCTCCTCTGTCTCCTGCCTGCGCCTTCAGAGTTGAAGCTACTTGGTTAGTCCTTTTCTAACCATTGTAGAAAGTCTCCTAACTATGGGTTTTCTCAGGAACAAAATTCCAAAGGACTTAAACCATCTGAGGCCAAACTATCTATTAAACTGCTCTGCCAAATCAGCTCTTGAGCTTTACCATCCTCACTTGCTACTTCTTGACCCTCTTAAGAACATGAGCGGAGGAGAAGTTGCTCTTTGGTTCATCCTGCCCTAACAACCTCCAGCTAGGAGGAACCGTAGAGACTGGGAGCACTGGTAGCAGTCTTACACCTGGATACCAGGACAGCCGAGCTGTGTGTCCTGACCCAAAGATCACATCTCATGTCACGTTCTTATTTCTTAGTAAAAGAAGTTCACGACTGAACTTAGTACTTCTTTCCAGAGGGCGATCTCCCATTGGTCTCTTAGAGTTGCTGTTAAAACGGAAAAACTGGGTTTGTTTTGCAGTTACTTTGGAATTCCATTATTTTTGTTATGAAATGATTTTACAGTATGAATATTTTAGCTCAACCTTGACCTCCTTTTATAAAGAAAGGAAAAACAGAAGGCTGGAGTTGAATCATCCTTTTACTTATAAAAAACCCTCCATTATCTTTATCCTTGCTTAGTTTTCTTGCTATCACAATGTATGCAACATACATATAAACATAGATAAAAACGTGAATAAATTGCACTAACCTGTGCACGCAGAAGAAAAATGAACCCAAATTTGTGTACTGTTTTCTGTTTTGAACCTGCCATTTTGTTTGGGAATAGAAAAAAAGTTCCAGCCACGGGTGCACAAAGGCAGGATCAAGTGTCTCATACCTGATGAGAAACAGGTATGGCAGGCTGTTACCAGTATTCGCTTGCTTAATTTGATTAACAGCATTTTTGTTGACTAAGACTTGCACATGTTTAAGGTCAGCCTGTTCTCATCAAAGCAAAAATTCTTCAATACTTTTCTTGTAAGACTGAAACCAAGATTTGGGTCTCCATTTTTGTCTCCTGTCTTTTCCTCAGTATGAAATATCTCTGTATTTGCTTTTGCTGAGTATCAAGGCCTTTTCTAATTATATACGTGGGCAGATGACCTGCAGTCTTTTGTCATAAAGTACTGTAACTTACTGGTTTATTGAGAGGATTTTTTTTTTTTATTCTAAGTAACAATTAAATTACTTGTAATTAATGTTTTAGTAAGAACATATTAAAATTCTCACTGAAAATTGGAAATAATAATATTTTCTAATTGTACGTAGTAGAATTGTTTTGATACAATAACCTTTAGTTTTCAAAATAGAACTTGATTACTTCCTCTGGAGAAAATAAAGAGAGGAAGAGCCATAATCTTCTTGATTTATTCAATTTAAAAACCCCACCCATTTTCATTGATAATGATGTACATCAAGATCCACCTTAGAAAAGTAACTTAAAATAGTCCTCCGTATGTATATCAGGATATTTGTCAATACTATATTGACACTGTATTTGTTTTCAAATGTGCTTCAACTTTACTGCGTTATGTGTTGGACGACATACGTGAAAATCTCAAAGAAGGGTATCATAAAAGCAATTTGTGAAGGACAACAAGAGGATTCCTGTGGTCATGCAAAGCTCTAATAATATTCTCATTGTGCTAGCGATAGTTTGGTGGGACACTTAGGGGTGTGCAAGTCAAAATAAGTCATTGATACATTTCACTAGTGAAAAAATAAAGTAGAATTTCAGTGACATGAACTTAAACAGAGACAGATAATAAATACACATGTCAATACAGACAGACGTTATTTATATACTGGATCTAGAAATGATTTCTAGCAGAAAATTAACCTTTTTTTCTAGCTAGATTTGAAAGGACAAGTGAGAGCACACTGGCTTGCAATAGAGCACATTCAGAGGTTGGACCCTTGTCACCTCTGTGTTACGCCTACAATTGCATTTATCTGTTGCCGCTTCTTCTCTTATTTTTCAGCAATTCCTGACTAAACAGCAGTTACCTTCAGTGCAGGACAGCAAGGGGTGTTCAGGGAAAGAAAGCAGTTTATACTCCGTGTATATTCTATAGATTTGCACTTTTATTTCACTTGACAGAAATAAGCACAGACAATAAAACAGGCAGCGTTAGATTTGGTGGGGTTTTTTTCTTTTTTTTTGTTTTTTTTTTTTTCTTTTCTTTTGTAGTGTCCTGTGACACTAACATTTTTCAGGCTGTGAGATTCAGGTTTCAAACACTTTTGTTTCGAATGTCATTGCTTATATTATGATAAAAAGACATCGCAACTGAGGGAAAGAAGATAGTCATCTGTATATTTTCAAACCCTCTTTCCAGTGGATATTTTCAAACACAAGATCCTGTCGAATTTGAAGTGCATGGAGGTTGATTGATGCTGTAACTGATTTAAAGCTGATTTCTCTTAGAGCTGTCATTGGAAGACCAGAGGTGATAACACAGCTTTCATGATGAGCACTGCATATGGTTTACTGATAAAGAAATTGGAAAGGAAATACCATATTTAAAAACCTTCAGGATGGAAGGAAGAAAAAAAAGGCTCTGACAGTGTTAACGTTTCTGCTGGATCCAAACCAGCATGGAGTCGTGCATCAGGGCCAAAATGGTGCATGCGAATCGAAGAACTGGAACCCAGATCAAAGCAAAGCAAAAGAAGTTTTCAAAACAGCAGCACTTATTTAAGACAAAATGCATATGAAAAAAAAAACCAAACATACTGGTAAATTATTATGACTTGGATATTCCTCAATATACTGTGTCAAATTCCTCTAATGTTACTGTCTAATTTACTTTCTGCAGTCAGTTTAGCCCAGCTGTTTTGAAACTTTGACATACAGATTTATGTATACTTGTATGTGATTTTGCATTTTAAAGGCATGTTATTTTAGGCTTTGCTATCTCATTTTGATAGCTCTTCGGGTGCCTGAAAATGGCACTTTTCTCTAATTTTTTAATTCTCATGGTTTTGGAAGTTGCTCAAGTTCATTCACACCTTGAGAACAGCTTGAAAAATTCTTACCAGTCTGTTCCTGAAATGTTTTTGATACCCAAAATGGGAAAATGCAGTAAAACTGGCAGGTACTTTTAGAAGTTCTAAGCTGATACATCATACTATGATTTAAGTGCAAAAATCATAATATTAAAGAAGTCATACACTGTAATTTTTTAATTTAATTTATGATCTTTATATGGAAGATGAATAACCCTCCCAAGATTTGTGCCTTGATTCGCATATCTGTCTTAAGAACTGGGATTTTAGTTGTGGCATCTCTCTCTGAAGTGCAGTTGGACATATGAAGTGCCAGCAGGGGCTATTGTGCCTCCAAGGTTTTGATTCTTTATAGGTCTGCCAACACTTTGGAACCCATATATAGAAATACATGAGGTAAGCAAATGTTATTTATAGCATTTAATACGTGTGAGGTTTTTTATTACTTTTTTTAGTGGTGATATCTCTTGAATCTTCTTTGGCTATAAAATGAAAGAACAGTGATGATTAAGTCTATTTTATGCAAATGTAGGTAATGATCCATTAACCCATGGTATCAAAGCTATTTTCACATTCATCATTCAGTGACCTTCTAATATGGGGAAAATAAATACAATTCCAGCCTATTCTGTTGAACTAATTCATTTTCTAACAGTATAATAAGGTTCTAGTAAAATAATCAAATTTTGAATTATAGATGAGGAATGAAGAGTTTAGTGTTGGATACCACCCCCTTACCCCCACCCCCCAAAAAAACCCCAAAGAAAATAAACCCTTTAAAAGGGAAGTGTTTTGCTTTTGGTTTTGGCACTTGGAAGTCAGAGTGTAAAGAGCAACAGTGAATAACACTTAACTGTAACAGCGATAAGAAAAAAATCTGTTGTGAACATAGTACATAGTATTAACAGACAATGAAATTGGGGTCTCTTTTTTTTAACATTTTTCTGCCCATATGCATATCTTTAGAATACTTGTGACTGGAAAAGGTACCTGTATCTTCTGTTTTATCCATATGGTCCCATAGTAACAGATGCCTGAAATGGCTTAGGAAAGGTGTGACTCATACTATCTGCTGGATTTTTCCTGGCATTTTTTCCCTTGATTTGTCAAAATATTGCACAAAAGAATGTTCATTTATAGGATTACAGACTAAAACCTACATTTAGAAATGCTGTCATAAATGCCTGCATGCAGTCTGGCTGTCTTTCCTGCCAAGGACTGTTAATGCTTAAATTAGCCACCTGATGGTCTGGTGCCTTGTTGTTCACAAATGTCAACTGCTCATGAAAGAAATACCAGTTTTTTTTCCCATCAATTCACAGAATAACATTCTGAGTGAGCTCATAAACCCCACTAATTGCTGGCTAAAATTTGCATGTACTTTCTTCTTCATTGTTTAGTGCTCCATTGTAGGTTAAATGGCAGCACGTAGAGCTGCCACCAAGACTGCAAGTAGGACTCTTCAAATTTTGTCTCTTTGAAAGAAAAAGTGGCTGAGACAAGAAAGCAGAAAATTTGATCTCAGTTTTGTTTCTTTTTTCTAGTTATAATTGTACATAATTATTAGGTAAAGAATTCAAATTGCAGGCTTTTCCTCTATACAGGGTTTCTTCAGCAAAAAACATATTAATTTTCTATGTTTTTCTTCAATTGAAGTGGACTTAGTGTTTAAGGTGGTTAATTTCTTTTTTGTCTTCTCCATCTCCTCTTTGCCCTCTCCCCTCCAGCTCTGAACCTGTATCAAAGCCCAAATGAATTAAAAAAAAAAAAAAAATAAAAAAATCTAGTTTGGGAAGCAGTATTTAAGAAATTTCATCTTCTGATAACTTTTTTCTTGAGTTGTCAAAAAAACCCAAAATCAAACTGTGACTTGTTTCCTGTAATGCTATTTAATTTCTAAAATCACATTACCAAAACATCTATTTAATTTGTACTTTTCAATAAGTTTAAACTAGTCCTCTACTGTAGCCTTAGGAATTGTTCCTTAGAACACACTTTACGTCAGACATATAATTACCCCTTGAAGCTCAGACGTCCTCAGTCTGATTGAAAATGTGATTTTTACACCTCTCCACCAAACTATTCTGAGAACCAGTTCATCAGTTTAGGTAGCTACAAATATCTGGAATTCCAGTAGCTCACTAGCAGTTTATTTGACAGTAAGGAAATGGAAATATTTTCAAAGAAATAGAGGCTTTAGTGGACAGACTGAGAAAACGGAGTGCCCAGATGGGATATTGTCACCGTTGATTTGTTTGTGTCAAGCACGAAGATAAGATTTGCCTATGTAGATCTCTGACTGGCAGAGCCTCCAGAGATGTTCTTTAGATCTCTGCTTCCTCTCGACCTGTTCCAGAAAGGCTGGTCAGCATAGTCTAAAAAGAATATTCTTAATATTAGTTGAATTGTTTCAAGGCCAGGTTGGATGAGGCTTTGAGCAACTAGGTCTAGTGGGAGGTCTCCTTGCCCATGGCAGGGGGGTTGGAACTAGATGATCTTTAACGTCTCTTCCAACCTAAACCATTCTATGATTCTATATATTCAAACTTTCAAATAATCAGAACATGGTGAGAATATACACCTAAAAAGGAGGCAGCTGATTGGGATGGAAATGCTGAGGGGACAGTCACCTTGGAGGTAGGAAATAACAATCCTTTGAGGCTTGCCTTGTTTGCAGTGGGATTATGATTCGCAGAGGTAAAAGGAAAATTTTCTTAAATATCTACTCTCTTGAACATTTTTATGTTTCCAAAATTTGCAGCAAATAAGACAAATAGTCTTACCATCCCTAGGTTTGGTTTTGCCCTGTTCTATTTAAAACAAGGACAGGTCACCAGAAAAAGGGGTAACCACCAAGTGTGGCTGTTCCCAAGGTGCAGAACGTACCTGGGACAGACTGTGAGGATTATTGCAATACAGTATCTTATTTGAGAAAGAATTGTTGGGTTTTTTTTCCTAACTGACAGTGAAGAAGCATTTAAAGCAGTTATTGGACTTACCCAAACTGAATTTGACCAAGGCAGTCCACACATTTTAAAAAGAGTAGGGGCCCAGTTAGCCAAAGACAGCAATTAACTATTTTGTTTTATTTCCTGCATTCTATCTGCATGTGGCATGGTAAAGTATCTTGCTTTCAGAGTGTGAGCAGACGTGAGCCAGCATTTGAAAATGTCGAGGGCTCAAAGAGATCTGGTATTCAGAGCAGGAACTTCAAACCTCGCGTCTGGCACGCACTACTTACTTTTAAGAGCTTGAGCTCTGAAAATCTGTTAAAAACTCGTTATGCTAGTTAAAACCAGGCAATAATGAGTCCACAAGTAACTGTTTGCTTTGGACCATAATGGAATATGGCAGTTTCCTGACTAGACTCAACCTGATGAAAATGTTCAAACACAGGCGTTATGGACACAGTAGGGTAACAGCTAAGGGTTGGCAATATAAACTATTCATCTGATAGGAACAGCGTATAAAATGGTTGTATCAAAACATAACCAATTTGAGAGTTTTGCAGCATATTTACTCTGTGTTTGAGCTTTTTTCCTGAAGTCATATCGATTCCCTAAGCTTGTTAAGTTGTAACTGATCATAATTAGCAGTAAGCTTCTGGGCTACTGTTGTAATAAGAGTACTTTCTTTTTAAAAGGCTACAGGACTTCCTATATAAATTATATATAGGATTAGGATAAGTAGGCTTGGTTAACTTAAGCTACACCAATGTTTTGAAGAAATGTCTTCCACGTTTTTTGTTTTTATACGGATTTGATAAGAGGTTCCCAAGGCTTTCTGGAATAAATAATTTTCCTCTTTTTTTCTCCCTCTTTCCTTGCCTGTATTTATTTGTGGCTGAAAATCAATTGACTAGATGACTCATTTTGTTTCATTTTTTGATGTTGGCTTTTTTTGTGGTTTTTGTTTTTTACCCCAGTCCTACTTTCTAATCCTCTTAAATTATGGGTTTGGGTTTGGTTATTTTTTTAATTATATGAGAGAGTAGTGTCATCTAGATGTGGCTTCGACTGGCATTTTGCTTTAGAGGAAGGGTTGAGCTTTTTTAAAATTTAGTAAGCATTTATCTGTGGTTTGGTATCACACAAAAGGTAGCCAGTCATCTCCATGTTGGCTTGTGAAAATTATCCTGCTTCTGCTACAGGATATCCATCACTTTCACTTTATGAAGATCAGCTGCTATGCTCCAGCGAAGTACACTCTGAGAAACTAGCCATTTCATTGTGCATTAAGAATGAATAGAAAAAACTAGTTAACATGGGGTTTCCTTGGAGAATCTTGATACTGTGGTCTTTTGTTATGCATTATTTCTGTATATTTGTTATAGTGGTGAGTGAAATGGATAAGCATTTGGCATTTTAACACTGCACAGAGCACACTAATGTAGAACAGAATTCACGCGTGTTGAAATTGTTTCTTTGCTGCGTATTCACTTAAATGCATTGTCCTTGTTACATAGGGTGGATGAAAGGGTTGGAGATAATGCAAAAATTTCCTTTTTGATAGACTAAGGAGTATTTCTTAGAAAATAAACAGAGTTCTATTACTTTGAGAGATGTATCAGGGAGACTTCCAACTCACCTGATGTTTCTTTGAGATTTTCTGAGGCGGAGCTGGAAAACAAATTCAAGTTTCAAAGACGCTGTGTTTCTTCTGTCAGTGCAGAGCATTATTTGATGGGGTTGAGTTCCTATACTGTTTTGCTGCTGTTTTCAGTGAAGTGTCAATAAAAGAAATAATAAAAGATGTCGGCACAGTTTAGCAGTAACTAAGAATATGGTTACTTTTAGTAGCGAAGCTAGAAAGGCAGTGAACAGAAACTGCTCCTATGGGTATTGTGTACTCTGGTTTACTAGTATTGCTGCTTCAAAAGCTTTGTAAAGAGAAAAAGGAAATCTGCTGGGCACTATACAGTTGAATGTCATAAGCAAGTGATATTGCTTCTTTTGAAAAAATAGCTGATAAAAGAACAATTGTAATTATGTCACTGATATTAACATTTTAGGGAAAAACAGTTAAATACATTGCACTGATTTGAAATACTGAATTGTTTGTGGAAGATGGTTAACCTCTCAGAAAGAAGTATTTTTGAAAAGAAAAAGTATTTAAAGAGATATGAATAGTAAAGCAGTTACACCAATTTTCTATGCGATGTTTTTGGCGAGAGTTTGAACTTTTCTCAGGGTCTTAAACTTTTATTAGCTCCCATCTGTATCACTGCTGTCTTCAGTTACAGTAGGTTTATATAAACTCCTCATTTTGTTTTGATAACGTCAAAACTTTTCATCTTGACATCTGTAACATTTCATTTTTGCTTTATCATTTTGGTTCATTTATCTAGATGCATAAACTATACTAAATCTATATTGTAACAACACCTATTTTTTAATAAGATACATGGTTGCTTATTCTGTGTAACACAGTGCAGTATAATATCCAGAAGTAGAAGGAAAATGAAATGACATTTCATTTGTTTCAGAACTTAAAATACAATTCATGTTCTATAGGGATGTCAATTTTTATTTCCCTGCAGTCTTTATTTTTAAAGATATAAATATATGTGTGTGTATGAATATATGAATACATGAATCTATATATATATGAATAGGTTGTCTAGAGAACAGGTTGCCCAGAGAAGTTGTGGAGGCCCCATCCCTGGAAGTGTTCAAGGCCAGGCTGGATGGGGCTTTGAGCAACCTGGTCTAGTGGGAGGTGTCCCTGCCCATGGCAGGGGGGTTGGAACTAGATGATCTTCAAGGTCCCTTCCAACCTAAACCATTCTATGATTCTATGAGTCTATGAATATAGCTATGGAAACACAGTTTAAGAAATTTTAGGAACAATTTCCTTCTGGATGTTTTTAATCAATAGCTTAGCTCTGCAATAATTTTTGACAGTCGCTGAGGCTGTGTTCTTCAATTACCTCTTTAAAAGCCTCTTCTCAACCACTAGCTCACTGGCTAGAGCATGCCACCAAAATACTGAATGGCGGTAGAAGCAGGGCCTGGAGATGTAGCTTTTCCCTCCACCCACACTGTAGAGTCAGGTTTACTTTTTCCCTCTTTTTAGCTCAGTGACTACGTACGTAATCCATATAAAATGTGATAGCAGAAACAGATGGAGTTGCATAATACCCGACAGCAAAACAGTTGGGAACCCTCCAAGGAGGTGTGAAATAGGGATTAAAGTCTCCCCAGCTGGAGGAGGATATGGACTGGGATCTCCCCTGGGGAATGTTTTGTCAGCAGGGTAGGCAGTAGTAGGCAGGGGGGCACCTTTTTTTTCTCCTTTTCGTGAAATAATCAGAGCTCATCTGCATGATGAGCCCGACAAGAGAAAGAGCTGAATGTAGTCTTGCCCTGATGTGTCTTGACCATAAACTTGAACATTTTCAGACCTCATTTTTGTGCCTGCTCTGTAAGAGGCGCTCTGGGTACCCATAAGCACTAGGAAGTTTGATGTAAGCTCTTAATGTTTATGGATTTAGATGTCTAAGGCTTCTTGAAAATGTATTCTAGAGTTGTATACCAAAAACGTCGAAGTTACTTCAGCAATGGCATTTTTGTTGTTTGAACAGAACTGTTCTTTGTAATAACTAAAATAACTCATCTGGGGAAGGTACAGGTGCCAGACAGAAGGATAATGTTGCGCCAATATTTAAAAAGAGTAAATGCAATGGTCCTGGTGATTGCTGGCCTGTTAGTCTGATATTGATCCAGAACAAAATAATGCAGTGGTTAATATAAGGCTTGCTTAATAAAAATTTAAGGAAGATAATGTTATTAATGCCTAACAGCATTAGCTGAGGGAAAATAGATCCTACCGAGCTACCTCGATATTGGTTTTGATGAGATTACAAGCTTGATTGATAAAATAAAGATGTTGACATTAGTCATATGCCTTGGAAAGAGTATCTGTGGTACATGTTCCCTTAAGAACAGCAAAACAATATGGTGGAATAGATTAAAAAAAATGCAACTGGTATATTTTAAAACAATTTTGTTTAAAAAATTTTGGCGTCACTGAGTAGATATGCTTTGAGGTTCTTTTATCTGTACTGTTTAACCCTTTTTATCACACGTAATATAAAAGGAGTATTACTAAAATCTGTGGATTACACGGGTGGGGGATATGGTTAATGATGATAGTGACTGACCAGATTCAGAGTGGCTGGAATTTCTTGTGTGCAAACAAGCAGCATGCAAAAAAGCCCGTGCCTTTAATAAAGTCACGCTTGCAGAAAGGAAGATCCTACCTAGGAAGTCATTACTCTTGCAGGCTGTTATTTTGATGGAAATGAATTAAATATGAATTCTTAGTGCTATCCCCTCGTATGTGTACACAAGGTGTGTCAGGTAGGAATGGAAAAACGGTACCTCTGAATTTTGTTTGTTTATAAATGCTGTCAGAAAGTCCCCTTGCTCTGTCCACAGTTCAAAGCATGTGTTGACAATATTCATAAAAGACTTCCTTCCAAGAAAGGTGAGAAGACTATATGCTTTCCCTGTAATGGAAAACTGGAGGAAACTAGGAGATCTTAATTTGTCCAGATTTTAGAAGTGAAAGTTAAAGCCTGACTTTGTTTCTGCATGGGGAACAGTAATTAGATAGAAAATTGGAGGGGAAGGGATATTTTCCTTTCAAACAAATAGTAATAGCTAAAGGCTGAAACCATGGATGTATGATTTTGGCTGAATTTGTAAATAGTGGAAAATTCAAACAATTTTTTAGCCTTAGTTACAGAGCTGACTGAACTGTCTCATTGCTGCGATCCTTTCCATTTTACACTGAAGGAATAGCATCACTATGGTGATAGTGGTGTATTTGTGAGGCCAGCTGCGCCACTGCCCAACCAAACATTCAGAAGTTATGGAGCCTGGTGCTTTTGCTCGGTGAGGGCATCAAAACTTGTTCCAGCAAAAATTTCCAAGCACCGTAGTATGGGTAAATATGCAGCTCTCTCTTATAACATTTCTGTCTTAAAGGTAATGAAGTGGAAATTTCTGATAGCTAAAGGCAAGTTACAAAATTCCATGCACAAGCTGTAGAGTGGGTAAATTTTGGCTGTGCTGGTGCTGTCTATAAGATCAGGGAAAATCTCTATCAAACTAAGGAATCGGCACTTGTCAAGAAAGAGCAATATATACCTTACTGGTATATATTATTTTGAGAAGCTTCAAGTCAGAAATGACAGTAAGTGGATTTTTGGAAGGTGAGAAAGAATAGAAGATAGACAGAACAAGCCCCATACTTGAGTTATGCAAGACAAATTCCCAATTCTATTTTTAGCAAGGTGGAACAGTCGTAGAGAATAGAGCAATATGCTATAAATGAAGAGTGCTGACAAAGCATTTGTTGTTAAAAACTGAGGAAGGATAATGTAATAGGACAGAGAAGGATGAAATTTTGTCAGCATTCCATAATGCAGATGAAAAGAAGCTATTACAGTTGATCTTCCTTGAGGAAATGGTCTACATATATTCATTTCTTAAATCAAAAGAGAGATTAAATGCTTCAATAAAAAAAATCTAAATTTTCTACTTCCGTTTATTGTAAATATCCTTATAGAACTAGATTTAGAGTTCTACAACTAGAAGAGATGAAATGGAGAATGAGTCTCAAAAGAATTTTTTTTAATTTGTTTATTATTATTATTATTATCTTGTGTTACGTTTTGGTGTAGAATTAAAGGAGGTGCTTTTCAGGAAAGGGAATAAGGTAGCAGCTGGTCATGTAAGAAGAGGAGAAACTGGCATTAGGAAAATAAGTGCTAATTTCGACTATAGAATTGACTTAGAATTTCTATGCCAAATTCATTTCTGTTTAAGGGCTTAATTTAGTAAAATATGTCTCTGAAAGTATCCTAGACAATGTTCTAAGTCTAGTTTTCAGCACACTTAAAATTGCTTTTCTTTTCTGCTGCTACCTTTGTGAGCACATAAAAATGAATAGAGTTCATTCACTGTTCATATGCTTAAATAATAAGTGTTGTAATCTGTGTTCTTCAGGTATGTGCCCCTTTGTGTACTGCACATCCTCAAGATAGTTATGCTTTTGATACATATTTTTTAAATGATCTTATTGTTTAGTGTGCATTACTCTATCAAGCTAGATAAATTCTGATTGTCTTGAGAGTAGACAAGATAATAAAATAAGAACATTAGTAAACCCCAGACTACAATTTCAGGTAAGCCTGAAGCAAATATGGTTAAATGTTCCTAAATACCCATATGCCTAACATAGCGATAATTTATTTCAGTTTTACAGACCTATGTACTTTCGGTGCATGACCTGGTTTTGGGGTGGGGAGGAAATTGCTGAAAATAGTCTAAGGCAAGCTTTTCCTTGTGCGATGGTTAGAAGTACGAGGAATGCTATAAATCATTCATTGGAGGCAGCCTTCTGAGTTTCCAAATCTTCTGTCTTAGTAGGAGATTCTGTCGAACATCTGAAACACCAAGGACCTGCTCGTAACTGAGCCTCAGGCTCAATTAACTCTGTCTTTTACTGGTATTGAACAAATATTTTGTTGAAAGCAAAAATATTTTTCAATTTTCCTCCCTTCTTACTAAAAGAGACTAAAAATGTACAAAAGGTTCCTGGTGATATCATATGGTCCCTATATTAATCTTTTTTTTCCATCCCCGTGGTGTAATTCATCATCAGTATGGCTTAAATACGAACACATATTCATCCTGCCTGGGCCCGGGATCCCTGTAATCCCCTGACCCAGGCTGGCTAGCTGAACAAAAGGAAGCCTTAATTAAATTATTGCATAAATTCCCTTTGGAGAAGCTGAATAAAATTCACTAGATGTAGGATATCCAGCTCAGAGCAGATGTGAAAAGAAATCTGGAAGCCCAGCGAACTGGCAAAGAAATCCCATATCTAAGCTATTGCAATGCGGTGCTTCGAGAGATGATTATTTTTGAAAGAATAGCGTCCCCTTTTGAAGCGTTCTTGTTTTTTCTCAACCTAGCTGGTGTCTGGGAGGTTGGTTTGGCTTTGATTAAATATGTTGTACTCGTGACTGCCAGTCTGGTTGGTGCAGAAGAGGGGAGCATCCAGGTTTGCTGCCTCGTTGCTGTGCAGTGTACAAACCTGTCAGAAGAGAAGCAGAGAAACACAGCTGTTGCGCCGGTGTGAGAGGGTGCTGGGGAACAGCAAATATTGTACGGAGAGCTTGTTGGCTTTGTGAAGCCAAAGTATTTTGCAGGGATCTGTCAGTTTAATGGGTTGACTGAAAAGGGGAAGGGGAAGAAGGACTTCCCGAAATACTGTGTTAGTAAGAACCGTGCTGAAAACACCTAAAACGACTGTGTTTGAGTGTCCTGAATCAGGTACTGGGAGAGATGGAGAGCAGAACCTTGAGCATGGTCTGTGATGGGCTGCGTACTCCTCCCAAATACCATCTTACACACGTGTGCGCTTCCTGAAACCAAGGAGTGCAGGTATATGTTTGAAACAAAACATTTCAGCCTGCCAGGACTGGGTAACCGTTCAGGACAATTTTTGTTGTTCCAAATTTAGAACAACTGTAGGTTTTGAAATACTAAAACGGCTGTGATAGAGTGTTGCCCCAGCCTTGCAAGGGTTTGACTGCCTGCCTGTGTTTGTGGCTTTCTGTCTAACAGTAACTATGAAGTGAGCGGATTTAGAATGTTATCGTTAACTGTGGTACCCCATGGCTTGTCATGAGTTTTGTCATCTCTTCCGTTTCAGGATGGAGTTCCATAGCTCAAATTGCTGTCTGAGTCTGAACCCCAGCCCACAAAAGCATACCAAAGATGACGTGCATGAGGACCAACAGTGTTATGGCGCGTTTAGCTGTTGTGTTATATTTAGCTGCCTGACAGCTGGGATGTTCCTTACAGAGATGTAGTCTGGTAATAATACTAATGGTACAAAACCTGACACTATACCTTAACAATAACGTGTTCGCTCAGTTCTCCTATGCCCTCTTAACGCCTCTGCACAAGTAGCACAGACAATCGCTCATTGACCAATTCAATTATTTTTATGTAGTTGGACATGTCGCTAATGCTAATCAATTAGGATCTCCTTGTACTACTGGGAGGTCTTTATTTATCTTTGGGACTTGAAAGCATTTTAAATCTCTTTAGAAAAATATCTTTCTAGAGAGAAGTGAATAATGATCTGAAAAGATGAGGAAACCTCCCACTTTCTCCTCTTTAGAAAGGACTTTTTTTCAGGGAAATAAGATGTTATGGAAGTATAGGCTCTTTTCTTACATTGAACAATAATAATGATGATGATAAAAAATAGAGTGAATCAGACTATTTGCATGTGGTTCCTCTAGCAGCAGCATTTCTGTTGTTTCCTTCTTTGCTGCCACTTAAAATCTGTTCATCCGCACAGTGAGCCATGTTGGGAGCTGATCTGTCTGCGGACTATTCAGTTTTTCAGTTAGGACGGTTAGCTTTTACATGTTCAGGCTTTCTAAGCGGGCTTGGATTGTGCAGGTGCTGGTGTTGGCACACAGGAGGAGGACAGCCAAGCCTGGGTTATAGAGGATGATCAGGAGCAGATATTTTAAACTGCCATGGGACTGCAATCCTGGTGTATTGTCTGACTGATGTGTGTCTTGAATGGGAGGAATTTAGCAATTTGCTGGGTAACTTGTTCTTTTAGAGAAAAATACTGCGTAATACCATCCAATGACTCAAGCAGAATCTTTTTCAGTTGCTTTCAGTCCTTGACCTTTCCCATGAAGTTGTCTTTCACTTTTTGCAGTGCAGCAAATTTTCAGCAGATTTTCGGCTCTCAGTTAGTTAATAGTTCTGCATGAGTAGGTTCACGCTGGTTTAAATGTCTCACTGCTGACCTTGCGCAGGGTGCTCTCAACCCCCCCTTTGCACACATACCGATTTTTGAGAATGGGGTGAGGAACACATTCCTTCTGTCACATCATGTAAAATGGAGTTTAAATAACTTTTTTGGAAAGCTATGAGAATGCAAAATAAAAAAATCACTGAAAACAAAAAGGAGGGAGAGAAAACGTTTGATATTGGGAAATAGCTTTATTATGAACTCTTACCTCCTAACTATTTCAACTAGATAATAATAAATAAAATAGTAGCTTAATCAAAGTTCAGTTGGATCAAGTATACACTGATAATAAATAAGCTTAAGGATTCAGAAACATAGTCCAGAAGCGTAAAAACAGCAAAGGTGGTGATACCAAGAGTCCAGCCAATTCAATAAAGTCTTTTGGAAAGTGGCCACTAGGCCGCAGGACAAATGGAGACGTACCTAACCTTGGGTCAAACCTCACAGGTTTTAACTGATGACTTAAGGAGCAAAGAAAGGCACTTAGCTGGAATTTATATCTGTGCATCATAACTGACAAGCGATGACTGACTCTGCCCCTGACTTGTTTTGAACCCATTGATTTCCATCAAATCCTGCAAGTGTGTTGCAAAACTGGTTTTAAATGGTGGCTTTACAAGATTCTTACTTTTTAAATTTATCCTCCTTTTTTGTATGAAGCATATGAAATAATTTTTTTTCAACTTCATCATATAATTCATTATTTTATATAGTCTGGTCTTGTTCCTGTATCTTCAACAGAATGAAAAATTTTGCTGTACTTGTGGGCTTGTTTTTCCTTTTTATTATCTTTTTTTTTCTATTTAGAAACTTCTGTACAATGTATCTTAATTTTTTTGTACTTTTCCATAGTTCTGCTCTAAGTCCTTCTTGAGGTAAGAATGTCTAGGATCACATGGAAAATTCCATACGTGGTACATCATGAATTTATACAATGGCATAATGATGTTTTTGAGATATTTGTAATGGTTTTCTATTTGCCTTTTTGAGTGCTACTGAGCATTAAATTGACACTTTTAGAGAACTGTATGACATGACACCAGATGTCTTGTATGTGTGGCAATGTATTATCTAGGGCCTATTATTGCACTAGGTAGGGTTACTTTTACTTGTGTGCAGCTCATTGCCATTTACCATTATAACACCAGATATTCTGTATTGTCCGTGCCTTTTGAATCAAACTTATGTACAAACATTCAAACTTGCCATGTGTTTTACTTAAATGTTGAATATCACAGATCTGAGCACTGATCCTTGAAATAACCTACATCTCCTATTATGAAAAAAAAAAAAAAAGAAAGTAATTCTACCATATCCTTTTTATCGTTTAGGGAATCTTTAATTCACAAGATGACCCTCCCTCTTATCTCATGATGATATAGCTATTTTAAGATATTTAGGTAAGGGACGAAAGCAAAAAAGGTTATCATATAGACATAGCTTATAGTAATTATTCTTTTCCGGAAGCTTCTTGCCTTTTCAATGGGCTTGTATAGACTAGAGAGGCACTTAAACACTATTTTAACTATTTCTGTATGTATCCTATTAATTCTCCTATCTTACATGTCTGTTTGTTCTTTTTTTGATGGTTTCCTCTGTTTTTTGAGATTAGAAGCCTCATTTTCTATCTATACCAACTTCTGTTTTATGTAGATACTAATAACAGACTAATTGCTGTAATACTGCACCTACTAATAATACTTCAAGGGATGTGAGTATGATCTGTTGCATTTAGGTTGTTCATTAGTCGGAAGAAGAAAAAGAAATGGAGTGAAATACTGTGTTTTCTCGTACTGCCTTGATTGTGCTTTGAAGGATGTAATTTCTTAAGAGCGATGGAGGAGTTTATATTTGTGTTTACACAGGCACAGAGCTGTGCACTTCTGCCGGAGAGTGCCAAGGTCAACCAGACTAATGTATCTCAATGGTTAACGACGTTTCATTCTGCTGAAAGGGATGCAAAGACTCTTCTTACCTTGAAGACCCTCCCCACAAGTTCTGATCTGGGTTAGCCTCAATCCTATCGATGACACAAAATGCTGAAAATGGAGGCCACCAGGGATTTTGGAATACAGGCACCGAGGCACATTAAAGGACAGTTAAGGACAGATTAATGGTGTTACCGAATGGAAATATCTGAACAGTCTTACTTGCGCTTTTTTTTTTTTTTTTTTTTTAAAGCCAAAGTGACCAAAGTGTTAATTCCTTTTAAGCAGAAAACTAATGCCTGAGCTGATACTGTAAGACCGTATGTACAAACCTGGAATCTTTGATGACTGTAGTTATTTATTTACAAGAAGAAGGGGGGAAAAAAGGTTCCCTTAGCAATTTTTTTTAATCTGGATTTTTGCTAAGATGACATTATGAAAATGACTTGCTTCTGAAGAACTGTTCTATATAAATTTAGCCTTCATGATTAAATTTAGCAGTAAGTAAAACAGAGTTTTGTCTCATTTAGGAAATCTTAATCTATCTCTTAATGAAGTTTTCAAAATCAACTTATGGGGGGGGGAAGAAAAAGAAGAAAATTCAATATTTAACAGTTAAAATGTGACGCTGTGCAGACCCCAAGACACTAGGAAGAAGAAAGTCCTGCTAAGCTTTCCTTTAAAGAACATTTCCTATTGTTGTCTAGAAGCTAATTTTCAAAGTTCGTTTTCACCAGTGGAGTAGTACTGTGTTTTGAATAGCAAAATTTGATGTTTTCTTTTGTCAGTGTTAGAAAACTTACTCAGTTTAAGCTAAAAAAGATGTTTTGATACGTTGTCTTTCTCAAATAAATTCCCAGCAGTGAGAAATTACAGATTAGTGTCAAATGATCTCTGTCACAGAGATATGTTCTAAAACAGCAGCTTTCATGACACAAAGCTGTCTGGAATGGCGCTAGGTGCTGCCTCAAAGACAGCACGTATTCTCGAGTTGTTCCTGGGCAGATATGAGGTGGGGGAATTAATAACCTACGCTGCTCTTGAAAAGATGTAATTTTTCTCTTTTTCCCCCTCATTTTTCCCTGTGTAAGTTCTGCAATAAAGCCAAAAAATGAGATTTGATATTAATAATGTTTCCTAACCTTCTGAATGATTAATATTGAGATGATGACTTAGTACGAATAAGATTATTCGGTTCTTCTGATTATAAGACTTAATAGTGATAATGAACTCAAGGTTAAATAACGCTGATATAGCACCTTTCAGTGGGGGGAGTTCAAATGTTATATACACATAATTAGTTATGCTTTAGAAAAGTACTGTTATAAGCATGTAAGTAATATTAAGGAAAAGCAAAAGTTAGCCAAACCAGTATTTTGTTAGCAAAACCAGTTTACATTGTGAGAGATGGGGGCAGAACCAAGCAATCCTGAGTTTCATGCCCTCTCTTAATCACTGGACACAAATACTTTATTAAAAACCAAACAAATCACATTAAAACCAGAAATAACTAACTGCACTCTATGTGCTATTTTGTTAACTTCAATTAGCTAAATATGGGGGAGGAGTGAGTAAATGTGAGTAAAACTTCGGGGGAGGCAGATTTTTTGTCAGAATGTCACTTCAGTGGCACTCCGTTGAGATATGTGTGATGGACACAAAGAGAGTAAGCAGCAGAGCACATTTAAATGCCAACAAAAGGTGAGGTCACCACTCAAATAGAAAAGGGTGGCTGTCAAGAAGACTCAGAACTTGCTGTAACTTCGCTGTTCCAGTACATGAACAGGTCTCTTTGTTCGGCTCAGGTTTCCCTGCTGCCTTTGTAGTCAGCCAGCCTTTAAATGCGAACAAAGAGGTAGGGTTGGGGTCTTCTAATTTTATTTTATTTTATTTTGGTTTGGTTTATTTTGGTTTATTTTATTTTATTTCTTCAGAGCTTTATTAGTGAATAGGATTTTAATTAGTCAAAAGAGAAAAAATATAGATGTACAGTTCACAGCACGGATGGGCCTTCCAAAAAGCAAAAAAAAAAAAAAAAAGATCTGAATTATAAAATATTTTTAATTACTTCTTTTAGTAGATGTAGAACCTTTTGATTTGAATGCACACATTTTATTTTTTTTACAAGAAGTGGAGAGGAGGAGGGGAAGCATGGAAAGCATTTGTCACTTGGAAGAAGAGATCTGGCACTGCCCAAAGTAATGGAGAACCAAGTCCCACTGAAGGTGTGTTTATGGGAGTCAATGCCACAAAACGTTGCCTTTTATTGTTTTCCCCCAGAACGAGCTGTGAGGTGACAGCCCTCTCAGTCCTGTCACGAGGATCTGGGAATCCATCAGGCTGAGGGTTTTACACCTCTGAGCTATGGGAACTGCTTCCTCACATCTTCAGGAATATTTGAGCTCAAGCGTGTCCCTGGCAGTGGAAGGCTGAGGAGCACGGCAGGAACATGTTCATGGCCACAGCAGGGTGTATTTACTGCTGGAGACCAGGAGCGTGCCTGGTCTGGTCCTCACCTTCCATGGGTCTCCAGGGCGAGGGAAGGTTTTCTGCACTCCTTAGTTAGCTGAGAAGCAGAACACATTCTGCTCTGGCAATTCAAAATGAGTGCAAATTAAGGTAAATTAGAAAATCATGAACTATTTAATACTCCTATTTCCACATTATTTATTCAGAAGAAATTTCTATTAACAGTGCATTGGACTCACAAAGCAATTAACTCCATCACTTTCACAGACGCCTCTACAGATACACCGACATGCTCTGCAGAACAAAGGATTTGATCTTTTGGGACTAAGATGATGGTGGTGGTTTGTTTGTTTTTTTTCATTTGCTTATCACTGTGTTAACGTGTGAGGGAAAATGATTGGTTACATTGCTGCATTCTATGAAGATGTAGAAGGTCAGGAAAATGTTTCTAGATCTACATCCACTCAGAAATATTTTTCCATTGCTAATATTCAGAGCATCCAAAACGATTGTCTCTTCTTCCTTCAAGTCAGCTTTGCCCTTGTTTCCCTGAGTAATATGGCTGAGTACACAGCTTCTGATTTCTACGTTTAGTTTGGTGCCTGATGGAGATACAAAACACAGATAATGGTTCCTGTCAAAGAGGACAAGTGTTGTGTGTTAGATAAACTATCAAGTATTTCATTGACAGAAAGATGCATTCTTTCTCAGTTCCATGGGGTTCAAGAGTCAATTCTGGGATGGTGGATGCCTTTGTGCAAGATGGTTTATTTTCTACATAGCTCTTATCAATACTGTAATGCTGAAGTAAATGCACACTTTAATTATTCTAAAACATAATTTATACATTAGTTTCCATAGTAACTTGCAATTGCTGTGGCATGGTTGGAGCTAGTGACATTTGTGAGTGTAGAAAGTCAATTTATGCAATGATTTACAATGTACCAATTGATTTCTCAAGTAAATATTGTTTTTGTTGGTTATGGCCAGCTGCATTTGTATTGAAATTGTTGTATATTCCATAGGTATAAACTAGATGGGAAAATTAGTCAATTGAGGTCACTGTATTTTAAGCATTAAGAACTGTAATTGAAATCTGTTTCTGCAGAAGGCTGTATTTTCAAAAATATACTACTTCGACACATGGGAATATTGTTTCTTCAGGGCTTGCTCCACTGTTAAATAAAGATTTAAGTGTTTGGCTCTGAAGGAATCATCACTTTCAACCAGGGACAATTCACTGTGCCAATAAAAAGGTTGTGTACAATTTAGAAAGAACAAGAAAACAATGTTCTTGGCTCTAATTAGTTTTTTTGATATATAAGGTAATATATTTCTCAGAAGGATATAAATGATACTAACACTTTTATTTTGACATAATAAGCCTTCTGAAGAATTACTGAGTTTAAATGAAAAATACATACAGTACTAGCAACCCTGTTTCCCACTGTTACACTTGCAACTATTGTTGCATGTATCTGTACATGGAGGAAATCTGTACATGGATTAAACCATGAGCTATTGCTGCTGCAAACTTATTTTTTTAAAAGGCATCTTTAATAGACTATGGAAACCTGCAGCAGTAGAACATCCTGGAGAAGAGATGGTTCATCCCAGAATGGGTTTGCTGCTGTGGAAGAGAAGTGATGCACAAATCTTACCTGGACTACAGAATCTGATAGCTGCAAAACCACAATTAACCCAAGAATGGTTTGACAAAGGCACCACAGTTGATGCAGGTAAAGTTAGAATGCCAAATACCCATGATTTGATGCAGATTTATCTATGATAAGTTGACATTATTGTGAATATAACTTGAGCTTCTCTATACTGACCTCAAAGTCAGGGTACCATACGCTAACAAGTTTAATTCTTCAAAGCTTTAAAGGTTTCTTTCAGTAATAGGTTCACTAGATTATTTGCTAGTACATGGGATAAAAACTGGATATATTGGAACACCAGTTCCAATTTTTCTGTTATAATGTCAGTTTTTAGAATATAGGTGACTAGTTATTCAGTTTGAGGAGGAAGTGCAGAACAAAAAATAAAGGCAAATATGGCTTACAGGTATTCATCTAAGATAATACAAACTAAGGAGGATTGGGGGGTATTTTACTGTGCATGTACCCTGGTGAAAGGGCCTCCATGGAGTTAACAGTATTCTGACAGTAATACAGACAGCAATACCAGTGTGCACAGTTAAAGGGTTTTGTGTGGTCCCATAGGTGCCTTCACCGTTTTATAGCTACAGGCCTTGCATTTGCAATTCTCCAGCCTGCCTTTTGCTTTTAGCTGTGTAACTTCTTGCGTAGCTGCTGCGGTTGTGTTTTCCGGGCCCCTGTGGCAGTGATGCACCTTGCTGTTGTTGCACTGTGGGTTCACGCTGGCGTCTCTGTGATCTTGTGTATGGAAACCTGGGGGGTGGTTCTCGTGGGAAGCAGCTGCTGCTGGGGTGATTCCCCTCCTTTCATAACTCTTTCCCAGCCCTTATTTTCTGCTTTCTGAATTATAGAATAGTTAGAATTGGGAAGGACCTTAAAGATCATCTAGTTCCAACCCCCCTGCCCTAGGCAGGGACACCTTCCACTAGACCAGGTTGCTCAAATCCCCATCCAACCTGGCCTTCAACACTTCCAGGGATGGGACCTCCACAACTTCTCCAGGCAGCCTGTTCCAGTGCCTCATTACCCTCAGAGTAAAGAATTTCTTCCTAATATCTAATGTAAATCTACCCTCTTTCAGTTTAAAACCATTACCCCTTGTCCTATCACTACACTCCCTGGTAAAGAGTCCCTCCCCATCATTCCTGTAGGCCCCCTTTAAGGACTGGAAGGGGCTATAGTGTCTCCCTGGAGCCGTCTCTTCTCCAAGCTGAACAACCCCAACTCTCTCGGCCTGTCCTCATAGGAGAGGTGCTCCAGCCCCCTGCAGTCATGCACTTATCATCTGATAAGTGTTACCCAGCAGTACACGTGCACGAAGGTGTTGTCGCTAATCCCAACACCACGGTTGCACCCGATCGAGGACTCTCCCATTGGCAGTGACAGCATCAGAAGTGGTAACTACTGTTTAGGGAGTTTGAGCCAAGTCCAGTGAAAAGTGTATCAAACTGAGGAAAGCATAGCAAAAAGTCCTTGCTGGCATGACTACCTGCTGCATTGCAGAAGCCTGTCTCAGCATCCTTCCTGCAACAACTTAATGCCTAAACCAGCTCATCAGTAAATTACTTCCTGAACTACAGAGCAATTGTGACTGTGCCCAGTTCACACAAACAGGTGTTGCATTGTAAAGGGACAGGGTGGGAAGTGGGACTGGAGCGGAGCAGATCATGAGAAAACATCCCTTCTCTCCTGCCTGCCTGAGAAATGTTCATTGTCCGTTGCCTCTATTGTTTTAATTCTCCTTTTCCTTCTCATTTGATGATGGAGGAATAAGAAATGTTCCTAGGAGGTCAGTTGGAACGCTGATGGAGAAATACATTGAGATTGTGTTTTGGAGGAAATTTTCTAAGGCATTTAAATGTGGCTTTCCTTTTTCTTTCTTCCCTTCCCACCCCCCCCGCTTGCCAGACAGAACTGGCCAATGGAAATTATAGAGAGACTGCTGGACTTCCACCAGCTACAAATTCATTTGTATTTTTATATTTAGCCATTTTGTGTGTTTCCAGCTCCTGATGGAGATAGTAAAACGCAGAGCATAGTGTTATAGAAACTCGCCCTGCAAAAGAATTGGGGTTGTGAGGGGTAAAACGTATGTATAAAATTGGAAAACAATAAAATGTCACACCAGTGAAGCTTCTCTAGTACCTGACATGCTTTATTTTAGTAAAATTTCTGAATAATTTTATTTCCTACAAAAGATCTATGCATACATATGTTGCAACTATTGCAGTACTAAAAAGATCGTAAAAATTAACTTGAAAAAGGCAAAATATGTAAGACTACTGAATACCGGCTATGTCTTGAAGACAGCGTGGAAAGAGCAAGGGCAGATTAGAACTGAAGAATCAGAAGTTTATCTGTCACCATTTTGCTATTTTACTATGCTGTCTCAGTTATTTTACCTGTAAAATGAGGGTAAAGGTATGTCTGTTGGGTGGACCGGTCAGAATACATTCTGTCTCGTAGACAAATTGCAATAGTTGAGGAAGTTACTGCTTGTCAAATGAGCAGCGAAAATTGTATGAATATTCCATCTTGTTTCAAAGTAAAATGTGATAGCTTAACCCATGTGCATTATACTTGGGAAATGGAGTGTATTTTACATACACACGCATATTCACACACACAGAGTTAATGACTGTGATTGACAGATAAACTATAATTTAACTGTCATCACATGAACGTGACCAATGATTCGTATGCAGAACTGTAACACTCCTCACCAGCTTTGTAATTCATGTTTTCTAAATATACAGACATACACCATATGCGGATGTTCTTATGCCAGAGGAGAACGTTTAGCCTAGAGTACACAGACGCCGTTGCTAGTTAGTAGGTTTTATGCACAAACTTTTTATGCTGCTATTGGAATTGCATGCAATTTATCTAAGCGACTAAAATGTTTTCATTGTGGGCAGTTGCTTGAGATGTTTTGCTCCTTCCCTCTGCTTTTGTTAAGGGTGAACCTAAAGGAATACACATATTTTGCGAGTATTCTGTCAATACTGCAAAAATATTTTGGTAAACTGGTGCAATGTACTTTTCCATAGTTTTTGACAGTAACTTCATATCTGTGGGCCAGAATATTGGGTGGCATGTATTTGAAGCACTAGGAGAAAAGTTGCCTTTTCTGAACTAAAGTTCCTCATTGCATTAGTAGCATACCTCCGTGCGTGATCCCATCCGCCCTCGTGCAGTGGCTAACAGAAGGTGAAGGCTCTTGAATCTTTGTGGACAGGTCTCTTTTTCATAGGAAGGTGTATCAGGCTTTGCTTTTCTGTGCATCCAAAACCCACCTTACCTAGAGAAATTGAGGACAAACTCTCATCTAAGATTGGCGGATCTAGTCCATAAGTAAGACACAATGATAATTAAAACTTCAGGGACACTTATTAACTTAGAGTTTGAGGTACAAGAACTCATGGTGTTCCTGCCATCCCACTCAGCTGTAATGGCTTAGCGGTCAGAGCGCTCTCTGTTCCCTTGTCTTTCTGAAGAATTCATATCCATGCCTACCCCACAGGCTGTGGACTAGAGGATTCGTTTTTGTGTCAGTCTTAGTTTCCAATCAAAAGACGTCTAATATGTAGCCAGTGTTTCCCTGTGCCTCTTTGCTCCATGTGCATGTGTTCAGAAGATCCTTTGGGAGTGTCACATTTTGTACGATGGAGAGACTGAAGTGCTTAATTCTTGCTTGTGGATTCTGCAGTTCTGTTAGGTCTAGTAAGATTTGTGAGAAGAAAAAGGAAACTGAGGCAAAAAGACTGAAGCAGGGGTTAAGCATAAGAACAAAGTGCTTTAATGAGAGAGTAACAGCCAGCACGAATTGACTCTCCAGGTATTGTCTCCTCTTCATCTCACGATCAGCAGGGAGAAGGACAATAAGAATTTCCTCTCCAGTTTCTCATCATTTCGTATCCACAGTTGCAATATTCTTCTTCAGTTCAGGTTTGGATTCTGAATTGTTTAGATTTGGACTTAAACTCTGGATTAGATTTTCATTTCAGTGAACTGCGTTGACATCAGTTTCTATTACTGCACAATTCTGCTATATACCTTCTCCCCATTTCTGCATAGACAACATGTTCTTCAATTAACTTCTGAAGGCATTATCAAAAGCATCCATTTGGTGACTGAAAGCCTTCTGTATTTTAGACCCATTTCTAAAAATTAATGAAATACAGCATGTGAAGTGCTGCACTTTGTAACACTCATGGATCACTGGATACCATACAGAAGTTTGTAAAATACCATTATTTCAGTTAATTATAGTGTTGTGAGTCTATACAGTTATCTGAAAAAAAGATTTAAAACAATGAAAGGATTTTAGTTTAGCAAAGTATTTATTGCACTGTGATTAATAAGATGAAGAGAATTTTAATGCATGTTTAAATTTTCGATTGAAAAATTGGTGCAGCTTGGAAATACATGCACAACAGAAACTTAGTAGGTCTTCATTCTTTTACATGGTATGTATACACATTAAAAACATATGTAGTTGTGAAAATCTATCCATTTTCACGACATCTGTCTTTATACTGCCATGCTTTGGTGGTTGCTGCATCATTTTTTCACTACGAAAAGTGACATATGTAATTATAGGGGAAGGCACAATTACAAATTGCATGCAGTTACATCCAAACAAGTAAACAAAATAAAACTACATTCAGCAAGCTAAGAAATAGTTGAAAGCCTTTTAATGGAGATGCCAAAGATGAGCTTTTGCAGCTCTACAATTTGCCAGTCAAATTGTTGTCGTTTAGGAGAACTTCCCTGCAGAAGCTCAGAGTAGAGCAAATGATTGGCAAATTGTCTTTCTAAATTATTATATACTGTTCTGATTGGTTTTCCCCTATTATTCTTTGACAAGATCTTAATATTTTCAAAGTTGAGAACTTGCGTATTTTTCTTCAAAAACTGAACTTTCCTATTCTGCATGTCTCATGAAGTGAGACACATTCACTGCATAGGGCACGTCTCAGGAAATAGGTAATATTTTGAGGGTGTGATTGTAATAAAAAAGCTTTATGAGTTTTTAAAAAGATCACACAAAAGAGGATAAATACTGCATCTATATTGTTCAGAAGTTATCACTGAAATAAGTTCTATCTTCTGGATCTACATCAATGGAAGAAGTAAACAAAGCTGCAGAGATAAGGTCATGTTCTCAGCTATAGACAGATCCTAGTCTAAAGAAATTAAATTTTGGTTGTAAATGACTGCTGAGAATTTCTTTGTTGTCTTGTATACAGTTACTAGAGCTAGGGTATAATTAATGCTGGTTAGCACTGTAGGACACAGATCAAATGGATTTTTTCTCTTACCTTTTCTGCTGTGATATGCAGCTGCCTTTCACACAGAGCTGCAACTGCCCTAATGGAATTTCTGATGCTTTCTTGTGAAAAGGGACGGATTCCCACGCAGGACACTTCTTGGTTTATCATTTTTTGAAAGATTAAAAGTTATTGAGGGGTTTGGATAAAAGGGAGAGCTGGCATAGCAATTCTTCTGTATTCCTTTAAGAAAAAAGAATAATAATAAAAGAGAAAGTTCTTCAACCTATCCAGACGCAGTCAGATTATTTTATGATATCATGGACTGCGTTCTGCAGCTGCATCCTCTTGATAAATAATCCTCCATCTCCACCAACAGCATACTTCAAGATAATTGGCTGAAATTTTCTTAGCAAATAATTATTTGACCAATTAAAGCTGTTAGTCTGCATAGTAATGAACTGTGAATAGATCTTTAGTTCCCGTGAAATCCTGCATTTTTACAAATGGAGGGAAGATAAAGAACATCTTAAAGTTGTTCAACAAATAATTTCTTTCGAAAACACTGAAAAGACGCAGAAGTTTTTCTTTCTGCAAACATTTATGAAAACCAAATGCTCTTCAGATTGATACTTAAGGGAAAAAAGCAGTAAAATTAGAGGTGAATATCAAATTTGTAGAGCTTCTTTTGAATTCTCTTTTAGTTTATTCACCCAGAATCGTATAATAAAAGTTTATCTGTAGAAGTCAAGACCTACATATAAGGGCCTACCCTGTTTTCTGAAGAATTTTCCATTTAACTCTTACTGCGTTCTAGCTACTTTAAAATATTATTCAATTAAATGATCCATCAAATAGAAACTACATATGACATATTTCTCCTGCACCTGTGTAACAGCTAATCAAGCAATTTATATCACTATTAGATTAACAGTCTGTCTTCAAGCTGTGGAGCATGTCACTGACTCACTGCTTTGGCAACTCGGAAGAAACCAGCGATGGAGGTTCTTTGAGATGGAACATCTTTAAAAGGACCTTGTTATTGGGCAGTAATAGTCTCATACCTGAAATACTTTCCTTTATGTCATTTAAGCTGAGTGGGTGAGCTGCTGTGATGACTTGGATTAAAAATGCTATTGGAAGCTAAGAGAAAAAAATAAGAAGCAACCAGGAACTATGGAGAGAAAACCTGCTTGCTTATATATTAAAGAAGAAAGCAGATAACTAATAAATGTAGGTGGAAAGAACCATCAAATCTAAGAGTAGGTGACCAAACGAGGAAAATCTGAAAAATAAATAAGCTAGTGGGCAAGGGAGTATTAGCAAAAGCAGTGGGAGCTAAAGACTAAAGCCAAAGTATTTTAAGTGCAAGAGTGGAAAAAGTAGCTGAAAGCACAGCATTTATCAGAGTGAAACAATGGCACATTTGCACCATCATGTTCTGAAGTAATTTGCCTGTAGGACAGAAAAATATCTTGTTTTGAAATCAGATGGAAATTAAAATGCAGCACTGTCTCCCAGGTTCTTGTTTTAGGTAAGATTTTGACAGCTACCAATGTCAGAAAAAACTTCCTGTCTTAGTGTGTGTAATTTGGGTTAAGACAAATAAGCAAGAAGTAGAACTTTGATGAATCTTGTGTCAGTGTGTACATGGATATAGATTTGAGTTATCTATTACTTTCTGGATAGTCTGCAGAGAAGTTGCTCTACATTTCAGTAGTATGAACCTAATTTAAACTAAAGGTTGTTAAAAATTTAAATGCGTGAGAGAGTACAGATTGAAAATCAACATGCATTTTAAAATACCATCAAAAAATCTCACCTCGCTACTTATCCTCAGTGTCACATTAAACAATTGAGCTTAAAATATTAAGAAATGAAAAAAAAAAGCTTTATATTTGATTTCTCCATAACTCATTGATGCCTCAAATTGGAAGTATTTACCAAATTGTCCCCAAAGACCATCCAGCTGAATCCCAGCATTGGTTCTCCCAGGCTTCAAATTTGCACGCTTCTAAAATATTCTGTAGCATTTGCTCTGACTGCACACTCTCCTGCCACTGAAATCGTTAAGAACAGTGTCACGTGTCACGTGCCCAAGTTCAGTTAAGATTTTAGCTTATCCAATGTGGTACTGATGTGATTCCTCCCTAAATGCCCCACCATCTCCATCCTTATGCTGGTGTTCGCTCTCGCTTGACCTCTCTGGGAGCTGCCACGTCTTGCTGTGGTTAAGACAAGAATTCATCTTTACAAATTTTGTTTTCCCTGTATCAGTTTTCTGCCCGCTTTTCTCCATGGAGACAGCAATGATTCTACCTCATGACTAGGCTGTCTCTACATTAATGTTTTAGTTCAGCTCAGGGATGTGCACTTCTGCAGTGAATAAAGGGGATCTTCCAGTCCTCTGAACAAACCTCATTGATTAAATATTACCAGTTTTTCAAGACTAGTTCTTTCTGTTCTGGCAAATTTGTATCCTTCCCATGTGCTTTTGTTTGAATAGAGAGAGACCAGGTTGAAATAGTGCAAATTTTCTTAGTTCCTTAAGTCGATGATATTTTGCGATTATCATATGTAATAGGTTTTACAAAATTTAGGAGGGAGTAATGGAAGCGGGAGTGCAAGGAGGGATAAATGTTATTTTGTTTCTTTCATCTCTTCTTGTTAATCTGAATAGTAGCATATAGAATCTTTCTTCGGTCTCAAACTCAAGGTTGATGTCAGAATGTTGAGCCCTGTTGCGGAACTACAGCTTGAACAGCAAACAACGTAGGGAAGTTTGAAAGCCGATTCATCCAGCAGTACAATCGTTCTTTCACTCAGTCAGTACTCAGAGGCTGCAGCTTTAATTAGAACTGCAAGTAACCTTGATTTGATCTTTAGTTTAAGTAAAAATGTCATTCTATATCAGCAAATAGACCAAACAAATATTGCAAATATTTGCCAGTCCAGGTTGCAGGAAAATCCGTTAATTGTATTTTGTTCATGGGGCCTTTTATTTTTTTCTTACAAACATTCATAAAAACATACTTTTATTCACAAAATTGTGCAAAGGAAATGATACATATACATCTATGAACTGATGTCCATAGCTGGCGTGGTTGGAGAGAGATCAAAGTAGGGAACGAATGTCACTGGAATTCAAAAACCAGTTGTGTAGCACCATGAGATATGTGAATAGTTAAATGGCTAGTAAGAAACTTAGACTGGCCAATGTATTGCATTGATAAATCTGATTTTGAATAATGACTAAATATGATTCCTATCAAGTAAAGCGTTTTATATGCCCTGGATCTTTGTTCATGGGAAATAGTCCCCCCATCGTCAATTAATTCTTCCTGCTTGAAAAGCAGTCCATAATTAACCCTTATTCTAATGGATTAGGTCGTCTTTACCTACATCTATTGTATAGCCCTGTAATTGCCTTGATGTCTGTGAACTTACTCTTAATTTATGTTGCTATAAATAAATAAATAAATATTAACCAATATAGCCACACAATTTCCATGTAATTATATAGATGTTAGCTATATTAGCCTCTTAGCATCATACTTGAAAGTCTGGAATAAAGAACATCAGCTGCCTTACAGAAAGGTTACAGATTATTAATAGCCTCAAATAGAAGAAAAATTTCAATTATGGGTCTAATGAACAAATTGCTGAAAAATATATTGTGCATGCATATAGTAGGTAGTCAATTATGCATGATCTTGCATGCATTTTTTGCTTTTCCTGTATATTCGATTACTTGAATTTAATAATTTACATACTGTCTCTCCATCAGCATACCCTTGAGACCCTGGGCTGATGTTTTCCAAATTAAAGCCTCATTGGTTATGTTAAATGTAGCTAAATATATATTTCAGAAAAATGAGAAGGACATATCAATATTGACATCTCTTCCTGGAATTCAGGGACTGGAATGAAAATCATCTTGAAATCTTGATCTGAACCTTATTTGAACATTTTATTTAAATCAAACTTTCACATTTTTCGATTAATATTTCTTGAGGATTTGTATAAATACATGCATTTCTGTGGAGTTACAGGGTCCCATAGTACAGTAAACTTTTTTTATTTGAAGCAAATGGTGACTGGGAAGCTTGTAATTGTATTAAACCACATGAATAGTTCTTGTTTTGTGTGTGAGGTCAGTATAGAGGAGTTATGTTACATAAAGATTATGAAAGAGTACCTGTTAGTTGCACTTCTGTACTATATAATTAGTAGCAATATTTAATTTACAGGCAAGTGAGCTATGGTTCTGCTAGTGTTCCGTTTTGTCTGTGTATTCCACATATGTATGTGAATGGTTTGTCTGGTAATTATGTATGTTGTTTCAAACTGGGAATTTGTCATTTTAAGCTTCTTTTAAATAATTCTGAATCAACAGAATAATTAATCAGACCATTGCGCAGGTGGTGTGCGCAGGAATTCCAGCCTGGACTTTACTTTCTGATGGCCATCACGCCTGTCTCCCTATATTACACCTGAGTTCGTATGTGACTGTTTATTTGGCGTGAATAATCAGTGTCATACCTAATACATGTTGTGTGCTCTTAATGTAGTAGTATTACTGAGAACTGCATGTGAAGCTTCGTGCTTTTGCATTTTAGGGAAATAATTACCTGTCTCGGAACTAGTATTATTGACAAGTACATCATCACCTAGTTTGTGAAACCCTAAATACTTGGTGTACCAGGTTTTTTCCTGTATTTTATTGCTATGTCTTCTACTTGCTACCACTATGGCTTTTTTAGATGTTTCATCTGATTTTTTATTTTTATCATTGTTTTTCCCAGCTAGTGACTTTTGTCATTTGATTACATGATGTGCTTGCTCAGATTAAAGATTTTGCCTACTACCAAATAGCCAAATCAGGTGGGTCTATACAAAAAGATGAAAAAAATCAGAAATCAGTTGCAAATACATGAAGAGTGGCTTCTGCTGAGTGACTTAGTAACAGTTTTCAGAAAAGATTTCTCTGACTAAAAGTTGGTAGCACTTCATTAAAGGGTCAGCAACATAAAAGCAGCTGTTGCTCGTGAAGATGTATCCACTGAAAGACGTATCAAACCCAGTGCCCTCAAAGCTTTTTTCTGTTGTAAGTGTAATTACTGTTCTTCATCTTTCCTGTTCTTGCTGTTCGTTATCTTCTTAAAATGACTTCACATATATTATTTTGTATCTTTTTACTGACATTTGCCTTTTTCTTTTTGAAGTCCCTCTGTGTCACTGTAAATTGGTGTTTTCACATGCTTTCTGTATGCCTCATCTAATGCAGAAAGAGAAAAGTCAGTGATGGGTATACTCTTAGTTACTCTGTGCTCTCCCTTCCTTTCATAATGCCAGTTCTTCTGACATAAATTCAGATACTATAACAAATAAGCAAAATATCCCATCTATGTACCTACCTGCCTCCCAATCTGCCCACCTACTTACCTGCGTGCATACCGGAATGGACAAGAGTCATCCCATGTCCTGAAGGCCAATGCAACATCCTGGCTGTAGTTTGCAAGGAGTAACATTTGGTTTACACATTTCATAGGGGATGGAGGGTAATGAACTCAATCAGAATCAGATCTTGTAGTTCTGGGAGAATTTGGGAGAATTTTGACTTAGCAAAAAGTTTGATAAAATGCAGTTTATCTGTAGAGTGCATTGGTGGTTTTTTGATTTACTTTCATTTGTCCTTGTTGTTTGTTGGTGAGGGTGTAGGTTTTAGATTGAAGAGGGGCAAGTATGTCATCCCCTTTGGCTTTTCATGTAAGGTTGTTTTCATAGTAAGCACCAAAACAGAGTCAAAGCCTGATTGTTATGCTGGCCTAAAGAATAAATGTCAGTGAACTCATGTGCACTGAGGGACTTGTTCTCCTGAGATTTTATCTCTGTTCAGCAGCTCACTGAAGCTCTACAAAAGACCGATTACAGTCAGATCTGACAATCATTTGAATCTCTGTGCATGTCAACAACTGTCCTCAGATCAAGGGTGACAGAGAGATCTCTAGCTGTATGGAAACAGATGTCAAGTCACTCAAGCAGTCTTCCCAGTTGTTGAACATAGATAAGTTGTAAATCACTTTAGGTCAAGGGAAAAAACACTTGCAAGAAGGCACAGGGAAAGCTAGGTGAAAAAGTGAGATAACAGCTGGAAAAGCAGCTTGTAAAAGCTTCAGTTCCTTCAAAGCATCAATAACTATAAAAGCATTTGGATTTTCTACTTTAATTAATGCAGCTGCTTGTGACAATGCAGCCTTCAAACAAGCAGTGTGGCTTTAGAAATTTTCATCTAAGGCATTGAACTACTGGTTACAGGATTACCACCAGAAAAAAGATATGGATTTGAAGGATGGCATGCTTGGCTGAATAGTAGACACTTAAAAGAATCAAAAGTGATAATCCATTTCTATAACATGCAGTGCACTGTTGCATTTCGGGATGAACATCATCAAACTTTGCCATGTTCGAGGGATGTCTGAGATTGCGCTGACTTCCCAGCGTCACCACGCTACTGGATTCTGGTCCTACCAAGTTTCTGTAAAATGAAACCGAACAGTAGTCATAGTGCCTGCAGAATTGCATCCAGGAGGTAGAAGGGGTTTAACTACCTACAGCTTTCTCCTGGGAAGCTCTTAGAAGACATAACGAGCATTAAGGTATTTGGTTGCCAGCTCCGTAAGTGCATACATGTGACTGTGCCTCTAACTTTCAAACAGTCTTTGATAGGGGGAACTGTCCTTCCATAAAACCCAGAGGGAGACAGCAGAAGAAACATTCTTGTTTTAAGTCATTTTCAAAACTTGGAAGAAAAAAAAAAAAAAATCCCTTTCTTTATGAGGTATCTTTGGCAAGTTCAGTGCAGGCATAAAATCAATTTCTCCCCCTTGAAAACTGCTTTTCGTTGCACTGAATTGTAACGTGTGCATGACGGGCCAGGGGGTGGAGTTGTCTGTCAAGGCTGAAATAACGCTTGCTGCATCGCTTGTTCTTGGTCTAAAAGTTGCCTACCTGATGACACTCCCCGCAGTTCATATGAGAAGCAATGGGAGGTAGCAGAAGGTTCCACGCCCTCATGAAAATTGATTATTTGTTTTCTTCAGTGCACATGCATGCTGTATTTAAAATAAATTGTAAAGTAGTCTGTTAAAAGAGGATTATTTCCTGCAAATGAAGGTAAATATGGTGACAAACCAGGAAGGACTCGCGGTACAAAAAACCAGAGCCAAAGGATGAATGTGGAATAACAACCAAGTCTCTTTCTGTAAGTGTTTTTCTGTCTGTGGCATGTGTCCAGCAGAAACCAGATGGTATCTGAAATGCTGAACAATTTAAGCTACAGGCTGAAGAAGTCTCAGCTTGCCCATTAAAAACAAAGCAAAACAAAATTATTTTACTTACTGATCTTACTGATGTTGTCTAAGAGCTACAGCAGTGGACAATGGAGCCACTTAGGGTATAGGCTCAAAAATATGAACTGGTGCAAGAGAGAGTTCCGTTGTTATGTTAAGAGTTATGTGGTTACGTTGGAATATATGGACTTTGTTGGTGAACAGGAGATGCTGAATGTTGAAACAGACACACTGCATGGACAGCATCAGTTTTAATTAAATGTTATTGAGCAAGTTACGGTATCAGCGAGCACAAAATAATCCAATGGCTCGAGTATTCATCAAAGATGTGGAAAATTCAAGTTCACCTGTTTCTTCTGCTCCAGTTGAGAAATCTCAACAAGATTACGACATGCTGGGGACCATTTGCATGAAACAAAACCAATTTTCTTCTTCCGATTGCATTTCTATTTGGAAAGGAAAAAGTAAGCTGTAGCAAAACAGCTAATGAAGATTAGCGATAGAAAACCTAGGAAAATTCTCAATAGAAAGACGACAAATTAAAAACGGCATAAACCTCTAGAAATGACAACAGGGGTCATTCAAAAGTCTGCCTGCATATTTTTTACAAAAATCTTCTTTGCTTTTACTGAGATCTGTTGGGAAATCTACTTCTCTAAAAGATGAGAGAAAGATGGTAAAATGTACAGTCTCCCTGGAATTGCTATGGCACGGGGACTAACTGAAGCTGATGAAAACGAAGATGCAAAAGTGTTCAGAAAAAATTAAATCTTGGTGGTAAACAGAGTTTTAGAAGTGAGATGAAATGGGAAGTCTGAAGGAGAAAAAGGACTATTAATAGCGTGTGGTTGGTGGACTAAGACGACTGAGGCGCCATTGTGAATACACATCAAGAGGAAGAAAATGTATTTAGTTAACATTTAGATTTCTTTCTTCAGATATAAAAGGGCACTAATTGTATAATTTGCAGTTCGTGTTCAGAAAGGGAAGAGATTTGCTGTGAACTAAAAGTCCTGCTATGAAATAGCCGTGCAGTAGCGAAATTGGCAGTTCTGCACAATAGGCCAAGCGTGAATTCCATTACCCCTATGGCACGGTCGCTCTGAAAGCAAAGCTCGCTGTACACTACCCAAAAACTGGGTAAAAGTCAAACTGTGTAACAGGAACGAGGATGTTCAGTACAGCAATTAGTCATCAAATAATGTAACGCCTCTGAAAAAGAAGCTGAATGGTGAACAGAATGATGTGCCTGTCTCGAAATCCACTTGTTAAACCAGTTAAAATCCTGGCAGGGGAAGTACGAATTTCAGTAGTCTGATAAGCTGATTTTGTGGATGTAAAATTTAAACTTTGAATAATTCATTGGGAACAAAGGATTTTTGGAAACTCAGAATGTCTCAGGCTTTAAGTATCTGAAAAATAGGTTTCTGCACCTAAGTTTATGGACTTCTTTGCTCAGGAACCATGGCAATTCTTCTGAGAGCTTAACTGGGAACTAAGGAAGTTAACTTAGACCTCTGATTGAAAATCTTTCAGGTAACAGTTGTTTGTGCCTGCACACCGGTAGATATACCAGGGAAACAATGCGAGTACGGAGAACGTTTTGTGACTTTTATGGAGCTTCCTCTTGTTTATTTTCCTACATATAAAGGTGCCTCCATGGCAGTGAATAAAGTATTTATCTACTTATTTGTTAGACCTAGAAATAAGTTTATTGAATATATAGAGAGATATGTAAGACCTTATTTTTTCAACTCACTTAAATTAAGGAAGAAGCTATTTTCTTAGTCATCAATCAAAGTCTTTCAGCAACCATCAGAGGTCTTTAAGAAAATAAGTGCGCAAAAATGTTATAGCAAATGTAGGTCTTGATTTTTTTTTATATATTTTTTTTTTCTTCCCCCATTTGCTGCATGCATCTATTACCTAATTTATTGTATCTGATCCTGGGTTATGCTTCCAATGTTACTTTCACTATGCAGATATGTTTGTACTAATACAATTTCTTTTTTTTAAAAAATATTTTATCTTTAATATCTATGCTTACTGATGGATTCTGTAGCTACTTTGTAGGCAGTGTGAGGGAGAGAAACTTTTTAAACTAATATTCACGTTCCAAGGCACGTGTGAGCCACTGCCTGGAGCAAGGAGCCTCACAACTGTTGTTTTATGAAAGTAAATAACAAAAACACTTCTGTTTAACTGTAAAATAAAGTCCTTGTAGTGTATATGGATATTGGTTCATAGGGCAGGAGGTTTACTTGTTACTGTTCTTCTGACAAAAGAGAATTACCTTGAAGCAAATGTGAAACAAGCGAAGTCAAGGAATAAGATTCCAAAGAACGGATCTGAAAATTAGGAGATATATTTGCAAGGAAAAATGGCAACAATATTTTTATATTGTGATCTCAGCTTCAATATCTTTCTTTTAATGTGTAAAGTAAATGCACCAGGGTAAAACCAGTGACTGTCAAAGAAAGGAATGTGAACAGCAGAATATGAGTCAGGACAAAAGCAGCACTTAAAAGCGGTATTTTTTAAAAAATAAAAACTCGAAAAACAAAGACCACCAGGAGGCAGAGGTAACAAAAGATGGGAGAAAGGTTCCCCAAATAACTTACTGAATTTTTTTTCCCCATAAAAGCATCCACGGGACAATAACAGAGAGAAAGGGAAATATCACTCTTCAAGTATTTGTTGTAGTTAAGAGTTCCAGAGGCTGAGACCATTCTTCATGGTGTGGGCTTCTCTTTTTTAATCATCTCTGGCATGGGAAGAAGCAAAAAGCTTCTGTGAGAAAGAGCAAGAATAAAAGTTACATTTAAAATACTTCCCTCCAACTCCATTGTTTACTTATACTCTTTATAATTGAGACGTGTGGGTCAAAGATCAGGAAAAAAAGAAATTTCTTACATTCTTTTAAAACTGAAACGAATTTCAATAGCACAAGAATGAAACATCATTTTTGAAACAGCAAAACGGGGATAAAAAGTCATCCCAGCAACTGATGCTCTTAACTGATCTTCTTGGATTTAGAAGGGCATCAAAAAATTCTCACAAAAAGTAGGCAAATCATCTGCCACAAATTGACAGTAAAACAAACACTGTCGGTTTTGGTCTCTGTTTTTAGTCAGAGAACAAATGCAGGTTTCACTAGGGAGAGGTTCCGACATTTTTTCTTTCTTACACAAGAATAACAAGGCAAAAATGGGTAGTTTGGCACAACGTTGGATCCCTCCAGGCTTTGTACTAAAGTATTACGCACATTCGAAGAGCGTACCTCTGCGGAGTATTTGTACAGCAAACGGACAGCTTTCAAAAAGATGACTGTGGTAATGTACCTACTTCCATCTTTTTCCGGTAAAACTCAAGAAACCATACAAATTCTTCAGTCTATTAACAACTCCAATCCTTCTTAACCTGCAATTTAGTTCTTCGGCTGGGAAATAAGAAACAATATTCAGTTTCCTATTTGCCTTAGGGCTGCAAGAACCAGCATCCATATAGTTGCAGCACTGAAAGCTGAGGTTGATCCCAGCTGGAGTTAATGATCAAAGTAAATGAATTTAAATTAATTTAAAGTTTGTTTGTGGCAGCTGAGCTAGCATCTCTACCACGATGCTTCAGTGTGGTGCACTTCATCCTGAGTGCACTCACGTGGCATGTGAAGGACAACCAGGGGATCAGGCCCAGCCAGCATGGGTTCATGAAAGGCAGGTCCTTTTGACCAACCTGATCTCCTTTTAGGACCAGGTGACCCGCCTGGTGGATGAAGGAAAGGCTGTGGATGTTGTCTACCTGGACTTTAGTAAGGCCTTCGACACAGTCTCCCACAGCATCCTGCTAGAGAAACAGGCAGCCCGTGGCCTAGACAGGTGTACTCTTCGCTGGATTAAAAACTGGCTGGATGGCCGAGCCCAGAGAGTTGTGGTGAATGGCGTTAAATCCAGCTGGAGGCAGGTCTCAAGCGGTGTTCCTCAGGGCTCAGTTTTGGGGCCAGTCTTGTTTAACATCTTTATTGATGATCTGGACCAGGGGGTTGAGTGCCCCCTCAGTAAGTTTGCAGATGACACCAAATTAAGCGGGAGTGTTGATCTGCTTGAGGGTAGGAAGGCTCTGCAGAGAGATCTGGACAGACTGGATCAATGGGCTGAAGCCAACTGCACGAGGTTTAACAAGGCCAAGTGCTGGGTCCTGCACTTGGGTCACAGCAACCCCAGGCAACGCTACAGGCTTGGGGAGGAGTGGCTGGAAAGCTGCCTGGCAGAAAAGGACCAAGGGGTCCTGGTGGACAGCCGGCTGAACGTGAGCCAGCGGTGTGCCCAGGTAGCCAAGAAGGCCAACGGCATCTTGGCCTGTATCAAGAATAGTGTGGCCAGCAGGAGTAGGGAAGTGATCATGCCCCTGTACTCAGCGCTGGTGAGTACACAGCAGCTGGAGTACTGTGTTCAGTTTTGGGCGCCACAGGATAGGAGGGACATTGAGGTGCTGGAGCGTGTCCAGAGCAGGGCAACAAAGCTAGTGAGGGGTCTGGAGAATGTGTTTTATGAGGAGCAGCTGAAGGAATTAGGATTGTTTAGTCTGGAGAAGAGAAGGCTGAGGGGAGACCTTATTGCTCTCTACAACTCCCTGACAGGAGGTTGTAGTGAGATGGGAGCTGATCTCTTCTCCTGAGTAACTAGCAATAGGACAAGAGGAAACGGGTTCAAATTGTGCCAGGGAAGGTTTAGGCTGGACATTAGGAAAAAATTTTTCACTGCAAGAGTCATCAAACATTGGAACAGGCTGCCCAGGGAAGTGGTTGAGTCACCATCCCTAGATGTGTTTAAAAGTCGTGTAGATGTGGTGCTTGGAGACATGGTTTAGTGGCAGACCTGGTAGAGTAGGGCCAATGGTTGGACTAGATGATCTTAAAGGTCTTTTCCAACCTAAACAATTCTATGGTTCTATGATTCTGTGTGTGCTATGCAAAGACCTCTGTTTTGAGATATCTCAGGGTGTTTCTACATAGAACCGCTTGGAAGTGAAAACGATGTCACTCACTGAGCTTAGCGGACTTCTCCAGTCTCAATATTGAACTTAGTTGTTCAAATTTCACCTAATTTCACTCCATATGCCTTACACACTCTGATTCTAGACCCAGAACTTTTGAAGGAGTAGCAGGTAGTGAACAGGCACAAAATAATGTGTTTGCAAAATGTTTTAAACCAAAATACCTGTAGACACCATTGATCGCTTTACTTTGGGAGGAAATAGGAGACATTGAGGTGTAAGAAACTGAACATGAAGAAAAATATGAACGCACGGTAACTAAAATCACATCCTGCTATTGTGGACGTTGCCTAAGGTTAATAGGAGTTGAGCATGGATGAAAGTTAAGAAATGCTAAAAGGAACAAAATTATGTTGCTTTTTAGGTCCTAACCCAGAAATACACAGCACAAAGGCAAACTATTGAGATTAATAGGATACTATTGTCAATGTAGCAGTCTGTAAAAGGAATGCTTTAAATATATATGTCCTGAAAGTCCTTAGGAATGTATTCACGTAAAATGTGAATATTACAATCTTTTATCTCTGAGCTGGTTTCATCAGAATAAAGTGACTTTTGTGCTTCACCAAATGCCAGAGAAAAGCAGATAGGTTCAGTAACCACAAAAGGAATTTCTTGAAATTATATTGAAGTAAATGAACTACTTCTCCTATAATCTTACTGTAAAGAGTGTAAATAGTTCTGACAGCATACAAACTCACCCATGCATCTTCTGTAGTTATCAGTTATATACTTTCTGTCATTATTTAGTCAACCGTTGTAGACTTTATTTTAAAAAAACACTGGTACCCCAACAGTATCTGTTATGTACTGTCACTTTCCTGGAAAATTTCCACTTTTTATTTAAAAGGAACAATAAATGTCCCTACTCAAAAGATACTTAAATTGCAACACTTATTTAGAGCTGCAGTATGTCAATCCATTTTATAGGTACTGCTCATTCTTAGCAAGAATTACTGAGCACTGATTCACTAGTAGTGTTTAGGAACCACATCTTAAAGTGTTTGTTGCTGTTGGGTTTTTTTAATATAATAGAAAAATGATGTTTGATGTCACTAGTGTCACCACCGTTCTTGAAGGGTAGGATTCTGTGCCTATACATGTAAAGCTTGATATAGAATTGGAGTTGAAAATACCAAGCTCATCCCAGAAAATTCATGCATTCCAAAATGGCCTAGGTCTATATTGCTACATGTAGATCAATGGGAAGGATAATATTTCTCTACTCAACATTTGGTAAAGGATTTTCTATTTTTTTTTTAATCATCATGAAATTACAGGGACAATTGTATGCTTTTCCTGTCTAAATCTGAAAAGATTTGTTTATAGATCTGTACAAGAACTTTAGATTGTTTGCTAAATATAGATCCGGTGTTAAATAATGTTTTTTCTATATCGAATTTTCCTGGAACTGTTGACACACAATGTATTAGGACAAGACAGTAAAAAAGTTCTAGACAGATACTCTACCTTTATTTTGACAGAGCAGCATGTTCTAAAGTTTAGAATAATATATATAAATGCAGCATAATATACATCTTGTTTATAAACCATTTTGACACTTTCTTGGGTTTGATGTTTGAAAACATTACAACTATTCGCCTGAATACATTTTTAAATCTTGATTCTTGACAGTTAAAGCCCAATATTGGGGCAAATGGTCTTAACAGCTATCATAAGTCCAGCTCAGCACACTCTGTTGTGATTAACTGGACATCTCTTCACTCCTAGTCCTATTGTGAAAGAGATGAAATACTTTCAATAAACTGTTTTTATGACTGTTAAAAATACAATATCTTCCTTTCTCTCTTCAACACACTTCACCTAATTAGTTTATCACCATAAACTTCTAGTACAGATACATAAAACCTTTCTAAAAATAGTATGCGCAGATGTTAAGACAAATTGTGTTCTGCGTCTGTTTTTCGTTGTAATTTTTTACCATTTCACTTAGATTTACATGGAACAGGTTTGATTTTATTTCATAATTTCATAATGAGAAGTTAGTTTGAGGTTTTGTTTTCATTCTGAATAGATTGTAAACCTAGGATTTACAGTCTAGGGAGGGATATCGAGGGAGGTTATCCTCCCCCTTTACTGTGCCCTGGTGAGGCTGCACCTGGAGTACTGTGTCCAGTTCTGGGCTCCCCAGTTCAAGAAGGACAGGGAGCTGCTGGAGAGGGGACAGCAGAGGGCTACAAAGATGATGAGGGGGCCAGAACATCTTTCTTCTGAGGAAAGGCTGAGGGACTTGGGTCTTTTTAGTCTGGAGAAGAGAAGACTGAGGGGGGATCTCATCAATGCTTACAAATACTTAAAGGGAGGGTGCCGTGAGGATGGCACCAGTCTTTCTGCAGTGGTGCCCAGTGATAGGATAAGAGGTGATGAGCACAAGCTCAGGAACAAACAGGAAGTTCCATCTGAACATGAGGAGGAACTTCTTTCCTTTGAGGGTGGCAGAGCACTGGAAGAGGCTGCCCAGAGAGGTGGTGGAGTTTCCGACTCTGGAGACATTCCAAACCCACCTGGATGCCATCCTGTGCAACCTGCTGTAGGTGACCCTGCTCTGACAGGGCTGTTGAATTAGATGATCTCCAGAGGTCCCTTCCAACCCCTGTGATTCTGTGATTCTGTGATTTTAATAATGGCTTGCATCCATTGAAATATATTGTTATATAAAACAAAACTTTTTTTTTTGTCATTTTGGAGTATAATTTTTAAACACTTTTCTATGATGCACACCTCTCTGCTAGACCTTGACGAGTACCAATAAAGACTGGATTATTTAGTAAGCACTCTCTCAAGCTTCCCTTGATGGAAGGGATTTCCGTAGTCACAAGTGATGAATCTTGTGGCTTAACAACACTACTTTATTGAACAGACAAGAGGAGAGAGAGAAGATTGGGAAGATCATAGAATCATAGAATAGTGTAGGTTGGAAGGGACCTTTACAGGCCATCTAGTCCAGCACCTCTGCCATGAGCAGGGACATCTTCAACTAGATCAGGTTTCTCAGAGCCCCGTCCAACCTGACCTGGAATGTTTTCAGGGATGGGGCATCTACCCTTATGAAGTACAAGATGAAGTACAAAACCCAACTACTTCTCTTTCCTCATTTAAGCTCCTTCTTAGGAGTAGGTGGCTTTCTTCTCTCTCATTACAGCATGCCTTGCCAAGTAGGAAAGCTTCGAGTACATCTCACTTGAGACTTGCATGAGTTGCTCTTACTCACATTGTAGTGATCATTTATGTTTAGGCATAGCAGGTTTTGGTCAGATTTTTCATGTTGCAACTGAATCATTTCCTCAGTTTTATGGCATTCTTGCTTTTAGAAGTAATGCTGGCAGCTATGGTAAAAGACGAAAAGCTGAACATATTTTGGGTTACTTCTTCCAGTGTTCAGTAGGTATTAGCATTCAGGTATTGCCATTTACTTCCCTTTGCCTCTACCAAAGCCCCTATGCTTCTAGACTCCCTTGCCTCTTCAGTCTTCTGAAGTGTTCAGCTCTTCTAGGACATGGTGGAAACCTTAAAATACATTATAAGCTATGAAAAGTCTAAATGTTCCACTGTGAAACACTGTGTTATTGGCTGATGAGGGAGAAAAAGTTTCTGTAGCTCTCCTCAGGGACAAGAATTCAGCAGGCAAACAATATTTTTTTTTCCACTGTTTTTCCTCTGTATTTCACATGAAATTGTTCTTCAGACTGACCAGACTTTAGTCCCCCTGCCCCCTTCTCTTGGTGATGAGGATTCTGTTACCAGCCAGGCACAGGTTCCTGGAAATTCCAGTGTGCTGGACTATTGCTTTAGTGGTGAGGCACGAATTTTTGTTTCAAACAACATTGTTATACAGAATTACACTAAAACTGACATTTTAAAGCATCACTTTTTATAAGCTATGAGCACTGCAGCTCTTTGCAGTCTTGCCTGTCCCTCAGCAGAACCCTCCAGGAGTTGCTGAGCAGGTGGATAAGGATCATTTCTCTAGGTGTTTGTATTAGGTCCCAGCTGAGGTGGCCTGGCTTTGAGTTCAGCAAAATCTTCTTTCAAAGGGAATGGAGCTGAATGAACTGGAACTATCCCGTGAATTTCATTAGTACATGTCCAATAATGAGGGAGGATCTGGCTTGAAAAGGCTAGAGAGTGTTGGCTTGTTCACTGAGATTTATTGCGTTTGTGTCTAACGTGGGTTCTTTGTCTGCTTCCACTGTGCTGTTATCTGAAGACATTTTGGGTTTTGTATTGTGAAAAAGATACAGTCAAGGCTGAATCATGTTAAACAATGCCTCTTTAGAATTATTCTAGGAGTACAAAAATGGGGAGGTAATGTTACTCTATTTTTTTAGCTGGTAAACACATGAAACTCATTTTCTCTCTGAATTGCATTATCTATCACACTGCAAAGCCTCTTAGAAGTCTCTGAGAACTACTAACTTAGCATTTCCTATAAGTAATACAGGATTATTTTTTTTTCTTTTTACCAGCTGTTCTAATTTTTTGTCCATATGAGTTTTGGTTCACCTGCATTTGTTTCTAAGGAAGTAAGGACTTGGATATGTTGTGAGAGATGGAAACTTTACTTTGATATACACTACGACATATGTTACTTTTTGTTTGAAATTAAAAGCATTCCAGATCAGTTTATAGTTATAGGCCAATACTGAATCAAATAGGACCCTCAGTGTCTATACAATATGAAGGTCTGTAATTTTTACCTTTTGACACAGTGTATACTCCAACAAACCTCATTAAATCTTTAATAGTGTTAAATTTTGTACTTAGAACAATTAAAATTGATTCTCATCATTTCAGTGTGTGACTGAATAAGAAGAAACAAGTCACACAATGTATTTTAATTAGATGTAATTTACATGTATGTGTCTGTGTACAAAATAAAAATGAAGAACTTTGTGATTGCAAACTAGGTAGCTCATTTTAAAAATGCATGAGATGTATTTCTAAGTTACTGCAGTAAAGCTGAATTAAACATATAAGGTAATCTTTAAAATGAATAAGTAATGCAGATTTAATAACTTTTAAAAAAAAACCCAAAAACTCAAATACTTAGAAAATGTTGGCCCTCTAAGCTAAATTTTCATGTGCTTATAGAACATGGTTATGCATTTTAATGGTAAATTTCTACCCCAAAATCATAAATAAAACATGCATGTTGATACTAACATCATCTACTAAAAAGTCTTAATGTATTGCAAACGAGATGGAAACTTCATTTTTTGCCGTTGAAAATAATAAGTTAAGATATCAGTGTATGTTCTAGTCCTTTCTTGTTTTTAAGACACTTGTGTCTTGTGTTATAAATCTCATTGAACCCTGTGAAATTTCATGTTATTTGTGAGTTAAGAACTGTTTCTGGGTTTGGATTCCAATTCTGCTGATGCAAACATGAATTTAGTAAATTCCATCTTGATCCATAGACATTTCTGAGGTTGCTTGGGTGTGCATAAATGTTCGTAAGATGTGGGCCATAGTAGGATTTCCATCAAAATTTCCAGAGCTTGTTATAGATACGATACAGTAAATAACTCCTACTATTCCCCTATTTTAATAGAATTTCTGCAGTCTAATGAAGAGCCGAGCTGGAACGTGATAGAATGGAATATATATAGATGGATGATGTGTGTAAATACAGTCAAACACCTTTTTATGCTGTCTAATAGAGCTGGTATGCCGCAGAGATTCAGATATTGTATTCTATGGTGTTTCCAGCTGTTCTGTTACACCACTGTATTGTTCTATGGCGAACACCAACATGCATTTTTCCATCGACATTTATATGCTTTGGATATGTAAATATCTATAACATAAGTGTTGATGTGTTACAATATTGCTGGTATTAGGTACTTTAATTGTGGAAGTAATTAACACTTCTTTTGTTCACCTCATTATCATTTTTCTCGAACTGAGGCTCTATTAGCAGCCCATTCTGTATTGCGCATAGTCATCAAGTCATTACAACAGTTGACACAAGACAATCTTGAGATGTGTGACACTAATTAAGTAAAAATCTCCAAATTAAAAGTAGGTTCCTTATAACTAATGAGGAATGACCATCTACGTGAGATGATATTCATTTTTTACTTCATTGATCATAAAGTATTGCTTTAGTGTGTTTTAGTAAATCACCAAAAATATTCATTAACAAAGCTTTTCTGTCTCTGCAAGTACAAAGAATATTAATTATTTTTGCTTCCTGAAAACAGCACTTTTTTTTTTTCTCCTCTTCTTGCAGTCTTCATTGACAAATGTTTGCAAATCCATTCTCTAAAAATAACCAGGGAATATAAATTTACAATGGTTTTGCTTATGTATAGGTACATACAAGGACCTTCCTTTATATTCTGATGCATCCTACATGCAAGAGCTTAGTTAAATTGTGTTTTAGCTTTTTAATTTTTAGAGACTGCAGCAAAGAACATTAAGTCTCTTTCTCTTGTCTATATGGTAAGTTTTACTGCACAAGTTGAAACTGCAGTCGTTGAGCAAGTATATAAAATTACTAAAACTCATTGATGTGTAACTATATTGTACTGGACAGTGGTGATGCAAGATTATAATGGTGAGAATTATTTTATTGTTGTTTTTAATCAAACATCACAGGCACACTGAGTATTACGATACAAGATACAGACTTGATTTTTAAGGCAACTTCATGCTACCTGTGTCCTCTTGTGGGTTCTTCAATTTTCTTGCTTCCAAACACCAACCTGATTTCTCAACAGCATTAGTATTTTCTGACTGCAAAGAGGGGATTTTTTATAGTTCATGTGAGATAATACATTTTCTTCCATATTATGTAATTTTACAAGGCTACATTTTTCTATTTATGATAAATTCAAATGAAAATTTTAAGGGTGAAATTTAGGAATATTTAAGAAGAATTAGAGATTTAACAACTGTGGAAGACCCATTTCTAATATTTATGTTCACAGCTTCAGTGTATTATAGAATGGGGAATGGGAAAGTGTGATTTACCATATTAACACGCTAGTAGGTCATGTTTGCTTTTTTTAAGGCACTGTCTATATGTACATATGCATAGAGTCCGTAAAACAAAGATTGTTGTTACTTCTGGGGAAATGAAAGTCAGATAATGTGTACAAAAAAGATGAGTTTTCCAGCATCTAATAATAGAAACATAGAATTGTCTAGGTTGGAAGAACCTTTAAGCTCATCTAGTCCAACCATCAACCTAACACTGCCAAAACCACCACTAAACCATGTCCCTCAGCACCACGTCTGCCCATCTTTTAAATACCTCCAGGGATGGTGATTCCACCACTTCCCTGGGCAGCCTGTGCCAATGTTTGATAACCCTTTTGGTGAAAAAATTTTTCCTAATATCCAATCTAAACCTCCTCTGGAGTAGCTTGAGGCCATTTCCTCTTGTCCTATTGCTTGTTATTTGGGAGAAGAGACCAACCCCCACCTCGCTACAGCCTCCTTTCAGGTAGTTGTAGAGAGCGATAAGGTCTCCCCTCAGCCTCCTTTTCTCCAGGCTGAACAACCCCAGTTCCCTCAGCTGCTCCTCATAAGACTTGTGCTCTAGACCCTTCACCAGCTTTGTTACCCTTCTGTGGACACGCTCCAGCACCTCAATGTCTTTCTTGGAGCAAGGGGCCCAAAACTGAACACAGCATTCGAGGTGGGGCCTCACCAGTGCTGAGTACAGGGGGACGATCACTGCCCTAGTCCTGTTGGCCACACTGTTTCTGACACAGGAATAGTGAATCTGATGGAATATTGAATCTAATGAAGCAGTAGAAAGAATAGAAGGTTTTGGTTTAAGCAGTAGCCAAAAATTAAGATATTTACCTTAACTTTAGTAAAGGCCAGAATTTTATAATCTGTTCTATAGGGATTGAAATGTCTTAGAAATGTGTGATATGCAAAGTACACTGTTGCCTTATTGCATAAAGATGCAGCCCTGCTGGTGATATCAATAGAGACATTTTCACTGACATCTGAAAAAATGCAAGCGCAAAGGAAAAAATCCCATTAAAACATATTTCTCTATCGGACTTTAGGTCTTTGTCAGTTCCTCTATAACGTACAGTTATGCACTGCATTACCCTCTCCTCTAAAGTAATTTTCACTCTGATACAGTGTGGCAGCCTTTAAGCACTATATATTTATTAATTGATTTATTACATTAATCTTCTGACACAGTGTATGAACTCTTTGGAAAGAATATTGGAACACTCCAGGCGGCTCCAGTCTTGTTTCCTCTCCCCTTCTCTGCCTCTGCCATCATTTGTTCTTTGCTTTTTTCTCTATCTAGAGGGCTGCAGACAAGTTGGTGGTCAAGTAAGGTTTGGTGTTCCCTTTGTAGCCATTGATTTCTCTGACCACCCGTAACCTTGTTTTAAAATAAAAAAAATAAAAAAAAAAAAAAGCATCGTCATGCTGTTCAGTCCAGAAATGGTTACAAATTAGAACTGTTCAGTGAAAAATTACTCCAGTCTTGTTGAACTGTTAGATGGGTTTTGGCTGAGGAAGTGGTCTTTCATCCCTTTGGCCGGGTGAATTTTCTATTTATGGTAATTTTTGGATGCAAAGTGTCCAAGTGCATTTAGGAATCTAGGTGGATTTTGCTGTTATGAGCTGATTTTACTATTATGAGTCCGATTACCTCTGTGGCTTTTACAGCTTCAGTAGTTAGATTTATGTTAGGCAAAGCCTGCTTTTGCTTCAGGTCCCGATTCTGGTGGGTGCTCTTGCCCCGATCACCCAAAGAGGCAGGTGGATTCTGACTCCAGCCCCATCCCAGCCCGGGTGTGCCCAGAGGAATTTTTGGATAATGATTCAAAGCTGAGCTGTTTTAGAAACATTTCCTCTACCTCTTTTTTCCTTTTTGTCAGACTTTGTGCAACCTTTGACATAGTTTTTCTACTTCTCTTCAGTGGCTATCGGCTACATTACAGCAGAAAAGATGAGTCCTGTGTCTCCATTAATTATTTACATCTGTGTAGCAAAGATGAGTAAGTGTCTGACACACAGAAAGCAGTGATGAGGAAACAGATAGCCAAATGGCATCTTTTTACACATTAACCTGTAACTACAGAAATTAATGTTGAGTATTCAAACTCTTGGAAGTTTTCAGGCATTTAAGAGAAAAAAAACGAGGGTGCTTGCTGGAGAGCCATCTCAAACAGAGCTCCTGACAGAGTCATCATAACGGCAGTATGCAAACAATGTTCATGTTTTTAAACAAAAAAGTATTTAAACAATTAAAGTTATTGTATAATACTAGATTTAGAATGTCTGCTGTTTGCTTTTCTCTTGTACTTACAAAAACACACAGAGAAAGAGGAAAAGGCAAGCAACTGTAAAGCATCGTAAACCCAATATCCATATGCTGTGTTTTGTGCCTGTGAGTTCATTTGTACATAATACTAGTGCCAATGTTAAAAGCCTGTCACAGGAGTATAAAAATTGGATTTTTGTGTGCTGCTACGAGGCTTGTTAAGCTTTACAGATAGATCACAGAATCACCGGGGTTGGAAGGGATCTCTGGAGATCATCTGGTCCAACCCCCCTGCCAGAGCAGGGTCACCTAGAGCAGGTTGCACAGGATGGCGTCCAGGCACGTTTTGAATGTCTTCAGAGTCGGAGACTCCACCACCTCTCTGGGCAGCCTGTGCCAGTGCTCTGCCACCCTCAAAGGAAAGAAGTTCCTCCTCATGTTTAGATGGAACTCCCTATGGTCAAGTTTGTGCCCATTACCTCTTGTCCTATGATGTAGGAAGTGACCTAGATGTAACCTTTTGAACTGCTTTGTCTACAATAACACACAAAGTTGGAAATCACCCTTCGAAAGTGAATTTCAATGTTTGTTTTGGGTTTTTTTTATTATGAGTTTTTGACTGACTAAATTAAATGTCAGGTCTCTAAACACAGGCTAAGATCAATGCAAATCCTTGACTGAATTTGGAAAACTTTGGCTTGGATAGCTGTGTTTCTTCCCCCTGTACAAGGCACAGTGAGCCAAATTCTATTCTTGAAAAGTGAGGTAGATCCCAGAGGGCTGATTGTGTCCATGCTCCTCTGTTTATGCAGAGAGAGGAGAGATGAGACACTTGGCGCTAGACATGTAAGGGCGGCGATTTTCTAACTGTGATGACTCAAAGCCATCTTTTGATTTCCAAAGTTCTGCATTTTCTCTTTTGTTCCTGTTTGTTTCAGTATTGCTTTCTGCAGTCTTTAACAGTTTCACCTCTTACGTTTGGTCATAGGTTATGAGGACATACTGTGTATCGATTCATTTGCACACTCACAAACCTACTCGCTGCCACTGGTTTTATTCTTTCCTGGGAAATATTTTGGAGACAGTTTGCTGTGTCTGTGAGGTCAGAAATTACAGCTATTGTTCTGCCATAAACAGCACAATACTTTGCCTGCTTTCCTCTGCTTTTCAGTTGTCCACATCCTACTCTAAGTGTTTATTATTGTTCTTTCATGGACATCTGAATACTTGATTTAGTTGAAGGTGACTTCAAACTTATAGTCATTATTAGTCTGCATGGTTGAATAAAGCATACGGATAAAAGTAGCAGTTAATATGGGGTTACTTATGATACATAAATCCTTATTAAATATGAAATCCTTTCTTTCCATATATATGATACCAAAGAGTAAAGATTTTAAGTAATTTCCATAAATTTATCCCAGTGTTTCAAAGTCCTGATATTAAAAGTGTGCATCTAGTCTGTGTGAAAAATTACTTTTTAAAGCAATTACGATACCATAGGATACCATGTGTATTGAGTTTACACTTTATACATTAACCTGTAACTACAGAAATTAATATGTAGTATTCAACCTCTTGGAAGGTTTCAAACATTTAACATAAAAATAATTAATCATGGAAGTATAGTCTCTTTTTCCTGTTAATCTCTAATTTTCCCACAGAAGCAACCTCTTCTAATGGCCATAGTTTAACCCTAAACCTTAAATATCTTTAAGGTACACTATGTCTTTTCTTGGCAGGGTCAGAAACATTACTTTAAGATGTTGTGATTTCAAGTTTTATAAAAGATAAGCACTTTTAAAATCCTTGGTAATCAATGATGAACTGGACAAAAAATAAATTTAAAAAACCACCCTGTGAGGATGACTTCTCACACTTTTAAAACTGTATCAGATATGCTGCATGTTGCAGTTTGTTTCTTGTTGGCAAGAGCTATGTTAAAGAATAAGTATTAAGTTTTATAATCAATTCTGCAATCTTAAACGTCCTATACCACGCTCTGAGTCCAAAGAGTACCAGCAACGCTATGGAGGTGGGTTAACAGGGAGAAACAGGTCTCACAATCTTACATGTGTGTTTGACAAACCACGTACTGTATTGTACCGTAGTGGAGTGTTTTCATTTAAGCCCATATTTATCCTAAAAGGTGCATGGATTATTCGTTCTTAAACTTTGGGCTATTTTGCGTTAATTACAGTCATTATTCAACTTTATTCGATAATACCACAGAGAAGACCTCGGTAGTTGCTATACCAAAACTTCTCGAAAGAAATGTGTGCTGCAGGCAGAACAGCAAAGACATTTTTTGACAGCTCTGTTATTTGCATCAAAATCATCATTTTTGTCTTTGGGTGAGATTCCATCCACTGGTGTTTCGGTGCTTTTGTACCTTTTCTATTGTCCCACCTATACGTGCAAAGAGTTGAATTGAAAGGCCATTGAACCTGCGGAATAAGGTTTTGTTCAGGGTAACTGGTCACTGTGGATATGGTTGACTCCATAAAGACACTTAGGAGAGCAGGGTGGATTTGTAAGTCACTGATGTACAACACAAATGGGAATTTTTAAGGCATCCCACAGTTTGGTAAAATTGTTTCTTGTGGCTGAGGACAGCCCAGGATTTGAGCTGCTAGAAAATTGCTGGTCTTCAAGTAAATTGGATGCAGTGATGTAAAAGGGATGTACCACATTTGGCTGCCTAGTCTCTTATTTACAAGTCTAACTACTTACCTGAGATGTTGCAAGAAAAAACACTTTGTAAAATCATAGCTGAGAAAGACAAAGGTGAAAAACTCAGAAGTAGCAGCTTTGATACTTTTTTTTGTAAGAGTTGTCAAATATGAGCATCTCTAAATGAATTTGCAAGAAGTGGGGGGGTGTGTTTTACTGTAATTTAATAACTTTTTCCAGACCTTGAATTTGTGCTGGGCACCCTAGCATGTCTCCTTTTGTCTGGCTGTCTCTACAGTCTTTGCAAATATCTTTTACTCATACTTTGTAACTCCTTAGTAAACTTAGCACACCAAGTTGTACCTTAATTTACATTGAAATAGGGGGAATGTTTCTAGAATAAGGAAATATACATAATGAAATAATGTTCATCCATGATTTTTGCTAATAAACCCTTGTATATTGCTTATGATAACAAAAACTAGTGGAAATAATCAGCTTGTAGGTTCTCAGTTGCATTCTCTAGCTTGAAATTTAGTATAGCATGAGCCTGAAGCAAGGCAGGTGCAGTTTTGGTTAGGCACAAGTTCAAGACAGATGCCATATCAAACGTGCATGGCAAAATGTCTCTGCTAATTCTGACAGCGGCCTTTAATACTTTCTCGTGATGCTTCTTTGGTGGGAAACCAGAGGTAGCGTTTGATCAATTCCGTCGTCTCCTGCTGGAGGATATCACAAGGACTCTCTTACCTCTTGTCAACCCCCACTGAAATACAGGCACTTTGGTCGAAGGGACCTCAGCTAGATTCGCTGTACACTGCACAGGTATTGCCAAAACGGTGCAGTTTTCTTCACATGCTGGGAAAGTGCAGTGAGCCTTGACACCCTTGTGACCGAGTCACAAATGGCCATCCCGGTCAATTCAACAGCCAAATAAATCTGGATCTGAATGAATGGCTGTCTTCTTTTCAGCCTGTCTGTTCCTGGGCACAGCGTGCCTTCTGGAGGATTTGGGGAAAGAAACAGTAATCTGTCTACCTGGCCCTGCCTGGCCCTCCCAGGGCTGCGTCTAACCTTGGTACCCCCACCAGGCCTGATCCTGACCCCCACCCATGGGCGGACATCGTGACTTATCCCCATGAAGGTGCCCAGTGTCCCAGGCCGGGGCTGCCCTGGCCACCTGCTGGTTGGGGTGGGACAGCCCTGGCTACCAGCCCCAGGAGATCCCCCACAGCCCCTGGCTGACCCTTCTGCAGCTCAGCTTTTTCACCATTTCTCATTTAGCCGTCTGTTGAGAGACAGTTGCGCCAAGGAGGCAGTTAAATATTCTGCTTCCTGAGCCAGTCTCTTCAGGTGCACAGCACTGCATGAGCAGCACTGCTTCCATCCGCTTCGCCCTCCAAGCAGTGTCCTGGTATGAGTGTTTGAAACATCGAGATGGTGTATTACCGTAATTACAGCTAGTGGTTTTGACTATTTTTCCACCAACTGGCAAGGCTAGGAATTACTGTGGGTTTTGAAGGGAAGAAAAGACACCATCCGTCTTTTATATTCTTAGCATTCTTGCACCGATGTAAAATACGCTGAGATTATTTTGAAGAAGAACACTTTTAAATTCCTTTTCCCAAAGTTCACTTGATAACACTGTCAGAAGTGGCTGTCTGTTAAAGGAAGAGAGAAGAGGAGTAAACAAGATAAAAAGCTACTCATCTTTATTTGCATTAGACGTTTCAGAATGTGCAGCAGCTGGGTAGGATTCAGTGGGAAAAGCATGCGCTGCTTCAAAGGCACCGCAGCACGCAACTTTGTTTAGCTTAATTTTTTTATTCATTGAAGGTGGTAGGAATTGTGGGCAGGGAGGCCTTGGGACATGCTGTCTTGTTCCACTGATGATGTTGGGTGATTGAGAGCTGTTAAGCTTTTAGAGTCATTTTGCAGACACAAGTCTTCTCCAAAATAAGGCACAAGTCTTCTATAAAATAGGGCTTTTTTGGACTGAAGTTCATCTTCGTTTGTAAGTCAGGTTGCCTGCCATAGCATCGTGCTAGTAAAGAAACAGAAAGTACATACGAATTTATCTTAATCCCGTGAGTAAGATAATCGCTTCTCATCTTAACCTTTCTGTTTTCACAAGTGATACACAAAATTTCCCTTGAAAACAAAACATTGTGAGTAATACTTCTTGGAGCCTATTTCAGTTTCCCCTCATACATGGTTCCCTCTCCAAAAAATCTAATTTAGGAAGCCCCCCTACTACTGATTTTAAGTTAGATAATGTATTTAAAATTGCAGTATGTTTATGTTCTGAAGGAATCTTGTATTTTAAAAGCAAGAAGCATCAAATCAAAATTAAATCCCAAAATCTTTAGACAGGAGCATATCAGACTAGTCCTATTGAGATTTTAAATGTTAATTAAGAGATTCATTCTTTTCACTCATTACATTTAGACGAGAAATATAAATGCTTCTATATTTATGGTCACAGATTTCAGTTGTCTGTTTGATAAAGTATGGTTACCAAGTTTATCCCTGAACGCTGAAAGCCCTTAGCAATCATGGGTTTAAATGTAAGTAATACAAGTACCATGGTTTACATAATTCACAGATCTGGTTTTTTAATGAAAGTTCTCTGTTTCAGAAGAAAAGATCTTTTTTACTCCTCACACTCTTTTCACAGTTTCTGCAATGCAATGAATAAACAAGCTATAAATATAAAATCAGAAAATTGGTTTGATTTTATTAAATTTTAGGTGCTTTCAAGTCCTGATGCAACTGAAATTGGAATCATAGAATCATGGAATAGTTTGGGTTGGAAGAGACCTTTAAAGGCCATCTAGTCCAATTCCCCTGCAATAAACAGGGACATCTTCAACTAGATCAGGTTGCTCAGAGCCCCATCCCACCTGACCTGGAATGTTTCCAGGGATGGAGCATCTACCACCTCTCTGGGCAACCTGGGCTGGTGTCTCACCACCCTCATTGTAAAACATTTCTTCCTTCTATCTAGTCTAACTCTTCCCTCTTTTAGTTTAAAGCCGTTACCCCTTCTCCTATTGCAACAGGCCATGCTAAAAAGTTCGTTCCCATCTTTCCTGTAGGTTCCCTTTAAGTACTGAAAGGCTGCTATAAGGTCTCCCCAGAGCCTTCTCTTCTCCAGGCTGAACAACCCCAGCTTTCAGCCTGTCCTCATAGCAGAGGTGCTCCAGCCCTCTGATCATCTTCATAGCCTCCTCTGGACTCACTCCAACAGGTCCATGTCTTTCCTCTGCTGAAGGCTCCTTTCAGTTTCATATGACCTACCTGACATTGAGCGTTTGGCTATCCTAAGCTGCTCTACTTCAGTTCTTCTTTGAAAGTTCTGCAGAGTTAAACCAGACCTGGAGGAATGCTGGGCACTGCCAGTTTTTAAGTTCTATAGTGAGCTTTTTGTTCTTGTGTGAATGGGATGCTTCATGAGATGAAGTGTCTTACCTCCAAGTAACAAAAAAAAAAAAAGAGTAAAATGCCCGAAACCCAAGAAAAAAAAAAACAATCTTCCTGGAGTGGCCGTCCTGCCTGGGAAGGGCATAGAGCCGCATTGCCCCCACCTCTCATTTTCTTGCATGGTGCAGGGGACTCTGCCAGCACCAGGAGGTCACACCTCTCTGATTCTTGTAACTGTGGTATTCAAATTCTAACATCTAGGATAAGTTTTAATCATCTCTCAACTTTCTGTTGTTAATTTCCTCCTATATTTTACTGGAAAATATAGGAAAAATGTATCCTTTGTGAATATGAGCCAGCAGTGTGTCCAGGTGGCCAAGAAGGCCAATAGCATCCTGGCTGGTACCAGGAATAGTGTGGCCAGCAGGACTAGGCAGTGATTGTCCCCCTGTACTCGGCACTGGTGAGGCCCCACCTCAAATACAGGGTTCAGTTTTGGGCCCCTTGCTCCAAGAAGACATTGAGGTGCTGGAGCGTGTCCAGAGAAGGGCAACAAAGCTGGTGAAGGATCTAGAGCACAAGTCTTCTGAGGAGCAGCTGAGGGAACTGGGGTTGTTCAGCCTGGAGAAAAGAAGGCTGAGGGGAGACCTTATCGCTCTCTACAACTACCTGAAAGGAGGTTGTAGTGAGGTGGGGGTCGGTCTCTTCTCCCAAGTAACAGGTGATAGGATGAGAGGAAATGTCCTCAAGTTGCACCAGAGGAGGTTTAGATTGGATATTACAAAAAAGTTCTTCACCAAAAGGGTTATCAAGCATTGGAACAGGCTGCCCAGGGCAGTGGTGGAATCACCATCCCTGGAGGTATTTAAAAGATGGGCAGACGTGGTGCTGAGGGACATGGTTTAGTGGTGGACTTGGTTAGTGCTAGGTTAATGTTTGGACTCGATGATCTCAAAGGTCCCTTCCAACCTAGGTGATTCTGTGATTCTGTGTTTTAATACCTCTATGTTTGCTAAGCACTTATTTAACCTAGAGCATAGTGAGTATAGTTGTGTCTTTTCTTTGAGTTCAAAAGGTATTTAGACCCCTTATTCTTAGCTTAGAAATGCAGTTTTCTTGAAAAACTGTATGTAGTGTATGGCCATAATTAAAAATAGGGGGGTTTTCATCCTGGAAACACATAAATCGGTTGAGACAGAGTACATTCATCCCCATATACATTGCCTTTTTATCCCTATTACCAGCATGCTATGTTTCTGTTAATCAGTGGTACATGAAGGATATAATTGGTGTCGCTCCATCGGGGCAAGGTGGGAAGCTGGAAAGGTCAGGGGAGGGAAGCAGGATGCTGCACGTCATGCCTTGCTGCGCAGTGGACGCGTACGCTTTGCAGGCACCTGCTCTGCGTGGGGAAGGGGAGCGCCTGCCCTGTGCCAATGCGACTTGCGTAGAAGAATACCCTTCTACAGGCAAATGCATTGTAAACTGCTGAAAATGGGTATTTGTTGTGCCCATCCTAAAAGGTCGGGCAGCTTCCTGACATGTAGCACGGCAGTGGAAAATTTTAATTACATTTTTCTAGTTGGGACAAGTTTTTTTTAAGTTTGGGTTTTTATTTAGCAGGCTCTGCTAACAACTATCTGTACTTGTTTAAAAATTGTAAATTCCCCCCAGAGCTCTCCTTTGCCTTGTCCTGCTGACTTCAGGAGACCAGATCTGCCAAAGCTGATATTTTTCCACTTAGAAGGGAGCTTTCAGCTACTGCCTGTGATTTCTGTCCTTCGTTTTGGAGTTAGTGCCTTGAAGAAGGTGAAAGCATATTGCACTTGAGCACAGTGCGTCCTAGGGTATATTTCCCTTGAGAACTGTTACAAGCTGTCAGAGTTTAGCACAGACTCAAGGCTCCAACACATGCAATCAAGGAGCTTTAAGTTGTTCCCTGAAAAATTTCCACGCCTTCAGTCTCTGTGTAGCTAATCATATACTGTGTATAAACTATGATTCATCCTGTAAATGAGCTAAACCCGTCAGACCTCTAAATGTTCTTTGCAGTGTGTTAAAAATCTCAAAGTCTTTATCACGTGAAATTATGTTTGTTGGTTTTTTTATCAGTCAGTACCCTCTCTAAGAGATAAACAAAAGAGATCGTCAAAAATCCCTGAACTTCCACAAAAATCCCTGTACTTAACATTTCAGAGATAAGGCGACACAGACTGATTGCAGCCGGGATGGTATCCCAAAGGGAGCAATCACGGCACCCTTATCCTCTCCCTACCATCCTGTACTGCACAGTTTCAGAGGCAGACTCCTGAGTTGAAGGAACAGTTTGTCTGATCTAATGCAGCCATAAATATGTAACATTTATATGCAATTTCATAAATATCTAGAGTTATCTATGTAGCACAACAATGGATGTAAATACCGGTACCTATTACTCTTGATATAACTCTGGATATGATATTCATAAGGCCATTGAAAATTTTATGATACTTTCTAATGTTTGCAAAGCTTAATTGTAGCATCTGTAAAACACCTGTATGTTTGGGAAAGAATCCTCTCTGATCCATTGATTTCTTTTTAACTGCACTAATCATTTCTTGATGATTTTAATTCTCCTAAACACAGCAATGATAATGCACTAAAAATCTGCAGAATAGACTAATACATGGAGTGTTACCCTTAGCTTTAAAATGGAAATGCAATATAAAACTTTCTTTGCATTGTTGTAGATCTACAAATATGTATAAGAAATCTTCTGTGTATTTTTTAGGTCCCGAGGAAGCAGACTTCAAGTGCACCCCGAATTATGTTAGCTGCATCGGTACAAACAAATGCATTCACTTGTCCCAGCTCTGCAATGGTGTTTATGACTGTTCTGATGGGTATGACGAAGGAGTACATTGCCGGGGTAAGTAAATTTGCTGAGGAAAAAATGCTTTCACCTGAAGTCTTCTGCTATACTGGGTTTTTTTTTGAGTTCAGAGAAAACCAGGACTTTCTTATTCTTGGGAATACATTTAAAACAAACATGGATTGATAGAGGCATATTTTAATGTATGTTTCAAGTTCATTTTAAAAATATTTTGTGTGAAGCAAATGCAAGTAAAAAGCCCATACAGGTTTTCAGACTTTGTCTTCAACAGTTACTAACCTTGTATGATGGAGAAGAAGGATGAGGAAGCCCCATCTTAGGGAGCAAGGGCTGGGCAGCACACTGTTGGCCAGAATATTTTTTTTCCTTTTAACTTTTGTTTAAAGAAAAAAGCCAAAGAAAAACACTGAAAAATACATCAGATTTGCTGTGAGCATTATTTTGCATTGAGGATTTGCTTTTGGGGGATTTTATTCTTACAATCTACTGTTTAAGAGTGTATGTACCAAATTCCAGCAATGAGAAGTCTTGAGGAGAAATTGGTGGAGGTCAACTTCTTTAATATCTCAGCTCTACTACTCAGAAGACTTATTAAGGTCTGCCTTGGCGATAGTTATAAGGCTGCCATATTAAGCCCAAATCTTGGATACCACAAGTCATTAACATGTCAGTTATTCTCAGTCAGTAGACTTTACTGTCAGGCAAATGATTGTTGATGAACCTCAACAGATCTCGTGTTCAAAACCAGAAACTCAGGGATAGATCCTGGGACTTCTGCTACAATCCAATGTGACCATATACAGTAAAAGATACAATTAATGGTATAGTTCAGAAAGTTAAAATAGAATTTAAAAGTTCATGTGAACAGATTTCCGGAACTGTCGTAGTAAAACCTAAGCACGCACCAAAAATAAGCTCGGGGCGGGGGGGGGGGGGGGGGGTGTAGAAAAAATACCGTCTGGAATTCATCAGTGTAATGCTGCTGACTTCACAAAACTACAGATAGTTATTTTTATAAAACCAGGTGAGGATACAGGCTGTCATAAAAAAATGACAATTCTGATTCACAGTGATAGGAATAATTTCTTTTCTTGAAGGCTCTACTTTTTTATAGTCCTTGTTCAATGAGCGTTACACAAAATCAACATTTGTGTCAGCATATTGATTTTAGCACTGGGCCCAGCATCCAAAAAAACCCCAAACGTTAAACTGGCCAAAGCAGTATTTGGCCCATACTGAAGCTTTCTGAAGTTGGAGGTGAGTGTTTTTCAGAGAACTGTTTAAATGTGTGTTCCTCAATGCTTCGTATATTTGTACATATTACTCTGGATTAAATGACAGAAGATTAAAAAATTCCAGTGCTGAATAATGATTGCATTATAACCGTCTTGTATTTTTATTGTATTTTAACTCTTTAAATTAGGAGAGTAATGGTGTCGTGGTTTGGGCCAGACTGGCCATTGAGATGAACGACAGATCATAAAAATAAATAGACTAAAAATAGAATCCTATGTTATTGTAAATTAAATATGTTTGGGTTTCATATGTAGGATTTTGTATAGGTAGCCTATGCGTCGGAATGTGATAGCACATAAAATACCTAATCTTTATTCATGCCCTTTGAATTTATGCTCAAATACACCTTGTAAGGTTCATGTTGATTCCCACTCCTTTCTTTATTATCATATATGAATATGAAAGCTTCCCAATGGTAAAATTAATGTCTGCTTTAATAAATTACCATAGAATTTAGTAAAATATACTAAACAAACATTTGCTCTAAACCACACAGAACACATAGATAATGAAGCTCTTTTATATTATATTTTATTAAGAATTTAAAGTTGTGTCCCAGTATCTCATCTAGTAAACGGTTAACAACTCATTAATATTGATTTTTGTAGCAATTACATATTTTGACTCGCTTATTAGAGGCAGTTCTTGAAATTATTAGTGGAAGCTTTTCTATCAACAAAGCCAAAGAATATAGAAAATAATTTTACATTATGATCATGTAGTTTGATACTAACAACTGCCAATAATGTGTCATTATGATACATTCCTATGTATTAGATATTTGGTATGAATGCAGTATAGTTGTAATTACTCTCTCTGTATATATCTATATATCAGAATAATGCATGGGTAACTGCTGAGTCATTCTGCTGTACTTCTAAGTCCTGAATATACAAGTCATATGTTTATATCATCTGTGTGGCCAAAATCTGCAAAGTTGCTTCAGAAACCTAGCCAAATACTTAGCTTTTTCTTGACATTAGTAACAAGGATGGCATTCTAATCATTTAATTAACATTGTTCGTATGAAATTTTTGATTGAAGAAGATAATAGCCGTTTTAAATATTTAGTTGCAAACAACTCGGTCATAGAGCCGACTATGTTAAAATAATCTATTGCTAGTGACCCTGATAGCGCTGTGTAAATAAGTCATGGTCTATGCACCAGGAAAATAAGTTATGATATGAAGTATGGGGTGTGTGACCATGGCAAAGAGCATTTCAGCGTACAGGTCACAACTCCACAGGAGTGAAAGCTTTCAATAATCCTTAAGAACTAATGGAGTATAAGCATTCAGTAACTGGTACTATTCTAATTTCTTTCTCTAAATTTAACATTCTTATGTTAATTCACTATATCATGATCTTTGAGAGATATATTCAGGCCTGCACCTATCCCTGGGCAAGTTAAAATATGATCGTATCTGCAGTGTGAAATGGTAATGTATGTGAAATTTCAAGGAAATAGTAGTAAATACAATGACATTCCTGTCTCATCATCTTTTATTTCAGGCACATATGCATTTTTGCTGGTGAATGTAATGCATAAATTCAGGAGGGGTTGTGGCAATATGAAATAAAAAATGTTTTATTATGTATGGTTGTTTCACATTATGTGTTTCAATGTCCTTCAGAGGAGAAGGGGTGCGTAGTTCACTGAAACCGAGACTCACAGCATATAATAGTGATAAGACATCTGTATTTGGTCATTTTGGATTCTTTGCTATTTTTTGACTCACTAAAGGATGCTTTAGAGAGGCTGAACAAGCAAGGGATCAGAGTATGTACTAAAGCCTCCTATAAAGCTTGGACTGGGGCTGTTTAGCTTTCTGAGGTTCACTGGATAATGTCACTGCTATCGAGTCCTGCTGAATGGGGGAGTTGGTGCCCATCAGCTATTTGGAGGCTTGATAAGGCTCAGATGAAATTTACCGATGCCAAAACTAGACCCAAGCTTGAGTAGTTCTGGTAGGGGACTGATCTGGAGCCGCTCTTGAGATTTAAGTTTCTTTCTTCAACACAGTTCTTCAGGTTTCTTTTGAGAGCCAGGTCATTTTTTCAGTTGCGTTTTCAGCCACTTGCAAAGCTCAGCCATGCAATGAGCTGAGAAGTCTCCTGCCATAGGGGGGTTGCCAAATTATTGCAAGCTGAACTGTTTAGCTGTAAGCTTCTATGGCCGTCCCATATGAGGTCACCAGGGGCATTGCTGATATGGGACTGGGACTGGGTCTGGCTCTTGTCAGTTAAAGTAGATGTCATATGGCTACAGCTTGCTCCTGCCGCTGATTCTGTGGTATTTTGAAGGTTAAAATACCTCGTTTTGTTCTGAAGGCTTTAGGAACAGCTTAGACAAATATCCGTTATGGATTAGACAGAGTACCCTGGCCTTGAGTAGGTAAAGGATTAGATATATCCTTAAGATAATTTCTAGAGAAGTACAATCACTGTGCATCTTAGGAAGGGTTTTTTGTAGGGCTGCAGAGGTGATCTGTACAGTTTTATAAATCAGTACTTTATATATATATGGCAAAAAGTTGAAGGTGATCTGCCAAATAGTTTTCGGTCTGTCTCTGGGTTAGAGCTATAGAAAACTAGAACTTTTACAGAATATAGAAATGTCCTTTTTCACTTAACTAACTGAAAGAATGTTATTATTAATAGCTGCAGGAATAGTTACACTGAAGTTCTGGATATTCCAGTCAGAAAACAGTAAAAGAATACTGAAAAAAATGCTACCGCAAATACTCTGTATATCTTTGGCTTGCATCAATTTATCATAAAATGGAACATTTTTGGAAGAATTACTGAGAAGCAAAACTGACGTGAAATTAAGAGGCCCAGGTAACAGCCTGGTGAAGGCACTAGTTACATGCTGATGCTCTGACTTTAAAGTTTAAGTATATTTTGCATTATACTGCAGTATCCATTACATTTCTATGGACAGTGTTGTATTATGCAGTAGGGATACTGCAGCAAGTTTATCCATCCTACTTGACAAGACGAAATAGTAACTGCATTAATAGTCTGCATGTACACTTCTCCAGTGGACATATTCACCATAAAGTACATTGGGATCTCATTAAATAGTCTTCTGTCCCAGCCTCGACATGGACTATGCTCTGTACTTCTTTGGGTTGAGGATAGACAAGCCAAGGCTTTGGGAAGGGGAAAGCAGAAGTGCTGCAGGGATTCCCTGGAAGTCCACTTGCACTAACGCTCTGAAGTGCAAAGAGTTGAGCAGGTTCTTGAGGACACTTTCTCCCATTCTAGTTGCTGCTACTGATTAGCTACCAATAGTATCTGGCCAGTATCCCAGCTCTGTGATGTGTAGGAGTCACTGGATGAGGGCTCAGCGGAGCTCAGGACCTTGCTCTTCCAGGCTCTGAATCACAGCAGCTGCCCACTGGAAATGGAGTTGCATGAAAAATGTGACTGTATCTTTTCCCGTCTGAAATACTGATTATTCAGATTGCTTATATGGTCTCATATTGAAATTAATCATGATAGCAAGACTGCAACATCCATTAGAGCCCCTTGCTATTTGGAGAGTCATTATACATAGGGTAATTGCCTGCATGTCTACCTGTCTGCCTGCCTAGCACCATTGGCAAGATGAGCCTGGGCATACAGGAGAACCTGCATTACCTTCGGAAGACTAAGAATTTTGTGAAAATAACTTCAAATTTTTGTTTGATATAATAACTAGATGTAACTCAACGTATTTTAGTAGGTTAATTAAGATTAAGAAAATCTAGGAGAGATCACAGAGGTTACTTGAGACACTTTCTTTTTTAATTAAAACTGAAATTTTGACTGAAAATATCACATCTTCTAGAATCCTTCCAAGTCTCAGATTGTTCGGATCTTTGTTAACTGTGATCTGAACCATAATCTCTAGTCAATAAAATATACAAAGGCAAACTCTGGATCATTTGGTATTAAAAAAACACAGAACACACATACAGAAGATTTGGCCGAATAATTGTTATGTTTGTAGCAGCCTATAATCAGAGTATTATTTTTCTGTTTAGGATTTTGAATGAACTGTTATCATAAGACGAAGATAAATGCTACTATTATTGAATCATGTTTTTGTTCTGACACTTCTACAGCTGGAACACTGGGAAATTTTAAATAGTGTTTACCAGAAGGGAAAATAAAAATTTCAGAATTTTATGGAAACTTCAAGCTTTTCAAGAATGAGGCGGAGTTACAAAACTGAAAGTTATGGAGCTACATTTAGATCCTAGTCTTACTTTTTTTTTCCCCCCTATTTTTTTTCATTCTCATAAAGTTGTGTAACAAGGTAACAAAGAAAACCTAAACTAGTCTAGAATTATAAATGTTCCCACCATGTTCTCATGAGGCTGTTTCTGGAAGTAGTGCACACCTGCAGAAGAAATCCCTGTAAACTCATTTGGTTTATTCTGACAAGCTTTAAATCAGTCATCCTTTAAGATGATGATGTACAAAGTGTCACGTCAGGTTATTGAATCCTTGAATCCCCAGGAAATCTCACAGCGCTCCTGACATACCAGTGGGGCTGCTGAAACCATCAGGTAACATTCAAAATGATTCCCTCTGCAACTGCTCTGCTTTCTACATCAAGCTTTTTACTTGTGGTTACAAGACAGAAAAAAGAAAAGAGTATAGGCACTAAAGTAAGACAATTGTAGGTATTTTTGCTTTGGAACAGAACTGCTAGTAAGTAACTACATCTGTCTGGGCAAAGGCTTATTTTGCTTTTTTTGGTTTTATTGTATCTCCTTCTCTTTTCACCATTCAAATATCCAATTTCTTATATGTTACTCTCTTCCTCATCTTTTTGCCTTAATAGAGCATGATGTGGCTCATTGAAATTAGCCAAGGTCATTTAGTCTATTCTGCTGTCAAGAGAAACAAGTCACGGGCTTCGTGATTTAATAACTTTCTATCACAAAATCCTGTTGCAGGAAAGCAAATTAAAGGTGGCTGGCAGGGGGATAGAGCAGTGGAAGACATTTGAGTGACGTGGTTTCATCCCACCTCTTATGGGCTGCTGCTAAAGAGGCCAGAATACACAAATGAACACCATTGTTAAGCTATCAGCATTGTCTATGTGGCAAATTAAGTGTAGAAGTTAAATGTTCGACTATATTTGATAATAATATATGATAGCAGATCATTATATACTACATAGTTTGTAGAGAGTGTTGTGATCTTGTCCATTGAAGGAGCAATGTATGGCTTGTCTGCTCCCAATCAGTATTTCCATTTCAAGTTACAGTATTCATTTTCCTGAGAGAAAATGTTGGATACTGTTCCTTACTGGTGAAATCAAGTGCTGGTCAGTTATGGCCTCCCTGAAAGCAATAGTTTTTCTACTTAGTACACAAATTTTAAATACATATATTTTCTTCAAGGTCATGGAAACCATGGTTACACTAGGAAATGCAGTGTTGAATGGTTACACCATGGAGTTCTCCTTAACCTTCCTTATGATGGAGAGGAGTAAAGATTCTAACTCCAATATTTCAGTTTTTCTATGTTTCTATTGCCTAATAAATGCACAGAGTGTAGTAAAAATGTTAATATGTCATATTTTAAAAACAATCATGGTAGTTAAGATGGCCAGTTAGTCATGGTGGTAGTCAACTGGCTTATGTTAAGGGCTACTCACACCTGCTGAAAACAGCTACAGTCAGTGTTGTAGGGAATGCAGTGGAATGATCAGAGAAAGCTTTGTTCTACTTTCCAGGGATTTAGGTTAAATGGTATTTATTGTTGCCTGCTGTTGTTGTTGCTTGCTGTTACTGTTTTGAGGCTGCCCTCTATTGAGAAAAGAAAACAAGCATTTAAACTCTTACTATGAACATCTCCTTTTCAGTTTTATTCAACAGTTTTTAGTTTCTTTCAGTTGGTTAGTGTGTATAGGTACCTGATTATTTTTCCCTGTTGCAGCTAATAAAACTCTTTAATTATCTTATGTAAGAAATGCAAGATGCTTTTTGTACAAATAAATTTCAAAGTACTTTCATGAAGATAAGTACTCTGGGTATAATCTCTATATGAGAAGTTCACGTGGCAAAAAACCCGACACTCATAAACCCACCCCACAAGCAGGAATTGTCGCTGCTGCCTGGCTCCCGTTACTTCACATCACAGAGTAAATTTTAACTGCATTTTTGATACATAGGTGCCGGAGACAGCTTTTCAGTGAGGAGAAACTAAGGCCTGACACCAGATGCTTACAAAACACTGGTAACCTTGAGATGTAGGGAGGATCGATAGCACAAGGTTTGTCTTCGGCTATTGTCACCAATTTTCGGGGTGCGGGGGATATCTTAGACATACTGAAATCTTTTTTAGAAGGAATAATGCTTTTTTCAGTATCCTTTGGAACATTTTTTTCTTTTTCAGGATATACAGGAACTTTCAATTTTAGACATAAAGCATATGGATTCAATTAATATTTCTTACATTAACTGATAGTAAAATAATCTGATGAGGAAAAATGCATCTGAGGCACCTGTCCATCAATAAAACACATTATTATTAGTTTTCCATGGCTTCTTATTCCAGTGGCATCATTTGCCTATTCATTGCTCATATCAACAGAGTTTTAAAATGATTGGGCAACCTGGTGTTTGAAATGAGGAAGAAAATTAAGGAGAAGGCATGTGTGCTGAAAAATGTGGTCTTGTTCCTCCTGAAGCTATTCATAAAGTCGACCTAAATTTACAGAATGGTATCAAATTGAAGACAGAAAAGAAGAAAGAAAAGAGCAAATTCTGGGGCTAGCATCACATAATTTGTCAGAAGTGCAGTTGTCAGTTTTCTGCCCCAGGAGTCCTCAGCCAAGCTAAATTATGAGACTGGGTTTCAAGTTCTTTCACTCCCTGCCTGAGGGGATTTGACTTCCCAGCTCCTTATCTTCCCAAGGTGAATAAACAAATGAGCAAACTACAAGATGTTCTGCGTGGGGGGTGCTTTGGCTCCTCATGGCGCTCTTCTCTGTGGAATAAACAGTTAAACATTTATTATAGCAAATACTTGAAGCTCCAGGAATGTTCATTTGAATTATCACGGCAAAGAGTCAGTTCTTGCCTCTCACTTGTTCCCATCTTGGCCATTAGTTGTGTATTGTTAACCAAAGTGGGTAAATTCTGGGAGTTGGGGTAGGTGTAAACCCACCTGGAATACATATACCTTTACAGAAAATCCACCTGCCTGGCCATGTATATATGGCATACACCGTATTCTGCCTTTTCACACAATACAATTTATAGCTGAAAAGAAGAGAACTCATATTTTTTTCTTCTAGACAAGGACTTTAATTTATCGCATCCCACTTCTTGCATTTTGCAATTGTAAGGTCATGAAACTATATAATCAAAAAGTCTAAGTCATTTTCAAATTGTGTAATATAGTTTAAAAATTAAAAGATACCATCATTTCTTAGACTATGATAAACAAGTCAAGATGTCACCAGCAATTTTAAGTGAGATTGATAATATTTAGCGGTGTGAAGAAGTTCACGTTGACACTTTGAGAAATAACTCTTGGTCTTCCACTCAGAAGCAAGAACATGCACAGAGCATACAAAAACTGATTTTCAGAGTTCATTATATCCTCTGTAGAAGATCTCAGTCATCTTTTCTCCACAAAAATCTGTGTCAAGAAAGTGTAACTTAGTCTTTAACTCACAGGAGTAATGCCTGTAATTTGAGTTATTTGTGAAATGTACAGATTAAAATACAGTGGGATGAAATGGAAAGAGTTAAAAACCGCGCGAGAAAGAAAAGAAAAAGAAGTGGTACTGTGGAAAGCACAGACAGTAAATGGCAAGTAAAAAGAATCACTGGAAGCAATCGAGTAAGAAGAAAACCCTGGGAAAATACGGAGACCAGTCAATAACGAGGTTCAGTATAATACTTTATATGAGGGCTGGTAAAGGAGACCTATTTTAAGTCAGCGCTCTCTGTTTGGAAATATCTGCATCAAAGAGTAGGAATGTGTTCCCGCTGCACTGACTCAAGTAAGAAAACAAGGGTTTGCCAGGAGACTCCGCAGTCTAAGAATATTTTCTCTTTAGTGAAAACGGGTGTATCAAAAGCACCATAGCTGTGTGTGCAATAGTGTCAATCTATGCGGCTCTTCATCATTTCTTTCTTCACCTGAAACTGTGAAGTATAGAAAATTTTTTGATGATATAAAATGATACTGATACATGCTTCAGTACTGTTCACTAAATAAATGTAATGGAATTGTAATGCATGTGAACCACATATATACTGGGGGCATGTAGCAGAATAGACAGAATGATTTCTACTAATATTGTTTTTTAAACCCAGCACATTATACCAAGGAAATGTAGACCTAATTTGCTGTTCTCTATGCAGATGATGTCCTCTCAAGTTAAGTTCATTAACAACTTCTTCAAGTGTGAAGACACTTGTTAAAAAAATTTAAAATAAGCAGTGTGCTAGAATCAAAAAAAAATTAGTTAGGATGAGACATGACTCCTACTGGAATTAATGGCAACATTCCCATACTTTTAGGCTTCTGGATAGAGCCTATCCAAACCAAAAAATGTGCTTAATTTTTTTGAATCGCTTGTATTCAGTTGCTGTTTAGCATTTACATGGGCAAAAGGATTTGGTTGGGGTTGGTTTTTGGGAGGTTTGTTTTGGGGTTTTTTTGGTTTGTTTGTGTGGAGGGTTTTTTTGTTTGGTTGTTGTTTTTTTGTTGTTTTTTTTAAGAAACTGTAGAAAAATGCTACATCTGGAGAAGGATGAGCCATATTTAAAGTTCAGGATGTGACCATGATACACTCTGTGCAAAACAATAATGTTTTCTGGCATGGAACTGTTGAATAAGGCTGGTATAGTTGTATTGGCTGCTCTCTGAGCATCTCTTCTTAACTGTGGGATATCGTGGTAGAACATGATTTCTACAAAATCAAACTTTCTGAGACTACATTTAGCATCTCTCTAAAATAATTTTTCTCTATCCATTCATTCTTAAAATCCATTTACATGTAGTAAAGGATTAAAAACACTCTTTAGAAGATAAGATACCTTATACATGGGATGGAATAATGGAACAATGGACCATTGTCAGCCTTCCTATTTTCTCAAAGGAAGTGGTGACCACTAAGATTAAAAAAGAGGAGGAATTAGCAGCAGACCAGATTAGGATTCCAAAAATAGGTTTATCCGATGCACAGTGACACTTTTCTGACCCCTTCAAGATGCAGCTTGGTTTCCACATTCGTGTGAGGTTCCATAAGAGCTGATGTCACGTTCCCAGAGCCAGATCAGCCAGAGAGAAAATGTCTGTGTTTTAAAATAAAAGACTCATTTATAGTAATTTAGGCCCCAAACACATCTCTTCGCCCTGCTGTAGAAGGTCAAAATCCTCACTCATTAAGAACTATATATGGTCTTTTAAACAAATGCACTTGTTAATTACCAGCAGGCAATTCAGCACAATTTGTTGCTGTCTAAGGTACTTTTTATTTTCTAATGGTCTTGCATATTTGATAGCCTCTTTCAAAATTATGCATCAGATGTAGGACCTGCTGCTTGTTTAATTGACTTTTTCCCTCTTTTAATGATGTGCATCTCCTCAAATTTTAACAGAAGTGAATCCAGCTACACATGGGAAAGGCGGCTCTTTTTATCAGTTACGTACACTTGGAACACAGCTGTAAAGGTGATGGGATCCCAGCCACGGAGGATTTTTTGGGAATAGGGAAATTGGAGCTGTGACCTGTGTACTTTTGTCAAAGGGGATATATAAGAGGGAAAATGCTCTCTGCTGAAGGACGGGAGTTGTTTGTTGCTCTGCCCTCTTTTTCTGGGAATCTGGAACATACTCTGCCTATTCAGAAACTATTCCTTGCAGGGTTTGCTTTCTTTTTTTTTTTTTTTTGCTTTTAGGGTAGAGCTCTGGTACTTGAAGGAACAGTCTCAATCTGTTTATTAATTTTAAACATCATAATAAGGTACCACCATGGCATGCTGCCTCAGTGTTATTCTAAGACGATTTCAACAGCTGTCCCAGAATAACAGCTTGTGCCCTGGACTGGTTGTGTCATCATTTTCATAACCATTTGTTTAGTTGCATTCTTTGTTATTGACTCTTATAATTTATTTACTGAAAACAAACATCTTCATTTAATGAGCATTCAGATCTTGGTTTACTTGCTGAACTAAATTCTTGAACAAAAATAAAAACAATGTCAAGTCACATTTTTTGGCCTATTTTAAAATATTTATGGTAGAACAGTTCCCTCTGGGATCAAGACATTATTGTAGAAAGTGACAAAGACTTATAGATTAAAAAAAGAATAGGTCACAATTCTGAAGAAGTAAAACATTTCGTTGTCTTTTAGAAAATTTGAGCTTTTTTACTTCATTGAAAGACAATGACGTAATAGAAGAATGGCATGAAACATTTATGTGCAGGTAACTTTTAGGTTTCTACAGGAAAGCCATGAATATAGTTTTAAATTCTTAAACGAATGGCACGCACTGGCATCAAGAGGATAAAACAGGATGGGAATAAGTTCTGTTCTGCAAATTGTTACCTAAAATGTGCACAGGTACATAAACCCAAAACTGTTTAGACACCCTTAGCACTCGCATTTAAGGTACCTTGTAATTAAAAATACTTTTGCGAAGTGCAACTGTTCTGCTTTCTGCCATGAACTGACACTCATAATCTATGTTAAAAAATAATCAGAGAACTACTCACAAATTTAAATGGACACAGTGAGGAGCCCGTAATTCTGCTTTCTGGTAAACTCGAATATCCTATGAGTCAAAAAAATGTGAAGTGCTATACTAGCCCTTCAGGAGAACCTGGGCTTGCTTCCTGCCCTTAACATGGGAGCTGGATGTTTTGGTTTTCTGAGAAGAAAAGGTAGCACAAACCTAAACCAAATCTCATGTTGGTCATAATGTCTGGTATTAGAGGAAAGGATAAAACACAGTGATCTTCAAAGTAATTTCCCCCTCTTGAGCTTAATGGAAAAATGCTTTAAATAGCAACATACCTTTTCGTGACATGTTGGGGATTACTGTTCGGATGAAATAAAATGGGGATCATGGATTCTTCGTCTCTTACTGAAAAGGTTACTGGTTTCTACATACGTGTCCTATTTGGGTTTACAAAGGAGAACTAGATGAAAGACAAAAACATGCCCTTACGTGATCCCCACAGAAAATCAGGCTTTCTACTATTTGAAAACTTTTTGTTTTGAAGTCCACCAATATGTGCCAGGTTTCTTGATACTGTCTTGAAACTATTGTAAAGACATGAGTCATTCCAGTGCTAAAACTATTGAGGTTGCAGGTTGTAAGAACTAACAAACATTTCCTGTTAAAAGCAGAAATTTTCGGTCTCATGATTTGCATACCTTAGAAAGTCCATCTGTTACATTTAATAAAAAATCATTCTGCCAGTCCAGGAAATTTTTCTCTCAGGATGCCAAAGGGATCTACAGCTGGGAGGAGCCATTTGCAAAATGCCTCAGATTTTGTAAGACTCATCACAAAGTCAGAAAGAACCCTTGCTGCATACCTGAGGATGTTTGTAGTATATATGTTACATACCTAAGGATGTACATAAATCATATGCAAATTCCCAGGATGCAGTGGGAGAAAGAAGCTGGGTCTAGTGTAAATTTACATAGAGCTGCCCAGCAACTGGGCTGTTTTGGACCTCAGCTCTATAGATGTCCATGTCTACCCCAACATACTTATAAAAGTGCTTTCAAAGTATTTAGCCCTCCAGTACTTGCATGAAGAAAGTCAGTCTGTTGATCTTAATAAAGCCGCTATCAGTGTTCACCGAAAGATCCAGGAAGCTCTTTTCAATATATGGACTGTAAATGAAAGTAGAAATTGCTCTTGGCTTGCATTAGCACGAGTTACAGTCATCTTCCAAGTAAAAAGTAATGTGAATGAAATACAATTCTTGTTAACGGATACATCTGCAGGCCTTTGCTTCTGACTTCAGCTGTGAAAGTGCTTCTCACATCTTTCTTTTTCCCCTAATGAAGGCACAGCTGTGCATTTAGGGACTTGACAAAGAGTGTGATTAGGATTTCTAGACTTCCAAAATAATTTATCTGCCTTCAAAAAGAGTTGTTATTAGCAACTAATTCTTGGTGAGATTTATTATTGTCTCAAGTTGTGGGCATTTCTGGTGGTAGAAGCATGGAAAAGCTGTAGCAGTTTACTAAGTCTAACATCTTCAATTTGATTTTGAGGTCTGGATGAAGAAGTCACAGACTCCGTGAAATCTGAAAACATCTGGTTCAAATAGAAATTACTGGGGGTTTCTTTGTTGGCTTTTTTTGTTGTTGTTGTTCTTTGGGGGTTTTTGGTTGGTTTGGTTTCGTTTCGTTTGGTTTTTTGTCATTTCTTGTTTATTGCTACAAGTTTTACTGCTTTTGGATTGCCATCACTGCCTCCTGTGGGACACATTTTTGGAGCTAGCTGGATGATTGCTGCAAGTGAGAAATCTAAACAAGAGAACAAGAGCAGCTTTTAACCATGCTCATTCTCACCCAGCTTGTACACATACCAGCTGGAGTTTTCTCATAGTCATACCCTACTCCTGAACATGGGAAAAGAGGATTAGGCAGCCACAGACCCGCTAACTTTCCCTCACCAGCTCTCAGCCTTGGTCGTGGTGTTTGCCTAACGGAGAGGTGGACTCATCCATTCCATGCTGATTATGTCCAGAGAAGTTACTGTGCCGCGATCTTCTTTAGCGGGAATACATGATTTATCCTGAATTTCTCTTCAAGAGCTTGCCTCCCCATGTGAAAGGGTCATTAATGTAGATGAGAAGTCTACCTGGGCTGTGCAAATTATGTCAGAGATTTCCAAAGAGCTGACAATGCTGATGTTCAGCGCTGAGAGTTCTGCTGGCAAGTAGCTTGGAAATGTTGATTGTAGTGCTAAACATACACCAAGAATGTATTTCATGCTTTAGGTGTAACAGAGAGTGTTTTCTGTTCTAAACTGACCTGTGCTATAGAAAATGTACTTGTAATTTTAAAAAGCTACTAATCATTGCCTCTCACTCTGGGAAGTCCTGCAATACCCAAAAGTGTGACCATAACTAAAGCTTGCACATTTGTAATTCCAGGATTTGGGAAGAAACTATAATCAGAACAAACTTTAGCATTAGTAGTAAGCTGATAATTAGGTTTTTATAGATTATATTGCAGCTATACTATATGTATTTGTAAAGACCTGATCATTTACGGACTTAGTGCAAGTAGATGCTGGGATTCAGCTGTCAGTCTGAGGCACAGCCTGAGGACTTAGTTTTTACTTCGATTTTTCTCAGATGAGCTACCAGTGAGCAAGACTCTTACATCGATAGTTTTGGCACAATAAGTGGTTTTCTTGAGCATGGCTAATGCAGACATTTTTTATTTGTGGCATTTTATTGTGTTATTTTGTTCTTTCTTAATAGAAATTAGCCAAGAATTTGGGGACTTTCTAATAAAAACTAATCTAAATGGTTTTAAATTGTGCCATATACTAAAATATTTGTAAATTAAAAAGTCAAAGGTGTATTTTTAAAACAATTTTTTATTAACTTTTTAGTAAAACATCACAGAAACTCTGTCCTTTGAAATATGAAGAATATAGGCTTTGGTTTTTTTCCCCCATGCTGATGCATTTTTAAGAAGAGAGTTGCAGAAACCTCCAAATAAATCCATTGCTGTACATAGAGATGTTTACTTTAGAGAAAGGTCAAACAATATATTACAGAATGAGAATCTAGAATTTTGGGAAAATAGATTTTATTCATTGTAATAAAGATTTGAAATAATCACTAGAAATTAAGGTCTGACAACACATGAAGTATTTTAAGAATTTTGAAGGTTCCCTGCGTTTGGATTAGAGATGCCTTGCCTCTGTGATACTGTCATGGTAACTCCTCTCTCTGTGCTGCTTGCAAAGCACAGTTAGTTGATGAACTTGGGAAAACAGAACAGTTGATCAAGTTCATTCTGACTGTGGAGGGAGTGGAGGTGGTGCTGAGATGCAGGAGACCCGTGGGTCCAGGCAGGAAAACGCCCACGGGAGAAGGAGAGCACTGTGCTACCTGAAATCACAGAGTTCAAATGGGAATCCTCTTGCCGGTGTATCGTTATTCTTCCTGGGATGTCCTCCCTTTGTTTGCTCTGGACAGACCCTTTAACCACTGATGCTGATGTATGAGTATGACTGGTAGGAACCTTTGAAAGCACATGTAATGTCACCTGGAATAAATAGCCATGCCATTGTAAAGAAGCTTACTAATTCTTTTTACCTCAATCCTTATATGCTATTTTTAAAGAGATGTGTGTCACCAGCTGCAGTGTAATTTAGTTTTAGAATGTAGTGCTAAAATTTCTCTAGTCTCCTCAGAGAGTCATCTAAAGATGGATGTTTTCAGGGAAAAAAAGAGATGCATAATCTAAAACACTGCAGGATAAGGCTTTTATTACTGTTTTGAACTTAATTAATATACGTAATATTCATTCTTATTTCTTGTCAGAAAGGTTTTAAAATATAAAATTTGTTTTAAAAATTGTGGGTACTGATATCCTTAAGAAAATCAAGAGATGTATTGATGTTCTGGAATGACAGTCTGTATGGAATGGAGTCCTTGGCACATGAGGCAATTGTCTCTCATACTGGCCATCGTGTTTGTTGTCATTCGTTATTTCCCTTCCGATTTCCCTGCATAGCTGGTTTGTCAAGGATTGGGAGATTTCCATCACAGAGAAAACTCTGACTCGATAGAGGGAATCTGGTCTGTGGCTTGAACTCCTGGGTACCAAGGTAATAATTATTACCTTATAATAATTATAACTAGTCACTCCAGAGACAATTATGACATGCAGAAGAATGCATAGAAGGGAAAACCAGTTGGTTATTACATGGAGTCAGGATCAATGACCCTATAGGGTACTATAGTATAAAATACAAACAACGTGATGGCTATATTCAGAACAGTCAACAGGCTCTCCTGATGAAAAAATGTACTAACAAGACTAGAGAAAATCTTGGCTGCTGTACCTCAATGAAAAAAGAAGAGCATTTCTATGAAATTTGATTTGCAAACTACAAGAAAGTTCGAGGGGGAAAACTTAGCAGACTCCACAAAATTGCTAAGAGTGCTTAGCATTTAAGAAGAATCACAAGTTGAGGAAGAGATTTTAAAGGAATAGTTTAAATGTTTGATTTTTCTCCTTCCTTCAACAGTTTGTGTAATAAGAATCAATGGCTATTTGCCTTTCAAGTTCCCGTAATCTCTTCATGGAATGAAAATTTCAGAATGTGTTTCCCTGGTACAGTCAAATGCTTTGTGGATTTATATTGATGAGGATCTGTAGTCTGTTTGCAGCGGGGATATGTGCTCCTTTTAATCCATCCATCTTTCAACAGTGACAAAAGGTGGCTGTTCTCTTTTTAGTCATAAAGTTAACTTCAAAAAGGAGATGTCAGTAAGTAAAAGAAAGTCATTTTCATCTTTTAATATTGCCACAAACCCATTTTTTATTGATAGGTGCCAAAAAAGGTTGCAATCATTTTGCATGGCTTTAAAGCAGTCATAGCTTTACTTTGAGCACATTAAATCTGCAGTGGTGACTTAAAGAAGGCAGCAATTACCACATGGCTGTTGTTACTCACAGAGAGAAAATGATGAATTCATAAGTACAAGAGTTAGGTATTTTAATCATTGACAGGAATACTTAAATCTATTAATCATTTTGTTGTTGTTTGACTAATGTTCTATTGTTGGGCTTGATTTGCCAATGCATTCATTTGTTGCTTGTTATTTTGTCACTGAATTATAATTTCATTATTCTCTGACCTTGTTTGTCCTTTTGCTCACGCAATTGCAGTGTAAGGCTGGTAGAAACCTTTTGGAGAAAGTAAAAAAAAACAATCCAAACTTTTATTTTGCAACGAAACTGCACGGAGCATAAATCTTAGTTAGGTTCAGGTGATTTTCTGCTGGGGTTGCAGCCGTGACTGCTGGCAAAGGACCAAACACAGTGAGACCGTCCAACCTGGAGAGCTACCCGGGTAGGCCAGGAGCATGGTGAACTAGACAGCGCTGAAATGTCTCATGCTCCATCATAAAATCTCATAAACTGTAGTTTCGGACTGCTGAAATTGTATTTTGAATTGCTTTAAAATGAATAAGCCAGGTATGTTGTAGGTATGTATATTTTTATATTTGTATTATTGCTTCGGTAGTTATTTACAGCAAAATGAATTGGCTTTTGTTTAACTGCAGAGTATCTGCAGCACCTTCCCTCTTCTAATTTGATGCTATAGATAGCAAGTACAAGACTACTTTCATTTTAGAGTATTCCATGCACTAAAAAAATAGTATAGTAGAGTAGCTCTTCATGGGGGGAGGGGAACATTTTTATGCCCTACTTTCCAGTACGTAGGGGAAAGCTGATGTAACATTTGGAAAACAAGAATTTGGTGTGCTCCAAAATGTTTGAATTCTATTCTTCCCCGGCGTTCAGTGTTACTGTGGTGCATTGATATAATTTTCACCCACTGTTCATACTTTACAGTAGTGTGGAGCCAGAAGTACTGGAAAGCCTGTCTCAGAGGACTTCATCTTAAGTTGCAAATTAAATTTCCTAAGCATTCTTGTATTAGTATGTGTATCTAAACCCAGACCAAACTAATCAATCTTTCTACCCATAACTAATATTATGATAACGATAATTAATGAGATAATGGATCTAACATTTATGTGATAAGCTTTTCTCTGGGATAATGGGACTGTGTAGAAAAAAAGAAGCAACAAAACCTTTCACTTCCCAGGGATTTTGTATCATTTAGATTGGAATCACATGAGAGATTAGGAGATGAGAGAGACTGTCCTTCCCTGCTCTGATAGCCTCCAAGATAACACATTTTTATGATTACAGGATTCACCTGTTCACCAAGGTTAATAGCTGTTTGAAACAGTAGCTTCTCTTTGGTTTGTGTCCTGTACTGCGGCAGGCGTGTTAATAAATGGTTCTGTCTAATAGCTCTATCTGGGCTTAAAGGCTTAAACAGAAGAGTCCATCCCCAACTGAAACAGCGAGTTTGTGCCTTTCTTACATTGTGTGCTGGTGTTCTCGCTAACGATCAGGGCACTGACTCCAAGCCTTAAAATCTCCCGCAGCTCCTCACCTTAGATTTGGATTCAGCTCTAAGCCTGTCATGGAGGATGATTATTATTGTTGCTAGTTAACTGCCTTCTCCATCTGTGCATCAATTGAGGGGATATCCTCCCAAACGAAAACAAATCTGGCGGCTGCCTGGAAATTTCAAGCAGCTGTGTCCTATATAGGTACAGCTTTATGTGTGCTACTGTTGAGAGATCTGCAAAATACACCACCACTGAGACTATTGCCTGGCTCAGGGTGGATTGGGAATGTGATCTGTTAAAGAGAAAATTAACAGCACAATGAAAGAAGAATGTTTGCTTTTAACAGCTCTTCTTTTATCTTCTTTTCAGAGCTTGTTTGTGCTTTATCTCCTTCATGTTATAGCAGAAGTTATGAATGTTGATGAGCCAATGCAGATCCTTAAGTACTTAGTCTAGGAACCGTTTACCTATTCATACAGTGGAAGCTTGAGTCAGATTCAGTCCATTTTACATAATTTATTTCCTAAAGGCTGTCTACAGAGCGTTTTGTGTAGCACGGAGGGCAATTTGGTTTGAACAGGATCACGTGTGTTCCAGTTTTAGCCTGCGTGTAACTTGCAGCAATGTCCTTGGTTGTAGAAAGGGCACCAAAATACACGTGTTCCTAAATGGCAGTGGGCTAAAGGGGAGAATGCAGTACATTGGGTAGGTGAGTAAAACCAGAGAACAATGGTCATGCCAAAGACCTTGGGAATAATCAAGTGATGGCCCAGCACTGCTCCTCCTGCCGCGCAAGTACTCTGGATGTGTCGAAAACAGAAGTAGACCTCCATGTCTCATGATAGGAAGGCACTTGGTTCCTGTGGTATTTTATTCCAAAGTCCAGGTATGCTACATTCATTACCTTGGCTATATTTGTTCTGTGAGGTCTATGTAGGCTTAACTTTCATTAAGTGCTGTATTTTACTTCATCCTGAGTTACAGCTATTAGAAAGACAACAAGGTGTAACAAACTCCGTGCCTTCCATCCCAGACATGGATGCATTTCAGTTTGAGGACGACTCTTAGATAGCTTGCAATTACTTTATGATCCTTTTGCATGGAAGATTATTACTGTTCAGCACTGACCTGAATATTTTTCTTGTGTGTTAATACAAGCGCTTGGCACTTTGAAGCAAAATAGAGGAATAAAAGCATAACCTCCCACACCAAAGAGCTGCGGTATGAAGTAGTTATAAGAAACAGTTATGAAATCCTAATGTCCTGCTCATACTTTTGATTTTTGGGAGGCTGATACCTTGCTCCTTTGCCATGCCGTAGGACTTGAGTGGTGTGGAAGCTGCTGTTCTCCTCCCGGCAGCCCTTGGCACGCGTAGGAGGGGGAAAGGCTCAGCATGCGGGTCTCTGAGATTGCTGCACCTCTCCTTGAATGGCTTCTCAACAGCAGTGTCTGTTTGGTCCTCGTGCTTTTTCCTGAAACACATTTTAATCTTTTGCATGGAAATCAAATAGAAAAGAAATTACTTTCATTATGCTGGTTTTATTTGTTTTCTGACTTAGTCTAGTGCACAGGATTATTCTCGCCAAAATAAATTACACATTAGAAGCAGTACAACAAAGGTATGTACTGTTTCAATGGAAATAAGTTGATATCGGCGAAAGTGCATAAATATGAGAAGTCCAACTGTGCATTTGAAGAAGACAATAAATGAAACTAGGGTGTTTTTTACACAATTTTTGAACAAAATTGTTATGCATTACTGCACTGTCTGTGCTTTCGTCCCTTCTTCTGCGTTCTCCACCTCCTACTTGGTATTGACTTCTGGAAGAATAATAATATTCTATGGAAGAGGGGTTTGTACTTTGTGATTACAATTCACATGCTTCCTGAAGAACACTGCACCCTGCGAGAGTTATGCCGCCCTGGCCTAGAGGTGGAAGCAGATTTCTTGATCTTGCACCCCATTGAGCTGAGTAATGAAGGCAGTGGAGAGCAGCCAAGGCATCAAAGGCAGCCACCATCCACTCTGCTGACAGATTTCCTGATTTTTTTATTCCTTTTTTAACGCAATACTCAGAAATAATCAAATGTATTGTTGTAAATATCAGCATGTTATTGCCGTGGATACGTTGTACTGAAAAATCTATATTTCATGGAGTCTAAATTGTGCTGAATATCCAGAGGTATTCACTAGCTACTTCTACTGTTCCTGCTGGTTTTTTGTGTACCTCAGGGAAGTCATTTATGATGCTTGAGTCACCAAAATTTAAGGTGACATGACAACCCATAAAAGCATTTCAGTCTCCCAGAGACACTTAACGTGCCATAGGAAAAGCAGTTAAACAACTGAGAATCTTGATGTTGATTTTGTCAATCTTCCTTACTGTCTGCTTTCGAAAAGGGATTCGCAATTCAGTGCTTCACGCTGACTAACCCCTCTTTGCCCCTGAATGACCAACGTAATTGTGCGGTTCGCTCTGGCGCAGTGAAACCAGCAGGCAGCCACCGTCTGTCCTGCGCAGGAGTGTTAACCTTGTGAGTGACCCCTCTAGCACGAAGGCGAGAACAAATGGGGAATGTGCTGCTCTAATATTCCATACTGCACAAAATTAGAATCTATTTTAATGATGTTCCATTTTTCTTGTGTCCACCCCAACACTTACTCATATCAGATGTACTTTCTTTAAGGACAAGCTTCAGGGTCTTTTCTGTTGCAAATTCTAACGGTTTTTGCCATGAAGCTGGAACTCTGGAAGGAAAATGAAAACTGTATCACTACTGATTTTCATCCTACATGGAAAGAATTGGAATCTGCTACTCATGCTAAGGGAAACTCATGGGAGCAAGGGCACGGGATAAAGTATGCTATCAAGAGCGCTCATTGGAGTATGCCTGTCTTCTTGAAGAGAAAACTATTCTGTTACTAGGGCTTATATGCTAGGTTTGTTTTCCAGAAAGAAGAGGCTTTTCCAGTCCATGATCTCCAGTCTCAAACTGGACGTGATATCAGGTGTTACTTTCACACTTCCAGGCAGTGCCTACTGTCCAGCAATTCTGATTTGAAGTTTATTGGCCATCCTGCCGAACCCTGGTGAATAATACGTTTCTTCACATGAAAAATACCTTGTAATACATTGTGTTCTAAGTTTTCCAGTTGGTTACAAAGCAGATTTCTGTACTTAAATCACAAGCAAATGCCAGTCTCTCTCCTAGCCATGCGTCTGATCTGTGCATTCTTGTCATGTTCAGAAATGACTTGCTTTAACCAGGTAGGGTATGTGTGTGTGTGGAAATACATACAATGAGCTATAAATAGAGGTAGTTTTAACTGGAGGTTGTAGTCATTTCTGCAGCACTACCCAGCACCACTTAGGCATGTACACTGCCCCGAAATAGATGGCTGCTCTCCTGCTAGCTTTAACGCATAATTTTTATTGTCAGTTAAATCCAAGTCCACATAACAGACTCCTGATACTCCCCTCAATCTCTTCAACCATTGAACTCCAAAGCGGATTTGACTAGAGCCCATTTCTGTATACTTTCATTTAGTCCTGACTGCATCGTAGATAGTCTGCCCTGTGCTTTTTATCTCTAACATCATCATCTTTTCACTTCTAGACACTTGAATCATACTTCAGTGCTATAGTCACTGGGACTATATGTGGTCACAGTCACTTCTTTTACTAATAGTCACTATCCTATTACTATTATTCCTTTAGTATTTCCTTTACCTCCTGAGAGAGTTCCAGTTTCTAAGTTTTCTTTTTATTTTCTAACCCGTTACTGCAGTGTCCTAAGACCTCGAGCGTTTCTTTTGACCTCTCCCAAATACCTACATAGGATGGGTTGGTTCCTTTATCCAGCCTATCACCTATGCAATTACTGCTTCTTTAATCAGTGCCATCACAAGTTCTTCACCTCTCCTTGTTGTTTGTAGTGATACTCTTTGCTATGTATCTTAAAAAAGTATGTCACTCGCAGTGTGTTGAAACTAGCACTGAATTTGCATGAGTTGTCATGTTTTCTAGTGAATGTCCTCAACTTAAATAACCCCAAACCTGTTTTGTTTACTTTCTCTTCTGTCTTTTAAGTAGATCATCCTCTTTTCTTACCACATTTCAAGTTCTTCTGCCTCTTTCCAGATGAGCTCTGATGTTTCATAGCTCAGAAGCTTCCAGCCTCTAATCCACGGAAAGTTAATTAATATACACCTCACTCCATTTAATCATCTTTGGAGTCTTCCTTCTTCTGAGATCGTTCCCAGTAGTCTGTCATTAGAAACCACCAGGTTCTCTTCTTACTCTGTAAACTTGAAAAAGTTGTGAAAACAGTGGAATTCTTCCTTTAAGCTGCCCCGTTCTCTTCAAGGCAATTTCTAAACCTTTTGCCTTTGTCTTCTGTACTCCGGTTTCTAAAATTGCTGATGATTCTAAGCAGACCTGCAGTCACAGGTGAGACTTGCCGAGTGGTAGCATGAAGGTGGCACTGAGAGTCTTCTCATATATTTCTCTCTTTTCTCTAGGTCCTATCCATTGGTCTCTTTGCAAAGACCTTTTCCTTCTAATTAAAACTGAGTTGGGTGAGCTAATCATCAGAAAAGTTCCTGGCAACTGTGTGTTTCTTCTGTTCTTGTCATACACATGACAAGAGGACACTTCATGTTAGTTGTGATAAACATAAATAGAAGGACACATACATATAGATGCATACAGATAAATTGCTCCTCAGGTCTTAAGCCTGAAGACTATCACAATCAATGGGATATCTGCTGGTTTATGTGAACACCCATTTTCTGTAGTTTCTTATATCCTAGATCTGCTCAAATAACTTCATGTTGGGTAGGTGAGGTGGACCTGAAAAAAAGGCTTTGTCTGCTGGGGGATGTGTTGCGTCACACGAAAATCTTCAGTCTAAAAAAGCTACGGAGTTATTGCTAAACTGTTATCTCTTGTGTTGGGGGTAAGAAGCCAGTTATGGTGCTTCCTTTCCCACTTGAAATATGGTACATTTTCAAACTCGGCACAAACTTTTAAAAATAGTAGTTATTTTTGCTAATGGTCTTGTGTGTGTAAAGGCATGTGTAATGATGCCCTGGTTAATAACCAACACTTGGGAGACTTTTTCTACTGTTATTCCAAATCAATTTTTTAAGTGAGAAAATGTTTTAAATTTTTTTCTTGCAGATTTGCCTTGTCCCATACATTCCAATACTATTTCATTCTTCTCCCTTTTCCTTCTGATATATTTAGGGGTTTATTTTGGTCAGCTTTGTTTCACATTTCAGAATTTTTCTTGTCCATTTCAGCCAATTTCTGACACTGGAAGCTGATGAGAGCCAACAGTAGTGGTAAATTCATTTAAGGGAGGCAGCAAATGTGTATTTAATGCAAATGTTAATGTTAAAAATCAGACTAATTTTATATACTTTGGTTGTGGAACCAAGGCTGAGACACCTACAGAAATCTCCATTTAAATTCTTATTTAATTCTCGTTAGTGTGTAATAAATACCATACATGACAGTAAGGAAACTGCCTGAACAACAACAACAACAACAACAACAACAAAAATCCGGCATAGAAATTTTCTATTTTAGCATCTCAGGTTTTGGGTTGTGTGGTTGTTAGGTTTTTGTTGGTTGCTTGCTTGGGTTTTTTTTGCCCCCCTCACCGCCATTTACAGGCATGTAAACTAAATTTAATTAATTTCCACAGTTTTAACAGATGTTACACTTTTGACAAGTATTCCCCAGCCAAAAGGCTGTGCATTTTAGTTATTTTAATGTAATTTAACCAATTAAAGATGCTAAGGAAAATAATACACACATCTCCTTCGAACCAATAGACTAAAATAGCCTTCTGTCTTCCTTCTTTCCTTTCCTTATGTTTTATAGTTTAGCCATGCATGGATTAAAAGAAATTGTACACAGTGTGACTCCAAGGGTTGAAAAATAAATCTGTAACAGTCTCAGTGATTCTTGAATTTTATCAGAATTTAAATTCAAATTCCTGGCAACTTTGAATCAGTGTAATTCAATTGATGTCAGTGAGATTATTTGAATTATAATTGTCAGAACTGGCTTCTGAACCTAACCAAACAAGCCTTTCTTAGATGATTTCTCCAGTAAGATGCAGGCCAATATACAAACTTGTGTCTTTGGTCATGCAAAGAGAGATGGATGGCCTTTACGACGTGTTCTGCAGTATGCATGATAGTAGCTGAGAAAATAAATGTACAAATGTTTCAGACTGACAGCAGAGCCTCTAGGCACCTTTAGTTGAAAGAACTGGACTTCGGTGTTGTCCTTTCTGAACTGATTTCTGAAGTTTTATTATGGGCTCAAATGTACTGTAACAGTCAGTTGATTGTATTTGGCATTTTTCTGTAAATTCTTGATAGAATCCCAGATGTAGATAGACTAACTGTTGTAGCAAATTTAAGTTTATGATGAAGGAAATACACTTTTTTTCCTAAAGCATGTCTCTGTTTAATATAAAAGGAGACAGCAAGTTCCAGAATACGGAAGGTATTAAGGTAATGTTATTTATTTACTAATTGCATAGTCTAGAAACATCGACAGTGCAAAAGGTCATGTTAATATTCTGATGCTACTTTTGAGGTTTCAGAAAGGTTTCTGCTTCGAGAAGGCTCCAGGGACACCTTATTGAGGCCTTTCAGTACTTAAAGGGAACCTACAGGAAAGATCGGAACGAACTTTTTAGCATGGCCTGTTGCAATAGGACAAGGGGTAACGACTTTAAACTAAAAGAGGGAAGATTTAGACTAGATATAAGGAAGAAATATTTTACAATGAGAGTGGTGAGACACCAGCCCAGGTTGCCCAGAGAGGTGGTAGATGCCCCATCCCTGGAAACATTCCAGGCCAGGTTGGACGGGGCTCTGAGCAACCTGATCTAGATAAAGATGTACCTGCTCATGGCAGGGGAGACTGGACTAGATGGCCTTTAAAGGTTCCTTCCAACCCAAACTATTCTGTGATTTTATGTTTTTACGTTAGAATAGATCCAAGTCTCTCAGTTTCTCCTCCCCACAAAACATAGGAAAATAGTGATACCCTAAAATACCCAAATGCCTGAATTAAATGGGATGAGATTAGAGTCAGACCGTAGTTTCAAAGGACAGCTAAAAAGGTAGGAGACAATATTGTTATTTCCATTTTATAGATAAGGAGGAAAACCAAAAGAGTTTAAGTGACTTATCAGGAAGTCTGTTGCCTCAGCAGGAAATAAGAAGAGATTTCAAAGCACCTAAAACATGTGGTTATAGGTCCTCTCTGTATGATTACAGTGCTGCAAAAGTAGTGTATTTGCTGACTTTCTTTTCAATTGGTGCCAATGAAATTAATCACTGGGTTAATTCTAAATACAGTTTTGCTGACTCGTTGAAACTATGCTGTCATATATTATTATAACAATTTATACATGCTGATGGTTTTATACTCCTGAGGATGAAGTTTTAAAAATACAGTATTATTTATACTAACGTGTTAAGTGACAAGAAAATTCACTAAATATAAAAGCATCGTCTAAAATTCCTCAGAGCTTTCCCTGCCTGAGTGACCAGCTAGTAAGATTTTATGTATCGTTTCAGGTCCAGTTAGAGAACTTGTCTTCATAAATCTCTTCAGCATCTAGCCAGGTGATAAAATTCATGTCAAACATGACTACGCTGTTTATCATTTTATGTGCAAGTTTGTACACATTCCCACTCCTTCCACTACTATTAGATCTAAGTAGACAAATATGATATATATATCCTGTGAAAGAGTGCTGATCGATATATCTTCCGGTGCTTGAAAATAAAGATTTCACGTTAACAAACTGATGGAACTCCACCGATCTTTGGGAAGAAGAAATCTTCGTTGTTGGGTAGATTGTGAGTTTCCCATGGGAACAGAGGAATACTGAGAGATAATCAGTCTGTTTTTTCCTAGACCGTAAAGTATCAATTAGTATAAAGCACTGCCAAGAACTTGCTGTCAAAGTATGTTCTCCTGTTATTACAAAAGATTCCCTCAACTCTCCAGAAAAAAATGTGGGGACTTGTAAGGAGAAAAATAGAAGGAAATCTTTATTAAGGAATTGGGGGACCCTCCCCACCTCCCCTTTCCAAGGTGAATAATAATTTTCCCCTTCTTGACAAGTGGTACTGAATATCAGAATTTTGTGGCTTGCTTCCAAATGAAAAAAAAGGAGCACTACGCAACCAGAGCTTTATGCTCTTTGTGTAATGAGTATCTTTTACACTACAGAGGTTGGTCTTTAAAACAAAGAAGCCAAAATCGGCCCACCTGTGCAATTGCCTCTCATTGGAGAACTTAAACCAGACATCTCAGGAGATCACTCCTTCTCTGTTATTGATTCTTGTTATAGAAATCAAGAAGGACAGAAAACTTCCTAGTTAATTGTCAAAGCTTCCTCACAGGTTCTCTATCCAAAAAGCAACACAATAGTGTTTTCTTTTAAGACTAAAATCTTGCTCATCTAAAAAAATAAATCTTTATCAGTTAAATCTTGAAATGTTTAACAGTGCCATCTGGTGACCTCTGCCATAACAGCAGTACATTTCAGAGCGTCTTGCTTTTGAGGATCTGAAAGGACTGCACAAACAACTGCGCATTGTCAACTGAAAACCCTACTTAGGCAAAACCTGAGCCATTTGTTATTTCTATTCGTCTTCCTTTAGTCTACAGCTTCCAAAACTGAGATAAGCTAATTCATAAACTCATATTTTCTTCTTAACGATAACACAATTTAAATAATATCTATGTAATATTTTATAGTTATAAAGCTACCTGTAGAAAGGTACATGCAATTATTGCTGGGTAACCAGATATCAACACAATTAATAGTCCCTTATTGAAAGGTTCCGATGAACTATGGTAGGATTGCAGGCAGTGTCTAAAGACAAATTGCTTAAATCACTGAGGAGGAGCCCATATTCAATGATGAACCTTAACTGTGACAGTTTCCCTTCTTTTCTCATGCAAATTGTTATTTTTAATATCATAGTTTATTGTAGAACTCTTAAACTTTCAATGCCATTTTTCCCCTGTTGACAAGATGGACATAATGCGTATTCTTAATCCTTGCCTCTCTTGTGCATTGAAATTTGAAACATTGCAGGACAGAGACTCTGCATGTGGGTTTTGGGAATCTTGCTATTGATCTCTGGAGACTACTAGCAGTAAAACAAGCTGTTAGAAATATACTTGTTTTAATTTAAAAATTAAATTTGTGTTTTAATTTAAATTTTGAAAATGGTTTAGGAAGACCAGTAATTAAAAATGCCATTGAATGTTGTCCTTCCTTCATGGTTACAAAGTTAGTGCAAGAGTACTCCTCCCTTCAGAAAAGGAAAGAGGAAAATTAAGTAGTTTAAGTGGTTTAGAGAGTTGTCCTCAACCATCTACCAGACACGACATAAGGAAGCTGTTCATTGACTGTGGAGACCGTGGGAATACCTTTCTCAGACAAACATGGAACACCTGCTGAGCTCTGAGACTTGCAGCATTCATTTGCACGCAGCGTGCTTTGACATGTAGAATAGGTACAGGTAAATGAACAGAAATGGAAAACCTACAAACAGCTTACAAGTGATGTACATGTCTTCTACCTCATAAAGATGCACTTGTCAGTTTACTGTTAACCTAATTAGAGAGAAAGTGAAAAACTGAAAACCAGAGCCCTGCAATGGGAGACATCGCACTGCCCGTTTGCCTCGATGCAAACCCGTTTTTTCACATCTCTTCTGGTGATAATATTTCTTCATTTTCTTATTTCAATTGACTCATCACTAAGTAATTAATGCACATCCTGCTCACTTCATCCATCAGTTCTTTGTCACGCATTATTCAAAACTCAACTTTGACATTTTATTCCCTTTCCGAGTTTCAGATTTAATGTGTTGTTCAGGTCTAGAGATTGTGGGAGTGTGTGTGTTTGCATGCTTGGCTGCTGCCTTGCAAAATACGGTGTGTGGAAATGTTATGTTTCTGCGCATGAAGAGAAACGCTACATGTTACGGAGTTTTGTAAAGTTCGAAAGCATTGTAGGGAATAGATCTACTGGGTTGATTTGAAATTAAAAAAATAGTACTTTTTTCTGGAAAACAAAGGTTGATAACAGACTAGAACTCGGTGAATGTTTTGGGTGATTTTTTTAATTGAAATTTCACGTTTTATTGAACAATATGAAAGCGTTGGTGATTTTTCATCACATTTTCAGAACATGTTATCCTGAGATGCACAGAATCTTGGGGGAAGGGCTCTTGCTTTAGCCAAAATGTCTGTGTTTAAATCATTTCATCCGGAAGCTAGAGACACTGTTTCAAACTCTGTCTGCTCGGGTCAATGGGTTCTTCTCCCTGCCTCGCTTAACACAGTTCACTAGATCATCATGCTGCAAGGTATTTTGGGTGGGCAGCTCTCAACCTCTGTTGACACTGATTTCTCATTAAATTACTGAGATATCCTTTAGTGAAAAAATGGAGCCTAGGTGTATATTTCTGCAGGATGAGTACTGAGTTCTGAGTAATTATCTTTTTATCTTTTTGTTAAAATATATATTTAACTTCTTAAGTGGAACATCCTAACCAAGATTTTTCCTGGGAAGATATAATTTCAAGTCAGGCAAGCGGGATCTCTGTTTCAGTCTCCCACAAACTGGATATCAAGGAAACTAGGTAGGGAATGAAAGACAGCTTCTTCCTGTCTGTTTTGATAATAAATGTCTAAATTTGTCCTTAAGTTTTATTGGCTAACTTCATTAAAAATGCCCAAGATAGAAATAAAATACTTTGTAGAACTGGGGAGAAATTAGCGAAGGGCAACAAGTTTTATTGCACAATGATGACAAAGTAACTTTTTTTATTAGGAATAATGGAGTAAGCTAAGACTCTTCATCTCAGAAATGGTTCTCCATGTTGGAATATTTTAGGGGTCTGTAAAAGCACGAGTGATATGGATGGGGATTGTTGTTCAGTATCTCTTCTATAACAAAAATTATGGAGCATCAGGCAAAACCAATGGCTGGCAGGTTTCAGAACAATCAATAGCAGGTATTTCTTCAACATGTTGGATAAGAAGCCTATGAAATTCTTCACCAAAGAATGTTGTAAATGCGTGAGTTTACATGGGTGTAGGGGTGAACTGGATGAGTGTATGGAAGAAAAATGCTTGGAGGGTTATTGAATATATAGCAAATATAGCTTCCTTAGAAAATCACCGACCTAAATATATTTAGAATCTGAGAGACTACTGAGGGGGAGGTGTCACATACGCGCCCTGTTCTTATCCTTCTGCGAGCATCAGGTGTGGTCATTGTGAGTAACTGAGCTGGATCCACCACTGGCCAAATGCCTTATTAAGTCTGAATTAGAAACTATCTGGGGGAAAGGTAGTTCTGCCAAAAATAAATAAATCAGTACTTGTGAATATACATTTTTGGCTGACCCAGACATTTATTTAACTCCTGTTTTTCAGTTTGCTCAAGGAATTTGGCGAAGGAAATACAATTAACGTGATATAGTCACAGTTGTTTCATTTAAACTTATATACAGTCTTATTGGTTCCACATGCAGATGTGTATTCATGAATAAATAAGACATATTGATCACAAGAAAGATACATAATTTGTTATGTATTTCCTTTTAAGAGTGGTCAGATCTAGGCCTTATTCCAACTACTATATTTCTTTTTGCTTTTGTTTTTTTTTTTTTTTTTTTTTTTTTTTTTGGCATCATCCTTATTTTATCCTTGGATTAGCAATAAATCTCATTTCTAGAAAGAAAATAGAGTATGCTCGACCATTTATCATTCCTAAATCTCAAAGTGAAAAGATCTCTCTTCTTTGAAACTCATAAACCCGTGCAGCGGAGACAGAGTTTGCCACATACCAGTAGGAGCAATTATCTCTGTCCCAGAGGATCCTTCAGTTTGTGCTAACGCTGATGCCTTGTTTTGTACACAGGTCATGAATGCTCTAATGACCACAATTCATGTTGCCATTTAGAGACCAGGAGAGCTCGCTGGGCCCCCCCGTGCTTTTACAAGGCTAACTGACACAAACAATCAGGGCAAAATCACAGGATATATGAAGTTGCTTTTATCATATCAGCACAACTAATGATGCAACAATTAAAAGTCTGTAAGCACTTCCATTATAAATACAAGGCTTGGCATTTAAGATCTCAGCTGTTAAAAAATACCAGTAGGTAAAACATAGTGTTTTCTAGCTTGTTTAAAAAGAGATAAAAATAAAAATCAACATCTGTTAAAATAAAATTCTTCATGTTGGTCAAACTTTCTTTTAAACGGGATAATGAAAAATTTTAAATGTGCTAGGCCACCTGATCAATGATTTTAAATGGTGACACTGCTTTATATTGTGTAGTAAGTTACATTCAAACATAAAAGCAAACCTAGGGAATCAGTCAGTTCAGCTTGAGCCAGGAAGGAGTAGCAATGGACAGTGCACATTGTTTTGCCTGCAGAGTTGCTCTGCAAGCGTGTGAAGGAAAGGGAGGTGCAAGGGGCAGCATCCTCCCCATGCGCTTTTCAAGGGTCACTCCGCTCCCACGTTGAGGATGGGCTCGTTTACGCACAGGCGTGTAACCTCCTTAACGGGAGTGCTCAGGAAAAGTGGTTTAGAACCAGCTGAGGTGGGCTCATCTCTGCGTGGGTATGTCCAGTCCCACCTGGGCAGCAGCCCAGCTCTTGCTGGTTGTCTCATCATTCTGGTTCCCATTCAGGGAAGCTCTAAGACATGTATCAGTATACATGATAGCAGGATACATGTGTAATTTTATGCATCCATTTATGCCTTGCTCTCTTCTCTTTTCCTGCAATTACAGTGTTATTTACAAAATTAGTCCTGAACTTGATAGCGGTTTAAAATCTTCTCATTATAATATTGTTGTGTATTTTATCCCGAACTAGAGCACTGGGACCATAATTCTAGCAATTATAGATTCTTCCTCCTTATTCAGTCAAGCAGGAGCCCATCTTTGCCGAGCGTGCAGCTACGTTAATTGCTGAGTGGATTACATGGGACTCTTGTTTCCAAGTTAGAAAACAGCATGTATGAGAGAGGTATATGAGCTGGTCATCATAAAACTGTTTTCCAGGCAGTAACATTTATGTAAATATATTTGTCTGATCTGAGCTTTGGAAAGCTTTGATAAAGTATAATGCAAAACACTAATTGGTGAATGTATCAAGACTAGAACAGGGAGAGACTTCAGTGGGTGAAGATACTGGTGACAGAGGGGTCTTCTGGGGCGAGATAGTGACTGAAGGGGTGTCTTCAGACAATGCAGTTTTCTTTTCTGCATTTTATGTCTAATAAGAACAATGCAATGAGATGTTGAAGTTTGCTAAGGACATTAAACAGTTGGGAGAAGTCAGTTCAAAGGAAATGATAATGTTCCAAATTACACAGTGAGATTAAGGGAATACACAGAGATGTAATCAAGATACAGAAGAAAATTAATTCTGAAACTAAAGCAATAGTCAAGTTATAGCGAGAGTGTAGAGTCATCCTGTAAATATCTACATTCTGTAGCATCAAATTTGTGAGCCTGATTAGTTGGCTTCTTTCTTCTTCCCCCCACTCCTTTAGAAACCTAAGAATCTTAGATATCTCAAATACTGAGACAGAGAGGCCAAAGGCTGAGACCTGAGACCTTGCAATGCTTCTGCAGCTTTGAGAGGTTTGCTCTAAAAGTGTTCCTTTGAGCCAAGAGTGCTGGCTCCTTTGCTCTTTTGAGCTACTGCTGAAGTGTATCAGCCTCAGCTTGAGTGAGTATCAACCCCAGCTTGAGTATCAACCCCAGCTTAGGTACCAACGGCACTGATGGAAATGATGGTGTAGGAACTGAGTCGTCAGTGCTAAGGAAACTAAATAAAAATAAAAGGTCTGTGTCAAAGCATGAGCTAGGGAGGAACTGACATCACAGGCAATTTTTTTCTTTTTAGCAGTTTATTTATCCCTATGGATGACTGCAGGAATTCTAGAAGAGAATTTTTAAAGTGTTAGGAAAAATGGTAAGGAATGCACAGTTTATAGTACACAGAGAGTTCATGAGACATCTGCTAAGTTGGTTTTGTTCCCCTTTATTTACTTTGCTTTTCATCATGCAAGATCTTTACCAGACCTTATATAATTATTAAATTAAGTCAGACGTATTTTTTTTTTACTTAATGGAAATTCAGATATCAGATTAAAACAAATTCCACTAAAATACTGTGCCTGTTGCTTTGTCTAAATTGCAATGAAAAAATAATTACTATTTTTGCAGTATAGATTTGCATATATGAGGTTGTCTCTCTCCTGAAGTTATGCAAGAGTGGAGTTTTGGACCACTTTATTAAATGCAGAGCTCTATATCATTTTACGGATATACACTGTTTACATTCTGTAGGCTGCCAGAGAATTCATACACCATTAAAAGAGAAGTTCAAGGACTAAACATAAATGTCTGGTAGTTTTTACATGCTGTAGGATACCCACTCTTCAGCTGTTACTCCACGTAGGCATAAGTCTCCCACAGATCCTTTGTCAGATGTGCCTGCCCTCTGCAAAGGCTGTAATTTGTTTTGTAGATATGTTGTTATTACAGGAATCATTTACCCTAAGGACCTGAAGTGCTTTGTGTCTGTTGGTCTGCAGCTAGTCCCCGTGAGATACTGATGTCCCTTCATCCACAGATTAATGTACGTAGGTCATTTATTTGATGAAATGCTTTTATATTTGTGATATTGCCTGACTTATGTCAGATTAAACATCTCCATTTAAATATATACATGCTATTTCTTTTCCTAACGAGGAATGAACCTAAAAAGATTGAATACCAGGTGCTGGTACAAGCTGTTTGAGTGACTTGAACATATATGCCTTGGCTGGCTTCTGATTTTGGCAGATAAAGAATGAAGATTTCTTGTATTGGTAGTCTTTCTTGCTCCACCCTGAAAAATGCAAAGGATGTAAAATGAAGGACACCACACCTAAATATGTCACATCAAGAAAGTTAAGTGGGAGCAAGTTTTCCTGTATATCTTTTTCCCACATGTTCAATTTTTTGGTAAATATTAAAATATGTGAAATATTTTGCTCTGTGGTATTCCTTAAAACATTTAACAAAAATATTAGTCTGTTGTGACTGCACCTATTACATTTTATTGTTCCATTAATTTTTTTTGTCACAATACATGACACACATGCATCATAGATCACACAGTTGATATACGTTCCCATTCATCTGATGTGCCACATAAATCACTTCAGATAGGGATATAATATTTTAAAGAATTGACAGAACCAGTTCAGCCAGAATTGTTTTTCTTTTCTCTTGCTGAGATGATTCAGTGGAAATAAAGAGTGGAAAAGTTCTTGGTAGGTTAAAATTTTATGGTTCTTAAGAGAAGAAGAAGGTGCAAGTAATCATTGACTCTGCACATAATTGACCTTAACATTAAAATCATTGAATGTAGATAATCTATCAATAAAAGCAATACGGAAAGACATGGTCATAGAGCTGGAACAGAGAAACTAGCCTTCTCACAGCAAACAAAATAAGAATCAAATATATTGCATTCTAGAGAGCATCGTATGACTAAGTTAGACAGTACATGCTACCAATCTGAAGATACCTGAGATGTTCTATGAAATACCCAGCCAAACCTTTGAACAGATATTGAATAAGAAAGCTTCAAACAGCTCTTGTCTCTAACTCTGGATGCAGAAATTTTACAGGCTAATGATTTGACCTTTATGTTGTGTAAGAGAAGCACTTAATTTTTTCAGGAGTGCACAATATAAATGAAATGTGATTTCCTTTACAAAGTAGTATTTAGTCACCAGAACTCTCTTGGGAGCATTGCTATATTAAATACATACTATAGGCCAGATACAGCTAAACTTTGGGAGTGGATGTGTGTGTGGTTAAGCATTTTGTTTCCTTTATGGCAATGGAACATACAACATCTGAACTTAACGCTTTCAACAGTTAGCACTTGACCCGCTGAATTAAATACGCGTTGCAAGTGCTCGCTGGCTTCCAGTTCTAACAGGGTCCACAGTTCTCCAAGGGTAAAAAGTATTGTGCTTACTACTAAGAATTTTCCATCAGCTTTATTTTTTATTAATTTTTCATTTCTCCTTTTATTTGCCTTTCAAATATACTACACCTTTGCCTATTTTATTTTAAGATCCCAGCCTTTCTTAATTGACCTTTTCATCACGTTTGGAGGTGGCAGGTGAGATACTGCTCATCATCCTAGTAGCACTGGGAATTTCAGTACATTCAGCTGTTACTGTATACTTCTGAAAATTATCAGATATGGCCTTTTTGGAAGAAAAAGTTGGGAATTTATAACCTTGCTGAATAACTCATGATAATAGTTGTAATAAATACTGTGCATTACTAAGCAGCAGAGTTTCCTAACCTGCACAGGTGCCACACCACCCTGTCTGCGTGCCACACGGGAGGGAAGTGGCTCATGACCAGGTCAGAGAGTAGCATTAATTCCCAGTGCAACTTTATAATAGATGTCCACATCGGTGAGATTTATTAATTGATAATCAGGTCTTAGCTAAAAGATGTACTTCAGTTGACTTCATCTTTCACTTATGGAGGTCTAGAGAATCTGTCTTAACTGTGCACTTTAAAAAACTTGCACTGCTGTTGTGCTTTACTCCATTGGGAATTACGGTTTTGACAATAGCTTTGTCTATTTTTATGGCAGATTTATCTTAACCAATAAATCAATACATTAACAACATTTTCCTTTTTTTTTTAAAGAGTGGAGTCAACACTCTGCAGCTGTGTCTGGCCATCGACAGTTTGACAGTGTCTGCATTTTCATTTATTGAGATGAAATTCTCGCTCATGGCTTATGTTCACAGCGTAGGTTAGGTTTTTTCAAAATTATTCGCACATCTTTAATACATTTCAAAGGTTTTAGCATGCAACAGAAAATAGTTATTGCCTAACATAACAAACAAACTGATGAGGCAGGTCATGCACTGTCACCACCATTAGCTTTTTAAGTATGGCCAGGTTCAAAAGCCATGACTTTAAATTACAACGGGCTTTGGCTTGCTCTGCAAGCAATCTCTGCCTCTCCTTTGGATCCCCTTCCAGTTGCCAATACCTGCCTTTTATGTGGTGTGGAAAAAAAGTTTGAACTTTCTGTTGCGTCTAGGATGTTAGTGAATAAGAATCCCTTAAAATGATGTTGATCCTATTGAGATTTGTAGCTTTGCAGAAATTCAAGAAGAGCAATTTAGATGCTTGAGAGACACAGTTAATTAGAAGTTTTCCTGCCTGAGCTAAGTGGATTGAACTGTGGGAATGCTGATATAAACAAGTTACTCTATAACCCAGAAAAGTTATTTAAATTGTTGGTGAGGAAATAAAACAAATGTAAGAAATTATGCAGATAAGTTAATAATACAAGAAGTATTGATACTGATTAGCATATATAAAAATGAATTACTCATATAAATTGGACAACATAATATATCAGTAAATATAGGTAAGAATTATTTGGGTACATACAACTATTAAGATCAACATGTAATGCCTGCTCCCTTGGACTGTATCCTGAGTGAAGTTTGGGGGTTTTTTGGAACTGGGTGGAAACTTACAGAATGACCCAAGGCTCAGTTATACCTTTGATAAATGAGCAAACAGCCTGGAAAGTCTCTTCCTTCTTTACTATATGCTCGAGTAGAGCCTCATAGAAATATTTCTTTCATTTTTTTTCCAATTTCAGTTTTTGGCTGGACCAGTTAAGTTTCTCTTTATTGAACAGAGCAAGTACTGTCCCAAACTGGAAAGTGTCTTAAAACTGGACTTGCCCATTTGAAGGGAAGCATCACCTTCTTGTGATTTCTTCTGTCCCACTACTTACTAAGGCTTCTACTTCAGGTTTGCACCAGTTTTTCCTTCTTTACCATTTTCTGCCAGTTAAAACATTGAACGGGCAATGATAGGTATGGCATTTCTCCTCCAGATCCACAGGAACTTTAGCAGCTGATATTCCCCCAGGCTGTCTCAGTGTGTCTGATCTGATAACTATTAAGTTTCAGCAAATATCTGCTATTCCTGTGCATAATTGCATTACTAACATTAATATTACTTTGCAGTAAGCAAAGAAAAACAGAGGTCCAGAGGTAAACAACACTGACGACTGGTGCCTCCAAGTTGTGTTGCCTCTTTTTCTCGCAACAGGAAAGTGACTTTCAACTACTGTTTGTTTTACGTTTGGTGCTTGGTCCGCAGTATAACCGGACTTCTTAATAGCTGCGGTGCGTTGGGTTTTGTGGCCATTCTCTTCACAACGTTTTTACTCAGGAAGTAGTTGAATTATCCCTACAATTCCAAAAAAGTATGGGTGCACAAAAGGGATGAGTCACAGTCCTGGTAGTGCTATTGATCAGTAGCTAGTATACCTGATACAGCCATCAGTTTGAGATGTTCACTGGCCACTGGCTGTCAGTACCTGGGAAGATAAACCAGAGGAAAGATGACTCTGCACATGTCTTCTTGGCAGTATATTTCCCTAAGCGTTTGCTTCTGGCAATTTTCAGAAACAGGACACTGAGCTGATGGATTTTGTGACTCAGCCAATATGGTATTACATATATCTCCCTGAGCTACTTTCCTCAGTTTTTTCACTACTTTTTGTTTTTCTTATTTTACAAACTGATCGTATTTGTTCAGGAATGTCATGGAGCAGATGAGAACCCTCTGTCCCATGAACATCTTGGACATCGGGATGTATTGGGAACTATTGCAAACAGCTTTCTTTCCCTGCCCTGGTAGATGCTTCCTTCTCCTGGTTATCACTGTAAGCTCCATGACAAATTTCACAGGAGCTATAAAAAGGGTCATTTCTGGTTTATCCTAGAAGCAATTAATCTGTTATGCCAAGAAGGCAAGTCTCCCAAGGTCCTCCATCAGCTTGGACAGAGTTTCTTCTTTCTGTCTCCTTTTAGCTTTCGACTGTGCCTTACCCATCTCTGGCAAATGGCTGGAATAAAACTTTATAAAAGGACCAGTCACTTTGCTGGGATAACTGAGTCGCATTAGTGATAGAAGTTCTAAGTTGTTTAGCGCCATTCGTTGGTTGCTGGAACTAGGGTTGTTTTGGGTTTTTTTTTTCAATATTCCAGATATTACCAGATAAGCACTCTGCAGTCTTTCCAGTCCTCTCTTGGGTGCTTAAGTCCTTGCTACGGTTCTTTTCTATTAAGAAATTGCAAGTTTCCTTTAACTTCTCTACCCTTTTACGATGAAAAATATTTTTGTCAGTAGTAATTGCATTACTAGTCACTTTGTTCTGATTTGTCTTACCATTGCGAGACAAATGGACTTCATAATCTGTCTAGACGGTCTGGTTGTTACTTTAACAGATGTTTGATCTCCAAAAGCAAGACATCCCTCAGCTGTTTTCTAGAAATCTTTCAGATACTGCTTTAATTCATTTTTATGTGTCCAGCCCTTGTTTTAAATCATATTTTTCATTTTCTGAGACATCGGTGAGCTATGGAAGTACCTACATTGTTTGTCCCATCATGGATCATCAGGAGGACCAATTCCTAGCTATTTCCTTTGGAAACTGAATTTCATATGTGACATTTACATTGCACCATTTTCTTTGAAGCAGTTAACCAAATTCAGGGTCTTGGAGTTTGTTTCAGGTAGGAAATAAAAAATGATTCTGTAAGTAGGTGTTGGTTTGTGGGTTTTTTTTAGTTTTGTTTTGTTTTGTTTTGTTTTTTTACACAATCCTTTTTAGTCACAAAGAACATCCAAAGCTCTTTTCCCTCGGCCAGGAATTGCGACACAGATGATGTCTCCAACTCTCCGGCATTCAGCCCAGAAGCTTTCCTTCTTTGCTTTTTTTAATTTTTTTTTAAGAACAGAGCTTCCAGAACCTCTTTGGCTGTGCCCCAGGCTTATTTGCAGCTTTTCTTCTCTGCTTCACTGGTCTTTCTGCTTCTCTCTTATTAATAGAAAAATGGTCACATAATAATACTCAGTGAAACTCCGGTTCCCAAATGTCCTGTGCATATCCTATCAAGCTGAATAGTGAGGAAGGAAGTCTCAAATTGTTTCAGCTACCTGGTTCCACAAAGGAGCTTACCGGCTTCTTACCAGTATCTTTAATGAATTCATACAGACAGCTAATTCTAAGACCTATCATCCACTCAAGAAGCAGAACATAGCAAGCTTATAATCAAAGCAGCTCACTTTTGGATTATTGAGTATTTAACTGCGCTATAAATAGGCTGCAGACAAAGAATTGTTCAAAGAAATTAGAGAAAGATTTAAAACAAGAGATAGTTATTTTGGAATGTTGAGAAGCCGAAAGAATTATTGAGCTTCATTCTTAATATGTATTTACCACAGATTTTTTTTTTAACTATAGAAATGGGGAAAAAAGCTTGTCTTAAAAAGTGCTTTTTTTTTGAGGCTTCGTTTCATAACACTGTTTATTCTCTAGAAGCATTTCACTGTTTTTTCTTTGATGTGTTAGTATGTCTTTTTATTTCTGGGTATTTTTCCCCTATGAAAAAAATGTATGCCTCCACATTTCTTTAACAGGAGCTGTGTATGTGAATATTTTTCTAATTCTTTTGATAAGTGAATAATTTTGCACAATTTCAGTTATCTAGCAATATTCGTAACATGTTCTGTTAGTAAATATTTTTTTTAGTAGCATTGGGATGAGTTCAATATTGTGAATTTGTAATTATACAGTTTGTAAAGAAGGATAGTCTCCGTCAGCTATTTTTTATACTGCTTTAGTTGTGGTGTTTTAATAATTAAATACAGAGTTAATTAAGTATGGGTTAAGTCCATTCATTGATAGTTCTTGCTTTCCAAGTTGAAAGCTCTCTGAATTTATATGTGTGCATATTTTCTAACCTATACATGCCTGCATATCCATATCTTTATTTCCCTCTTATTTTCCTTGGTTTCTGGACACACTAAAGCCTTGTGGAAAACATTAAAAACATGAAGAATAATGTCTGAAACAGAGAGGCGCATGTTTTATTCATGTGGAGACCTGTTTAGGTCCTGGAACAAAACCATTAAATATTCTATATGTGGTTAGCAGAGGATGCTTGCTTTCATCCCTTGTCAGTTCCGTATCTTTTTCTGTTCTTAACGTAGCTCCTTGCTCCTCCCTGCCGATCCCAGCTCTGGTTACTTGCGTATTGAGATTTTTCCCCTTTTACTTTCGTTCAGACTCCAGATCTGAGACCGGTGTTTGACTCTCTCGCCCCTGAGGCTGGAAGAATACCAGAACAGAAGCAGCCCTCAGTGACTGCAATGATATATCTATTTCGTATCTTACTCTCCAGTGACATTGCAGGAAGATTGCAAACCACTGTTAACATGCATAATTTTAGTAGTTCAAGTGAACATGCTTTTTGGTATATTCAAACCGTCTAGTGGTTTTAGTGGCAAGAACGCTTATAGAAACCTAGTTTCTAAAGTAACATTGCAGAATTTTTTTCTTTAGATGCAGAAATTTAATGTTCACATCAGAAAATAATTATAGTTATTGCAGCCATCCAAATATATGACAGAAACATAATATGTGATCTGTGGTTTCAGACAATTATTTCAGCCTGTAAGTGCCGAATAACAAACGCCCCAAAGGATCCCTTGCAAAACTAGAAACTACCGACCAAGAATTATTTACAGAAGTAGTTCACAGGGTATTTCCAAAGGCAATAATAAAAATATTTGCAAGAAATGATGTCATCTTATGAGTAAAAATTGGATCTTAAATCATCTAGTAAATTGTTAATTATTTATCCATCTCTACTTGGGAGTTCAAGTAAGTGTAATTGGTTGTTCCCTAATGAGATGCGGTGAAGATTCACATTTCCCCTGTTGAGTTGATAAAAATCAAATTAGAAGAACCTCAGAACATGTCTGTCAGTGTTGTGTATGCAGATAGGCTAATTTCAGCTGTGCTGGGGAAAGGTCTACAAGGGCAGTGGGAGAGGGAAAGAAGGTTGGGAGCAGGAGGAGGTGCTAAATTGGTGGCAGTGTTCTTGTCTCTTTCTATTTTGATAGAAATGCAAATTGGATACTTACTATCTGAATTAATGGCTGGTCTCCAAACAGACAAAGTGCCGTTGATGTGTGCTATCCAGTTTGCCAAAGTATCAGTAAGAAAAAGAAACCCAACAAAAGTAGATTTAATCATTTGTGGAATTGGGAATACAGAAGTGCATTCCTATAGAAAAATAAAATGCGACATGAGATGGGAGCTGTAGTCCAAAGTCCTGAATAAGAATTCAGTGTTATATTGGGGCATACTTTTCCTTAGGTTGCTCTGCTTTGAGCCAGTGCAAATTATCTGCATGCTGTGCTATTGGAAAAAACCCAGATAAATTTAATTTTATTGCATTTGTTTGATTTTCATTGTAACAAAACTGTGCTGTTTTAATGAATTTTAAAAAAACCTAAACTTTAAGGGCCTAATGTCATTAATATTTTGCACTGTATGCCTCGCAAGTGATACTCAATAGGGCAATGTTACTTTAGCTCTTACGGCTCGTGTTTCAATGGTCATTACAGCCACAGCGACTACATAGTCTTTAGCAATACCTTCCTACTTCAAGTTTTTACAATAAACGCATCTTTATTTCAAACGGGGAATTGAAATAAGATATTCATGTAGCCCAACAAAAATAAGATACACATGTCTAAAAAGGCATTACTGAAACGTACAGTACTTGGATTGGGCCGTGTCAGTTTAATCCCACAGACTCAAGTGAGGAGGAAGGCCTGGCCGTGCCTTTAAAACGTCTTAAAAAAAGACATCCACCGAACCCAATAGGTGTGATTAATGACTTGTGGTGAACCAAGAGCTGAAGTCTTTCTGCTCTTTGACCCTCTTGCTGATTACACAGAGCTGCCCTCCGTGCCCTGGCCGTCTACCGATAGCCTGGGGTTACCTTCCCACCGACCTGCCCATCTGCTGCCCGTTCGCTGCTGCCCGCCTGCTCTCAGCTGTCCTCGGCACCTGCCGGAAATTCACCTGGAAGGTTTATCAAATTCAGCCACCTTTTTAAAAGTCCTGCTTGTGGAACAGGGAGTAGTGGCTTCCCAGCCCTTGAGCCACATTGAAAGCAGAGTCAACGGGAGCAGCACATCTCCTCTTCTTTCCCCCGGCTAATAGCTGTCTTCAGCAAATTTTCAAAATACTGATAGCAATAATAATAAAATACATCTCTGCATTTGTAACGTGACGATTTACATTTTAGTGCAAACAGCATGTCCTAGCGCAGATTCTCTGGTCTAAACACCCAGACACAGCATTTCAAGGGTGCGTGCAAATCTCACTCCAGAGGTTTAGATTTCATTTGCAATGGGAGCTGCCAGATGGAAGAAATTAAAAGGCCTCTTATGACACAGTCAAGAATGAGACTGTTCCCTATGGAAGGCTTCTGCCCCAAATGCTGCCTCCTTGTGTATCTCAGCCCACCTGGTGAACATCTGACGAGGAGAGCTCTGGCAGAGGACTGAACAATGCCAGATTGTTACGACCACATTCAGCTGAAAATCTGACGCGTACAAATGCATAAGCGATTTTTCTTACAGATCTGTAAGCTGTACTTAACAATTCCTTTATCAAAAGGCATTTTGAAGCATTGAGCAACAAACAATGAGGACCTTGATTTCCTTATTGTTTCACGGAAGTGTTTTGTTTTGGAGATGTATGTGGAAATGCTTAATTTTGTATTAAAAAATATAAATGACACATAGAAGACTGACATGTACAATGGAGTCTGAATTAACTTCATTCAAGAGGCACAGCATCAAAATATAAAGCATAAAACCAAACTTTTTTTTTTTTTTGTATTATGGTATAAATCCAAAGAATGAATCTTGATTTATATCAATGTAAATTAATAGAATGTGACCCAAAGTCACTGTCTTATTACAGTATTTGTTATTTTGTCCTTGATAAATGTATTAGAAGATATTTATCACTATGAAAGCTCTACTATAATTAGTGTCAAATCCAAGTAAATAAAAGATTATAGTTAACTGACAGTAACAAGATTTATTTAGTTTGCTGTGGCCTTAAATTAAAGCTGTATTAGCTACATGGCCTTGTAGAAAGACAACAATCAGATCTGCTGCATCTGAGAAAGATCACAGTCTACCTCCCACATTTCTTTTCCCAAATACATAAAAAACAGTCCTCAGAGAATAAAATAATTGGATATGTATGTATGGAGCACTTGTCACTAAATTTTATTCTTTAACACAAATAGTTGTCTACTGAAGGTAAGAATAGAGAGAACAAATTATTGTATTCCCTATTATAGCTTCTCCTAAAACAAGCTCTCTTTTTTACATGTTTTTTGAATGCAAAAATTACTATCAATGCCTACTGTTTTGTGCAATTAGGTTAACTATGCCTTTGGCTAGAAAAATACGTTACACTTAGGAGTTTGTTAGCGTGTTCATTTCGAATCTGGATACTTACTCAATGGATCAAAATCCCAGTGCAAGTAAGGTTGGTGGGTTGGTTTTCCTTTGCACTTCATGTTTCATAGCATCTTTTCATAAAGTTGTCTGCTATTGCATTATTTATTGTAGCATGAAAATTGATGGAAATTGAAGCTTCAAAAGCTTTTAGGGAGAAATGTATGGTATTTTCCCCAAGTATTGCACGTCAGAGTGGGTCAAATCCTGCCCAACAGTAGTTGTAACTTCCACTGAAAGCAACTGGAAGGACAAAGGGGAACTTTGTTGAATTTTAAGGGTGTGTTGCCAAGGCTTTTCAAAGGAGCTCTGATAGAGTAAAGCCATCTGGAAGAGGTGATCTTAAATAAGAAAGGGAAATAGTTAGAACATAGCTCTTTCTCTTCTTGTAAAGTCAGCAAAGGTCCACTTTTTTTCCCTGCATTCAAGAGAAATCCCTTCATTCTACCAACCAGTGAATGGAAAAATATCCCTTCAGTCTTTCCAACTGCTAACAGTCTAATAGAATTCGGGCAGAGGATCCCTCTTATTCAGGATTTCCTTTCGTTTTTGTAAAACTTTTACCTAACTGTGATACTGTGTTTTTTGCAAGATGACTGTGCAGTTTTAATAGTCAGGATGTAAGATACCAGTTTTTTAAATTAGTAATGAAAGTATTCAGCTATGTCCAAGTTTACCCCGTGACTGCAAGATCCACTGGCTGTAACCTTTTTCTTCCTTGTTAGAACCAATGCTATATTGATATCTTTATTTCCTGCTTTACTTTGGCAGTAAGACATTTTCATCACTACTTTAAAGGGTGCTAATAGTAGAGTCAAACTCATTTTCATCAAATTATGGGATTTTGGAAATATTACTCAGTAGTTCATCCAATAATGGTTCATCCAGATGAAAAATGAGTCTCGACCCTGCTCGGTATCAGAGGTACTAGATACTTAATGCTTGCATCATGTAACTGAGAGCTACAGCTGGGAACTTGATTTCCTCACTCCTGTAACCTCCAATTAGACGTTCAGATACAACTCTTTCAGCTTCAAGAGATACCAGACTACTGTCCATCTGTCAAGGCAGAGATTTATTTAACTAAAAATGTGTGAGCTCTGAGCAACCAAATCATAATTACCCAAATGGCTTCCCTATCAATTAGCCGTTCCTTTGATCAGCTGGCCGCTGCAGACTTGGGTGATCAGCGCTTCTCTCCCTGCAGCAGCCTCTCCACTGCAATGCAGACAAACCCAAGGACCCTGCCTTGATCTTCTTCACGTAGGAACCTTCGTGCCTCGTTGGATGCATGGGATGATCTCTTTCAGCTACTTGATTGCTAACTTTGTTTGCTAATTTTGCTAAATATATGCTCATACATAAGCTGTAGCGGTCTGATTGCTAAATTCAAACAAAACAAACATTCCTTGATTAACATACTAATGGACGTAAGCAGCACCTTGACTGCTTCCCTATTTCTCTTTTTTCCTATGAGCTTGTTCAGCCAGAGTTTCCATGGCTAAGATGTAAGCCTGTACGTCAGTTAGACAAAGAATCACGCCTACGTTCAGCATCTACGTAACATCTCTCTTAGGAATAAAGTTCACTCTTTCTTGATTCAGTTCAGCAGGTTTCTGCTGATCTGCACCTGGTATGCAACGAGGCTGAAATCTGTAATTGTCCTGTGTGCAGAGGGAGATTTATGTTGGTTTTCAGTTGTTTATGAAATATCAGAGATGCATGGAATTGGAGAAGGGAGATTTGGTTGGGCGGTGCCGTTAGTATGTATGTAATATTTTGTTATAAAGAGTTTGTTAACTCTGCTGTTACATCTTCTTACTATATGGTGTTTAAAACATCCTGAAACTACAATTCACAGACAATTTAGTCAAAATGCTGTATTGTGTACTTTTAGGTGCCGTAAGAGGAATTCCATACATTTAAGGCTGAGTTAATTAAAAATTAATTTCCAAATAATAAACCACTGCAGAGTCACAGCACTAAAACTATGTGTTCTGCATTGCTTAAACCCCTAAAATGCCACCATTTAAACATGAATTGGACTAACCAACGCACTGTTTTCAGTGGTGGGGCAAGGGGATGATTCTGTTTGGTGATGAACGTATGAGATGCCGTTCCTTAATGTGGTTTTGGATGCTCAGGATTGATCAGAAATTGTCAGCTCTGGGGGAAGGTGCTGCATTATGAAGAGCTCCTCGGAGCTGAAAGATGCTGTTTCTTATGGACGGCAATGCTGAAGCTATATGGCCACCAAGACAGGTTTTATGTATTATCACAGCTAAGTTTAGGAGGTGATGGTACTTTGTCTTAATACATCAGCATTTTAACAAGACCTCACCATACGAAACAACAATGTTCACAGCACACTATAAATCATTCTTAGCAATACAGTAAGTTTTCGCAGGGCGTCCTGATGGGTGTCAGATCTCAGCAGAATACTTCATACATCTGAGAGAGTAAGACTTAACTACCAGGTTTCTTCTTGTCTGTTTATGTGAAGTGATAACCAAAATGTAATAGCGTTTTTCGCCAGCTTATGTCACAGAGAATTCGTGTAGTGAGTTTCAGTTTAAAGGCCTAGAATTTGTATTTTAATTGTAAACAATATTTGTACTTTGTAGTCATTTCTAAGTCTTTTTTTTTCCGTGAAAAATATTGATAATAATCTGTCAACACAATTACCTTTTTTTCTTTTAATTGGGTTTGGATTTGTGCAATACAACATAAGAGGGAGATAAGAATTAACAGTTTTAAATAAGGAAAGCCAGAACCATTTACTAAGAAGATTTTGTTAAAAGGGAACTGGTAAATGAATAATAGGCTATCACAAACAAGAAGCGATTGTAACTCTTTTATAAAAGAGAATCTATGGGAGAAATTATGAATAGCTGAAAAACAGGATTTTGGCATGATTCCCGCTGATATTCATGATAGCAAGGTTAATTCTTAGCATTTCATTTTCAAACATTTTACAAACATTAATCAAGCTTCACAACATCCTGCTGGAGTATCTGCGAGTTAATAGCTTGTGTGAGCAGATACTGCAGGACTGCAGTTAAATCTCTGACATTCCTGATCTCATCTTGGACTCGGAAAACAGACTTTCCCCTTCGCAGGCGGTATCTTCCTCAGAAGCACAGAGCCATTACCCTTCTACAAACTTCTCCTCACCTGTGTGGTTCGTTCAGTTTGATTTGCGGTTAATCTTTCCGCTCTGCTTCTCATGCTCATCGTAGGCATGGCATGCGACTAGAGGCAATCGTGTAAGGGCTGTACAATTCCGAAACCTGACAGTTGCAATGGAAACACAACAAACTGTCACTCTTTAATAGCACCAGGTCTATTACTACAATTGCAGCAGAGCCTGTTCATAAAACAAGCTGATTTTCTTTATATACTCATAGTTAATACTGAGATATATGTGCTGTCGGTTGAAATACGGCTAATATTTTTAATGCTTCTTAGGTTTTTATCTTGCTGCAACAGTCTATAAGCAGAGACATACAGATCCTTGAACAAAGACAACCGTCAGAGACATCAAATCCACATTTGCCTTTTGCTATAGAAGAGAAATAACGGATTCCAAGCCATTCAGGCTGAAGGAAATTGTATTCACTTTAACACCTCAAGGCGTTTGTAAAAGCAGTTGAAAAACAGCTGCAGGCTATTCAAGAAGTTTGATGACTGGCAAAGTCCTGGAGGTGGCTATAAACTGCTGTTAGACAAAGAGACCGGGGGCACCGTGTTGGTCCTGTCTTTCCTTTCCTGCTACGGAAAGAAAAAAAAGACGGAAGGGAAGAGGCAGGAAAACTGGATGCCTGCACTTTGGAGTAGATAGGAAAACACCTGGGATAGGTATTGTAGGAGGATATGGGGCTAGGACTCTGAACACCAGAGAGAGGAATGTAAGATATGAATCAAAGCACTGCAGGAGGACTGGAGGGATTAAAGGCAGGAGTCAGCGAGAAGAGCTGCTGCTGTTGAATTCTCAATGGAAGGCAAGAATGCAGCATGCTCCTGGAAAGGGGGGAAACACAAGGTTCAACTATAGGAAACAGTGCAAACACCAAGAAATTAGTGACTCAGAAAGTGAAAAGAGAAAAAGAGTTGTTTCATAAGCACAAATTATATTAAAAAATGGAATAATGTCTTGCGTCTTCATCCATCCCCCCCAAAATGCCAGCTTGCTGTAATCTTCCCTGAAACCCACAAGTGTACCTTTCCCTTCCTGTGCTAACCCAAGCTTTCCTTCCAGACCCGCCTCTGCTGCCATCCTTCCCTCTGCAGTCTGCATTTCCCCATAGCTGCTCTCCAGCTCCCTGCCTGCCTCCCTGCGCTGTCCCCGAACCCCTGCTTGTCCCCTCGCTGTTCACCCCGGTGGGCAGCCCTGGCTGCTGGACCTCCTCCCTGCTCTCCCTGCGTTCACTTGGCAAGGCAGAGGATGCGAGCCGATTGCCAAGCTTGCTGGGACAAACCAAAAAGGGAGTTTTTTCACAGCTTCCCTGTGAGCGGAGGCAGGGAAGTAAGTTTCTCACCTGCCAAGCTATTGATTTTCACAAATCTTGTCAGAATTTAATACCTTTAAAACTCCCAACCTTCAGTTTGGTTGAAATAGGCCAACAGCTTCCAAAATTGTAAACTGACTGTTCAAGTGGAAAAACACTTGAAAAATGTAGCTGTGTTTTGAAGAGGAATGCTCTTCTTTTTTTAACATTATTCTTAAATTCTTCATTATTGTGAGTGCATAACAGCACATACAATGTGTTCCTTTCAGGTTGAATTCCCACTCTGAATTATACATGAACAAAAAGGAACGTCCGATGGCTTTGCCGTGAAAAGATGTCATGTCAAGTCCCAGCATTTCTCTTGCATATTTTTATATGTGCCTTCTGATTTTGGAGCTCATGAGACACACATTTGCTGTGGTAGCTGTATTATTAGAGAGGACAAGAGCATCTCTGCGGGACTCGGGGACAGGAGGTTGGCCTCGACACATGGATGCAGACAAAGCTGACTTTACATCCAGTAGAGATGAGTGCAAGATATATGGCATATTTCTATATATACCTACGTATTTGTATATGTGAATGTGAATATATATTAGCTCAGTACCGCTTAAAAGCCTGAACAGTGCAACTGGAGCCGATAAGCAAATTGAAGTCTGCATAGACTTTCTGTCTATTGACAGATTATTTTTAAACCACCCCCTGTATTCCCACAGCGCAGTTTAGTTTCACGGATACTTGCTGCACCTGCTAACAGACACAGAGGCGCTGGATGCCAGTTGTTTTGCTGCTCCTCCTCTTAAGCACCGCACGTAATTATCCGTGTGGCTCCCCCATCCTTTATCGGTGCTGCTGCTGCTTTCTCCTACGTGCCAGTGCCACCTGGTCCCATGGCGAGGTGATAGACGGTAACAGCCTGCCTCAGAGGAGAGGCAGGAGAGAGAAGGTGAATGTGAAAAAATGTGGAGAAAAAAAAAGCTTAGAGAAAGATAGTCACGCATGTATTTACAGTCTTATGGAGCATATTTGTATTACAGCCCGAAAGGATAATATAACCGCTTCCTCTCCTCCGTCGCTACTTACTTCTCCTGCAGTCTCTCCCGTGTCTTTCAAACCTGCTAAGAAGGACAGGGAACAAGGTCACTTTTTCCTTGGCCAAGAGAAAAGCTGATGCATGGAGCTTCTGGCTGGCTCTCGCCTGCAGACAGAATACTCTAAATCTGCAATGCGTGCACTTTCCCTAGGGATGGGAAACTTAACAACTGTTTTGCATTTGCAAACTATAATACAAGGTTTTAGCGAGGGACACTGAATGTGACAATTCCAGAGCCCTGAATTATACAAAGGAGTCTCAAGTCTATGTTCAGATCTATGTATAAATGGAATTATATACTGAATTATTGCTGCCTACCTGTTTCCTAACAGAATCACCATGGAAAAAAAAAAAAAAAAAGTGCTGGAGTACTGCTGCTTTATCTCAGAAAAGATTTTAAAGCCTATTACTTTAAGTAGTTATTCAGCTATTACAGAAAATGGATGGGCCTGGGGTTCTCTGCTGAAGGTATTATTCCCTTGGGTGTAGATGTTGATACTGTACTCTTTATTTTGTTTGTACTAGGAGAAAATAACCTCCAGCATCCAGATGAATTCTCAACTGTAAATATGCAGAAGAAAAATATTAAATTCTGAGGAATTGCTGTACACAAAAAACATAAACCTTGTGCTAATAATATCTTCAGGACCCTTCTCATCAGAGGGGCCCAGAGTGTTAGTGGCTTCAGCCAAGGTTTGGGTTGTTTCTTTACTTTCGAAGAGCATTATCGTTAGTACGCAGGACCAAAACTGAGCAGGAAACTGGAGACTTACGGTGGCATTACTACTCTGTGAAGTTTTAGGATATTTGTATTTCAAGTATCCTAGATGCTCTTCTGGTACATTACTCCCTCCCCACCCCGCAAAAAAAAAAAAAAAAAAAAAAAAAAAGTACTACTGAAAGGCAGATTGGTTTTAAACGTAGGGAAATGGATTTTTACTTTGACTGAAGGTGGGAGAGGTAACATTTGCTGTGCTTGAGCGTCCTGGAATAAGTAATGGAAGAGGCTTTTTTCACAACTCTCTGCTCCTGCAGTTCATATTACTTTCTCCTATTGCTACACAACAGGGTTTTGTTTATTAAGAATCCCGTGACATAGCTGTTACGTTCCTACTAATTGCAACCCACAGCTATTTATGTTTATGTCCTTTTTGGCTTTTATTCAGTCTTTCTAAGAACAAGCTTAATTATTCCTATAAGAAGATGAACATAAAAAGCAGTTTGCAAATATAAACCAGGTACCTGTGGTAATCATTGTCATTCTGTTTCAATCTTTAGCACTGCGAATTTCCACCAGCACAGTCTGCAGTGATTTTGCTGTGAATTAGGTCTGTAGTACTCAGTGGATTATTAGCAAAAATAGTGTTAGATTAGGCCCATTGAGCTCTACGTAGTATGAATCTGTAGCAGAATTTAAGAAACCAAAGTTAGGATAATTTTTGGCTGGGTGATAAGCTATTTTAAGGGATGGTGGCAGCACAGTTCAGGATAGCGTGTTTGTTGGCATACAATTTGCAGTCTGCTGATGACTTTCAAATCGTCAATGAAATATTACACTTTCTCTCTGCTTCTCTGTCACACAAATATAAGTTATCTCGGTCTTTATAAGCCACCTGGGAGAACTGCTTTTAGATGAAAGAATTAAAATACAGCTCATTTGTGAAGGTTTATAAGCCACGGCGCTCTTGTTAGAGAACGTACTGCCGTGCAATGGTAGTTGTACAGCCCTGTGCAGGAGGAGCTGTGTGTTCAAATCAGGCTGTGAACTTGCACAGAGAGCCGGAGTGGTAACCGTTTCTCATTCCTGTGTCATTCTGTTGCCTTCCCCATCGTTTGAATTCACCCTCAATTCTTCTTGTACATACATCGTAAGGGCACGTTAGGGAATTGCATGCACTGACTTGGCCTACTAGTGCAAATTATTTGGTGCAGAATAACCAGTTTCAAATACAAATTGTGACATCTGAAGCTCATTTAATGAGTGTAAGAATTATAATAGAAGACTAAGTGAAAGATACAAGAAATAATGATAAAACTAGAGAAGCCTTCCATGTTCGTGATGCTCTGAAAAATCCTGCACAAATGATTCACTGATTTTAGGAAGTATTTTTTTCCAAATAATTTGATTTACTTATGAATAAAAACATTTCTTAAGTTGAAAATTTCAGAAGCATTTTAATACCATGTTCACATATTGCAAGTATCCATTTTTGCCGAATGAAGTATTGCTCTGCTTTTTTTTTTTTTAAGCTGGTATTGTTGGCTTCTTTTCATCTAGCTACATCTGTTACTTTTTATAAATAAGCCTTCTCTCCCCTAAGAATCAAGCAGAACTTCTTCCAAGCCTTCTATTCTCAAGTGTAACTTCAGAAGTGCAGAAATAATAGCTTTAATACTTGGCCTTTATTGGCTAATTCAATAGCTTTATGTACTGTAACTGAGAAAGGTAAATATAAGGGGGATTATAAGGCAAAGGGAGAAACTTTTTCTTGTAATTCTGACCCCAAAAGAACTTCTCTGCAAAGGTCCATCTGGCCAAGGATCCAGCCTCTGCCAGGAGCCAGGAGTCAGTGCTCGGGGAAGCTATAAGAAATAGGGCCAGTGGAGAGGCTAGGTGTGCGTGCTCTCTGTTTTGGGAAGATTAGCATCTTCCAGAGTCACATTGCATCTGGATCACCCTTTTCTGCCTAGTTTTATGAATATCTTTTATCCGTTTTGAAACGTTTTATACTTTTTCCTCCATAACAGTATGACCACGATTTGTCTATTAGCTCCTAGTAATACCGTCACTGATTATAACAAGAACAGGCATAGAGGAGATCCGCATTAAATGTCTTAAACTTCTTCACAGCTGAGGAATCTGCAACCTCCATCAGACTTCGTGTGTTAAGACATGAGACCGCTCAACCTGATAGATGGAGTTTGACGAGCGAGATCAAGCCCTGTGCTCTGCACTGGTGTCATCCCTGAGGTCGGGGAGGATTTGTGGAAGGCCCCAGAGGAGCTGGCAGCAGCTCGCTCTGAGCCAGAGGGAAAATCCTCCTCCTCCATTTGCCTTATCATTGCGTGGTGTCACTTGTGAAGGCGTGGATTTTAGGAACCCTCAGAAGGATTGCTATCATAACATATTACCGCTGTCTCATTCAGGGACTGACACAGGGTAGATCTGACTCTTTCCAATAAACTAAGCAATAGCTGACAGCTGTTTTGACAAACAGTCATGTATTTTGCTATATTCTTTGAGATTCTTAGCAATCATGAAATTCTTCCTATGATTAGCTATAGATTATCATATAGAAAAATAGGTAGTTCATTAATTTAAATTTTCCACTTACTAGTTACTCCTGAAGGCTGCAGATTTCAGCCTACTTACTGGCACACAATCTGGAGTGTGTAAGAGACAGCAATATAAGTTCACTGGGGTTACATTGTAAGAAATCCTTCGGGAATGAATGGTTGTTATTATCACTGACCTGAATTCTATTATGATTTCAAAAATAAAAGTCTAATCTAACAAAACCATGATGTACTAGTAAATGCCAGTGTATCCACATTAGTTCTTGTCTTCAACAAGCACATTTACTCTTACTGACTGTTGTTTATGACGTCTCCGTAATATAAAAGGTTTACAGTGAGGTCAGCAAAATTTGACCATCAAATTCAGGTCTTAACACAACATTCTGAAATGTCCAAGTTTTATTATTGGTTGTCAAAACCATTTTTCTCTGATTTTTTCAGATGAAGTAGTTTATTGAATGAAATGGTCTAAGTCAGTTGTGAAAATGTCTCTTTGCTTTATGGTTCTGTAATACTTATAATATTTTTTTATTTAGTTAGTTCAAATGACACAGAAAATATCATTCTTTTGAAATATAAAGGTAATTCAAAGAACAGAATATTCTAAGGAAAAGTCAATCTCCCGCCATCCTACAACTCGTTTTTTTCCTCAACTGTTGTCAAACGTGTCAGACACTCATGTGAGTAATGTAATCCCGGATTTGGAATATGCTGGTGGTTGGACATATATACAGCTCCAGTGGGAGTCCTGCTGCTGCTCTGAACCCAAGAGTTCATTGTCTCTTTCTGGTCTTTGTTATTGTACTTTCCTTTACAATGGTGTGAGATGATGCTGATACGGGATAAGAATGAGCTTTTGAAAGAGTAAACGTTTTATTTTTACACAATAGAAACGTATGCAATCAGAGGTAGGAAAGTGGCTGCAAAATGAGCATGATCGTGACAATTATAGCCATACAGATATGACCCTCTCCACTGAATTCTTGTGTGCATAAGAAGCCTCGTATCAATAAGGAAGAACACAATTCTAACACCTGTGCATGTATTCTAAGGACAAATCCACAAATTGGAAGGATTTTCCAAATCTCATGATATACAAAATTAGAGTAAAAATCACACAGGAACAGATTTTGGAGGGCAAATCCACAATATGTTTTGATTTTAGTTTGGTCAATCCAAAAAGGATCCATCATTAACTGCTACTGAAAACTCTGCATTATATTTTCTAGTGAATTATGTGGGGGAAGGAAACTGTAAGTTGATATTGTACATTAAAACAGAACTGGAAGGCTTTTAATTTATGATGATATGCATATTGATCTAAGAAATTTCAAATAGCTATCTTCTCTAAATAAACCACAACTTTGATCTTTGTAGGTTCAGAAAATTCTGGCTTTTTTGAGATTGTCTTTCATATTCCAAGTGAGTTCAAAAGGTGTCTTTTTTATTAGAAGTAGTAGATCCTGTGCTTTGAAACTCCAGATGTATATTGGGCAACAGAAATGGCTATATATTAATGTTTGCACTCTTTATTAGTTGAAGCTTCATGGAATTTCAGAGTGCCAAAATAAAAATGGAGAATTAATATGCATAGAAGTTGTAAATTTAATTGGCTGGTATTATCAATTAGGCACACTCAGTAGAACTCCAGTATGAATTTTGATTTAGGATATCTGCTGAAGTGTTGGACAAAATGCAAAATGAATATTCAATTAAAAAATGAAATTGATCAAAAATTCATTTTTTTCATCCAGTAATCTGCTAGAACCAGTACCATTTATTCACTGGAACACTCAAAGTGGTAATGACCAGTTTTGAACAAGTAGGGTGTGATCCTGTCATTCTCCCTACTAATTGTTATTAAATGTAAACCAATTTCTAGATTTTGACTATCATCTTACGGGCACAGTGCTATTGAGTAATCTGTTTGTCATTTATAAAGCACTTTTAAAAACCACTGTGAGAAACTCACAGATTTATTTATCAACGAATCTAAGAAATTAGAGATGAAATATTTATGCCATATCTTCTGGTCAACCCTCTTTTAGTACAGGATTGCTCCCTGTAGCCTGCTTGATGAGCCTTCCACCATTTCCCTTTGAAAATGAAGTAACCATTAATGGGATAATAAAAAAAAAAAAAAAAAAAATATTTTCCTTTAGATTGTAAAATATGGGCAGGAATTTTAGCAGTCAGAAAGTGAACTTGCTGAAGTGATTTCACTTTCCACTGCTTATTACGGGTCAAAGGAAAACACAGTATCATATCTACATTTCTATAATCTTTAGCAAAGTTGTGGGGTTTTTTTTGTTTTGGTTTTTTTTTTTTTAAATATAAGAGAAATTCCTAGAGAGTGTCATTAGACAGTCCTGTTCCAGTACAATGAAATCAAATTGAAATGCAGTACATTTGCTCGTTTGTCCCAACTTTAGATAGTCTCATTACTCAGAAGTAATGAGTACCCTTTTCTTTGTTGTTATGGTTTCTTTTTATGTCACAATGTTTTTTATGTGTGAATGGCAAGAAAGAAGAAAAGAGGGGAAAATATGCACCTTGTCTCCTTTCCTACTACATTTTCTTCTGGTTGTGTTTCTGCCTGGTTTACTCATTCATCTTTAATCCTAACCATGTGGGGCTTTGGCCAAAGTTCTCAGTTTCCAGGCTCCAAGTGCCAAACTAGAAAGGAACTTTTAATGTAAGTAATGTTTCAAAAAATGTAAGTAAGACGAGGATAAGAAAGTATGTTTTCTCACTAGATGTAAGCTACTAATTAAGCTAGTATCAGACGTCTAGGCAAGCAGAGGGGCAATTTTGAAGTGTGGCTCTGTTCTGCGTAGTACTGTCAAGCATGATCCAAAAGTGGTCTGAATGTCATTTTCTTTATCACTAAACCACTAGAATATTCCTATTTCATTAGCATCACCTTTGTTAATTAACACTTTAATACTTCAATTTTTGGTAGATCCAATATGCATCGTCAGATAGCGCCAACTTAAAAAGAGGGTTCGTTCTGAAATCCAAGTCTGTAAAAGTGGAATCTGATTCCATGTTAAACTTGCCTCCTACCTGCATTCAGTACAGTCAAGTAAAAATCCCTGCTGCTTTTTTTAATAGAGGCTCATCTCTACTATTTTTTCAGTGTGAGCCAGTAAGAGAAATTGAGCTATTCACGCGTCACCAAGAAAACAGATAAATTACAGTTAGAGGGAATTCTGCCCTCTGCTACTGACAAACAATAATAATTTGTATAATAAGGTTATATTTATGTTGAGGAGCCACAGGGCAGAACACATTACACATTTTAAAATATTTGCTCTACAGAATTAATTTTTGAAAGTGTTCATTGGTGTCCCAAGTACTAACTAAAATTTAGAGAAATGTAGATGAGCAGTTATAATATTATTTTGTAGGAAAACATATTTTGTGCTGGTGAGGTTCCTACGTTTACCACTACAGTATCTGAGACCTTAATATGAGGACCTTTAACTGTGATCAGCATATCTCACATTTTATTAATTATTGAATCTCAAACAAAAATACCATCTCAAAACAAAAGATGGCTGCCTTATTAGAAGATAATTATTCTAGTGACACTAGCAAGGAAAATGTTTTACCACAAGGAAAAATATAAGCAAAATATTTTGTAGTAAAAAGAGTTCTAACATGATGTAGTAGTATTTTAAAGAAAGTTTCTGTGGGTTTTTGTAAGCTCAAATACCAATTAACCCAGGGCTGTACAACAAAGCTATCAAAATCAAATATCAAACAAAAAACAATAATTATCCTTAGTAGTATTTAGTGATTTATCCTTCCTGGTTTGGAATCCCCTGACAAAGAGCACCCTGCGTAGGTAGGAGCTTTTCCCAGTAAAAGCCGGGTCTCAGCACCCGGCTCAGCTTGCCTGCCTTGAGCTGGCTGTACCTCATTTTAGCAACTGTGCAGTGAGCAAGCAACTACTGCCTGACCTGGCGTAGCTTTGAAGTACCCTATTGTTATTGAGGCTTTTCTGTGTTAATTATATGATTTGGACTAGTGGACTTGGACAGATAGACCACTTGATGGATAAGGAATTGGCCGGATGGCCACACTCAAAGAGTTGTGGTCAACGGGTCAATGTCCAAGTGGCGAGCAGTGACGAGTGGTGTTCCTCAGGGGTCAGTACTGGGACTGGTACTATTTAACAACTTTGTCAGCAACATGGACAGTGGGATCGAGTGCACCCTCAGCAGGTTTGCTGATGACACTGAGATGCGTAGAGCAGTCGACACGCTGGAGATGCCATCTAGAGGGACCTGGACAGGCTTGAGAGGTGAGCCTGTGCCAACCTCAGGAAGTTCAACAAGACCAAGTGCAAGGTCCTGCATGTGGGTCGGGGCAATCCCGTGCACACATACAGGCTGGTTGGAGAATGGGTCAAGAGCAGCCCTGAGGAGAGGGACTTGGGAGTGTTGGTGGATGAGAAGCTCAACATGAGCCGGCAATGTGCGCTCACAGCCCAGAAAGCCAACAGCATCCTGGCCTGCATCAAAAGAAGCATGGCCAGCAGGTTGAGGGAGGGGATTTTGCCCCTCTACTCTGCTCTCATGAGACCCCACCCGGAGTACTGCGTCCAGCTCTGGAGCCCCCAACATAAGAAGGACATGGACCTGTGGGAGTGGGTCCAGAAGAGGGCCACAAAGATGATCAGAGGGTTGGAGCACCTCTGCTGTGAGGACAGGCTGAGAGAGTTGGGGTTATTCAGCCTGAAGGAAAGAAGGCTCCAAGAAGACCTTATAGCAGCCTTCCAGTACTTAAAGGAGGCCTACAGGAAAGGTAGCGAGGGACTTTTTATCAGGGAGTGTGGTGATAGGACGAGGGGTAACGGTTTTAAACTGGAAGAGTGGAGGTTTAGATATTAGGAAGAAATTCTTTACCCTGAGGGTGGTGAGGCACTGGAACAAGCTGTTCAGGGAAGCTGTGGATGCCCCATCCCTGGAGGTGTTCAAGGCCAGGTTGGATGGGGCTCTGAGCAGCGTGGTCTAGTGGGAGGTGTCCTTGCCCATGGCAGAGGGTTTGCAACTAGATGATCTTTAGGGTCCCTTCCAACTCTAACAATTCTATGATTCTATGACTTTTATTCTATAGACAAGAATTGGACTCACAATAAATTCTTTGTTCCGTGTATATGGTGCGGTCCCTTTTGCTCAGAACAGGACTCTGAGCATGACCCTGCAAACCCTTCCATCTGATTCCTGTGGACACGTTGGCAGCACATCCTGATCTGCTCTCTTGAGGACTGCTGGTAGAAATAAGGTGTGGGCATGATGTTAGCAACTGTACGGTAGACAATATTTTGATTTACTGTTCTTAAACCCTACAAACTAATTTCCAAATCCTTCAAATTGTAAAAACAGAATTAAGTAATCTGGGAATATATTTCCTTGTTTAGTCTCCTGTAATTTTCTGTAGTGTTTCAAAATTAGACTTGAAAGGTACTGTCTTCCCTCCTCCCTGAATCAAAATATACATTTTGAACAATTTAGAAATTATAGATGTGGTCAACATAAGGCTACCTGCTGCTTCTTGGGCAGGGCAGGTATTTTTATTTGTTCCAGGATTTCACGTATCAAGTGTGAAATATGGATGTTCATATTTAAAGATATCTTACTTTGCATAAATGGCACCTAATCAAAACTAAGCAAGTTGTTAAAAGAACAACAAAGGCATGAGTCTAGGCTAGAGCCAGTTGCATAAATAACGAAACAATGAAATGGGCAGAAAAACATAAAGTTAGGATAAGATCCTTAGAACAGTAGCAAGACAGTAAAAGACTTGGCATTCAGCATGCCTGAAATACACAGGGAAAAAACAATAACAGCTTGCAACGAGGAGAATAACAGTTCTCATCAAGATGAGTGACAATTATCACCAACATACAGAAAAGAGC
>VFFE01007179.1:1076207-1107994 GCA_008921705.1 Burhinus oedicnemus | reverse complement strand
CTTTTTTTTTTTTTTTTTACTTTTTTTACATGTGCAGATCTTATTATTTAAAATAAGGATTGAACTGTATCTCTCCTCTGTTCTGAAATACTTTGATGGTTCATTACAAACAGCTTTAAACAGATCAAAATACAGGTTTATTAGTACTCGCTGTAGAATTAGGAATGCTGGCTAGTTGGAGAAGAGCCCGTGGATATCCACACGTGTTTATTTCCTGCAGAAGAGGTACCGAGTTCTCCTTCTTTTGCACAATAAAACCAATATGGCTGTGAGGAGCGTCTGCAGCATTAGTCAGCCAATTTTGCGGCCTTTTCTATTCACGAGGGGGAAAAAAAAACCCACCATCCAACTTCTAAATTCTCTAAATGAGGTCTACCTCCCTTTCTTTGAAAGAAAATAGAAAGCTTGTTGCCTGGTAGAGCTCAGCTGGGGCCTGTTACCTGAGAGTGATTAGGAGAACATGCTTTCTGCCCACTCTTTTCTCAGTCAGGGAGCACTTCTCTCCTTTGGAAAAAAAGATGGGACAAAGCTATTGTTGCTGACCAGCATTTTTCAATCAGGTCATCTTCTCTCTTTTTAAAAATCTAAAGAATATTGCAGCTGCTACCAGTTGTTCTTCTTGAAGGGCTTTTTGAATGTCATTTCATTAAAAAAAAAAAAAAAAGAGAGAGATTTTATCTAGGGATATAGTCATTCTGGTAAGAGATGGGAGATCATGAAAATACATTAGCTTTTTATTTTTTAGCTGTAATTGTCATCTAACCAGGTCTCATAACGTGGGATTTTGGGTGTTCTACGCTTCATTTTTTTCCAGTTTTTGGTTGCTTTTCCACAGTTCTTTATCAATAGCCACCTTTTATATTTGCCATCTCCATCTTTGAAGAATGAAATGAAATAATTTCATCTGGACTTAAATTAAATTAAACCAGTTAAATATGGAATTAAATGGTAAATATAGCTAACAAATACTTGCTTATCAATATACACAGGATGTGTCCATGTAATTGGGGAAAATAAAACCAAAGGTGAAGCGATTGCCGAAAGTCTGTGAGACATTAGTATCTCAAATATGGACTTAATACATTTCTGGATATTTTTTTTTTCAGTTTTGAATATATTTTGGCTATAAATAGCCATATTGTAGTAGTCCATATGGTCTAATAGTCCATTATATTAGTTCATTGACCTGCCTGACACAGCAATACTTGGACTGTTGTGTCTCCTGTCTTACTCTTTCAAGGAAAATGGGATTATTGAGTTCAGTATAGCCTTTCCCATATGATTCTGCCTCCTTTGGTTAATTTACTTTGTGCATGCTGTTTATGAATTAAGTCAGTCATTTGCTGTTTCCGGGAGTCCTGCTTTCCGACACGGAGCACTAATGTGTTGGTGTCACTAGGAGGACATTTTTTAAGTGAGCTGTTTTATACAGAAAGTTGATAGTGAGTTCCTTGAATTTTTCAGAAACATTTTCAAGAGTGACTATAAATTTTTCATGTGTAGAAGATAAAATACACAGCAGACAACCATCCTGTAACAAATGGTACCATCTGAAAATGGGAAGTTATGATTGTCATATTTTAAAGTGCATGATTTTATGCTGAGTTGGAGGCTGCACAAATCGTGTGGATGTGGATGCGCGTGTGTGCCGTATCTCAGGCGGCTCACGGAACGGGCTGACACTTTGCTCTGAAAGCTCCTCTAAGTCACCCTCCTGTTCCATCGCGGTGGCTGGGGGAAGACGTAACATACTGCAGCTGCGGCCACCGGGGTGGAGCACGGGAGCCTTCAGGTTTTTTAACAGCAGTAGTCTCCTACGCTAGAGATATATTCTGCTAATGAAAAGACAAGGCATTTGCATACTCACTATTTGCTAAACAATCTTTCTTCTTCTGACTTTACCGATGTGCCTAACGCTACATAGACTTTGTGACCTTCCCGGGCTGCCTTCTTGATGTTTGACAATGCAGATCTGAGTTCATCAGGCTGCCTGAATCGTGGAGCAGCAGTAGCAAAAGAGCAACTCGACGCAGCGGTATCAGCCTCATTAGCAGCAATAATGGGCTCTTAGTGCAGTCTTGATTCTCGTATGATTTTAATGGCACAGCTTTCTCTGTCATTTTTTTTGTATGGAGAAAGCGTGAAGTCAGAGAACTTTTGTAGCCAATAAAATATGGAGGGTTGCAGATACGCATTTCTTATTCTCAAGGTGTAGTTCTCTTTGTTCTGAAGAGCAGACCATTGTCAATAAAAAAATGTTTGATGGCAGATTTTCATTAGGAAACTCTGAATTTGAAATATTCAGGTCAGGAAGAGCACACTGTGATAGTCAGCATTTGGTTTGAACTTCTGAACGTTGGAAGGGTTTTTGGAGGTACTGCTTGAAAGAAAGTAAATCTCTGATCCTGGATGGTCTCTCAATTTATTAAAACCCTGAATGAACTAATAAAGGCACTTCAGAGAGCATGATACATTGTAAAAAGTCAGTAAAAATAACACTAGTCCCTTAAAAGTTCTCCATACGAATTTTTGGAAATAGTTTTGGATGTAGTTGTATTTTTCTGATAGTTAAGCCTGGTAGGCAGCTGGGGTCTGCAGAACAGTTGGGTTTCTTAGAGGTTGACACGTTGCTGGATTTTGCTGGGATAATTTTAATTGGGAGTCTTGTTAGTAGTCCTTACATCTGAGTATAATCCCAGTTTTGTTCTCATTTGTATTGACATAAAGATCTGGTTTTGCCTTTAAAAGATGAAGTATGAATTTTGGCACAGCTCTGCTTGATATAGTGCCTCATTCTCACAAGGAAATCAACGTTCCTTTCCATTTTATCCTTACTCCAAGGAGCCAATATTATGATGATGATTAGCAATTTGTTTAAATATATTAGAGGAAATCCTAGAGGTCAACCAAGGTCTCCTCCCTTATCAACCGAGTGGGTCAGAATAGCACGGTAACTAACGGTAGTAGGGATGTGACTCTTCACAATCCCGGTTTTCACGCCTGTGTAGCTATCCTGCAATTTGTTATGCTTATTAGAGACAAGAAGAGCTCTACAAGGAGAGAAGGACTGTGGGAATATGTGCCTCTTCACTAGAAATGGTGGGAGTCCAAACCTTACGTGTCCTCTACGTATCCTTCAGTAAACTGATGAAGAGGAAGTGGTAGTTGGTTCCTGTAGGTATTTTGGGACAGAGAGCAGCTGACAACATCACGTCCCCAGGTATATAAAGCACATAAACTGCCCTCAGGGTGAGCAGACATAATTTTACTATCATAGCATATCAGCAGAGTATAAAGATACATTCATTTGCTCAATCAGTGGGATGTTTCTCCCTTCATCACTACGGTGCTTGAACCCCCTCAGAACAATCCATACATTTCATTTTTATACCAACCATGCCAAAACCAAAGAACTTGATTATTTTAATCAACTTTAACAGCAGAGTCAAGAGGATATGTATGAATCCTACTTCAATCTTAGGTTTTGAAATTAGTATTTTTTTGCAAAAGGTAGCCATTATTAACTTCGCTAAACTTAAATCGGTGTAGAATGAAAAAAAAAAAATTGCTAGGTTTGACATTTTTAATAAATGTTCCCATTGTCTCATAAAAAAGAACTTTGTATGGGAGGGACTTCTAGGAGGATCATAGTTGTGTTTTATTAATACAGCAAATTGTGTTTGAAGGAAAGCTAGAATTTCTGTTTCTTCAGTATTTTCTTCAGGCTTCTTTTTAAAGTGTAAATTTTCTTTGGTTGTACTAAAAGCTACTAAAAAATTATATTTCCCTCCCCACAAAAAGAACAGGGGGTGAGATATGCTGATACTACTTAATTTACACAACTCATTTCTTATTAATTTAATAATTCAGGGTTGTTTTTTTCCCCGTGTTTTATAGTAGTGGTTGAGTATGTGAAAGGAATCCGAAGCATTATAGTAAAACTGTGAAAATATTTCTTATGGCAATAGCTAACTTCCTGCCGCTCAACTGTGTCCTGTAGCTGAATCACCTACTGCAGAGACAAGTAGAGCAAATGGAACTGAAATAAAATATAAAACAAAAGAAGCTATTCACTGCAGTCGACAGGATGACCTAAAATTAGCATCACTTCTAGGTCCCACAACAACCTTTGTGTCACCTGAATAATAATCATTATTTTCTATGTAAATATTCCATAGTACTTTACTTTTTTACCGATGGCCAGATATGATACCCCAAAATTTCAATCAAGTCCGGAGCCTCAGCTGTAGTTAGAAACGTACAAGTCAGTACTGCAACATATGGTCCTTGTACTGAAAAACTTGTTTTCAGGAGATACCGCAATAAAGTCTTGTGATAGGGTTGAGACTTTAAAAAATATTTCTAAGCTAGCTTCAGATGAGCTCCTTAATATGCTGGTATCTGTGTGCCTGGGCCAGAAGAAGGTCTCGGAAGCTGGGACCTGTCACAGCCACATTTTTCTGGGCAGGTTTTGGTGTTGTGATGAGCTGCCAGGCTCTGCACAGCCGGACGAGCTGTGTCAGAGACGGGTATTGCCTGTGCTGAAATAACCAGCCCAGGCTGAGCACCGTCAGCCTCCAGGGAATTTTCAAGAGGATTTGTTGTAGTCTGTTTGCAGTCTCTCCTGTGTTTCAGTCGGTGCAGGAATGGTTTAGGGGAAGGCAGGCACCTGGTGAGAAATCATTTCTACACTGGTCATCCAAAGACGTATGTGCGTAAGGATACGTGCAAATACTTCTACGTATGAGTAGAGTATTGCATGAGTAGATGTGCTAACATCTGGTTATTACCTGCTTCATATGAAGCTGTGTGGGAAATGGTTATATTTTGGCTTCTTGTATTAAATGATATTTTTGGTTGGAATATTTGCTTTCTTTGCCTTGTAAATTTTTCTGTTATGGAATAACAGTTTGGTGTCTAACACTGGTCACTTGCTCTTTGATCTCCAGATTCCTTTTTTTGAATCAAAACCACTGTTTTGTAGATATATTTCACATTCCCTTAATAATGAAATTTTTCAAGTAAGCCTTATGCATAACTTTAGGTACTTAAAAATAGTCTCCAAACCAAAAATCTTCATGTAAAACAGGAAAAGGAACGTCAAAGAGGAAAAGTAATACATGAAATAAATGTGCAAATTGTAGTAGTACTGTAAATATGGCTTAGGTACTCCTGCAGCTCTTGCTGCAACTCGTGACATCTTTCATAGAAGTGTCACCTTTAGGAGGCTATTTTTGGCGATGATGTTTCAGCATGGGATTTTAAGGGTAACAGTGGGTATTGGAGATATTCTCAAGAGATCACCTTCACATTCCCTCAAATATTTCTAGGCGTGTTAAAAAAGTGAGCAGTATATATTGCTGAATAGCAATGCACACTTGTTTTATTCTTTCTCATAAAACTAGGTTCAGTAAAAACTTCACCAATATTATGGTATATTTTTCAACAGTATTCAAAGCCGTTACTTTCTTTGGATAAACAGCAGTTAGTACAAATCTTAAATATGCATGTAGGAAAATATTCAGGCTCTATAACATTCGTCACTTGCAGAACAGCTAAAGCAAGAGATGCACAGCCTGAGCTAGAAAAATGTTAATGTAAACCTTTATACCCAGGGAGTTTGGAATTAGCCACCTTTCACTTTCTTTAGCCATGAACAGGCGAAAGAGGAGACATTTATGAAACATAACAGACTCCTAGTTTTTCTTCTTTCTTCAAAGAGTATGAAACTCTTATATGTTTTAGGAACCTGCAGGTTCCTGAGGGCTTGCTGCGTGCGGGCTGGTTAACGGAGCTCTGCGAGCTCTGCTGGCAAAGGCTTTGACATTTTCATGGCTTGGAGAGAAGTCAGTCATTACACAGAGGCTGCTAAATTATGGAAGCAGGTTTTATCTTCCAGTTCTTTGCTACTATTGCTTCCTATAAACTTTGAGGCCATTTGAGGAAAAAGCATTGGTGTACTTGGTTGGCTGAGTGGCTCCCCGAGTTACTTACAGCCGTTTATTTCTAGGCTGTTCACGGATTCCTTATGGTGGCCTGCACCCTTTTTGGCCACGCCGGCGGGTAGGCTGATCTCCAGCACGCTTTACAGCCAGTTCTAGGAGGCTGCAGAGAAAAGAAACCTTCTTTTGCCTTTCCTCACGCCGAACCCGTTTGGAGGATTCCTTACAGAGCTCTGCTGCTGTCTTTGCAGTGCTCTCTGCGCACAGCCTCCAGTCACGGAGCAGATGAAAAAAGGCGGAGAGACAGAAAGAATTTTTAAAAAGGGGAGGCAAATACTGTGACTTTCTGCTTTGGTGCTTCCTTGGTATGTTCCCTGTCAGAATTTGACTTAGTAAATAACTCTTTGAATCTATATTTAGAATGGGAAGTATTTTAGCAAGAAATAAGACTCAGCACAACCAAACCTATTTAAATGCAGCATAATTGAAATGTCAACATAGTCATGAAGCGCCTCAAGGTGTTTCTTCGGTGAAGGCTGGCTATGACACAAAATAGATGTCTGAATACTGTGGTACAGAATAAAGCCTTTGTGTACTCCTCAAATCTAATCTCGCGCTCACCTTACTGAATGTCTGAAAATGCTTGGCTGAAGCCTGAGTGCTGCTATGGTCCCTGCTCTTCCCTTCTTTGGGGGAATCTGAGTTCAGAGAAGGTTTTGATCTTGGAGGAGAGAGAAGTTCAACAGCTCTCTGTGCTCACAAGCGGGGAGCCTTTCCTGCAGGGATGCCCGGCATTAGCTTGGAGCTCCTGCCCCTCTTGGCAGTACAGATCTTACACCTTCACAGGGAGTGCAGGCGGGCACGCTTCACCTGGGAAATGTACCAGGAATCTTGTTTTTTCTCAGAGTGATGCTTCATTCAACTGCTGATGGAGTGGCTTGAAAGACGACAGCACCATTTTACGCAAGCTGCCATCCTCCACTTTTTGAAAAGGCCAGTAATCCACTAAGAATGGAGAGTAGAAAGTACCGTTAAAGCGTCTTTGTCTTTTGTATTTTTGAAAATTAAACAGCTGCTGTGGATTACTCTTTTCTTAGGAAAAGTCCTCTAGTTGGTGACCTAACATGTCCCCTGAAGTATGCTGCCCTACTGGCCTTCCAGTGGCAATAAAACCCTCGTGATGAATGGTAGTCACGGTAGCGGTGCCCTTCCCGCTCTCCCCCAGCCTCCCGGCTGGTGCTGCTGGCCACGGCCACGGGGCCTGTTGTGGTTATAATTATACCCCATTTCATTTGTACGTCTGTCCTAGCCAGCACGCTGGCTCTAGATTTCAGTCTGCCTGTGCGACACATCTTATTTTTAGCCGTTGATAGGCAGAGAAGACTAATCCATCCAACTCTTGCTTTATGAGGCAATACAGCTTTTTTACAAGAGGTTAAGGTCAGCTAGATCTTTATCAGCAAACTGTGATTTCAGAAGGAAAATGAACTTGACAACTGTTTTAACAACCTGAATGTTTATGTATGTCTTTGGTTAATGCCTAAAGTCAATATTTGTTAAGTTTGATTGATAAAAATACGTGCCTTTCATCAAGGTCAAACTAATTTGTGGAAATTTGCTTTTGCTTACCATGCTGCTTTTGCACAGAATCCCTGTCAGACTTTGCTAAAACTGTGCAAGCTTTTTCTCATTTAAATTATGATTATCTTCACTGTGAACTTCCCTGTGAACACTACCTCATTTGAATGCCTCTTTTTTAAAGGATGCCTCAGATTGGATTCCAATTCAGTCAGGTGATGAATTACCTGACTTGACCTAATTCATTAATTTTAATGGTATTTGAAGTCTTTATTTTATTTGGGGCTCCTCTGATAGACCTATCTTATAGACGTCTTTATAGTAATGTCCATTCATCAGCTATTTAAAGGACATAACTTGGAACTGGTTGTGACTGCTGGGATGCACGCTGTCTACTTGTTTGGATTGTGTTCTGGCTTAGGTTTTCGATGTACGTTGCAGGTTACATCAGGCTCAGTTTACATTGGATAGTAAGGCTTGGCAAGGAGTTCTGAAACTGTGTCTCTTAAATATGTATGGATGAATTTATGTATATTTAAATGCTCATATAATGAAACTGTGTTTAAACTGCTGTTTTCACACAGTACAACTACACCATATGTTGTACCATAGTTCTTAAATTACACTATGTAGCATAGTATAGGACTAAGTAAATGGTATAATTTTGTAACTGAGGTCATTAGAATATAGCTTTGTGGTATACAGAGATGGAGGGGTTTTTCCTGATATTTTAAGTGTTACAAATATGAAAGCCACGCTATGTGATAATGAAGTCAATTTTGGGAAAAAAAACCCACACAACAAACAAGCCTCTATGTTCTCCTGATGTTTGTGTGTGTTATCAGTTGGTTCCTATCATATGTTTCTGCAAATGGTGCATGCCTGGATTATAGGATACAACTTATATGGGTTTGGATATAACTGTGGGGAAAAAAACAGGAAGGAAGAATAGGTTTAAGGAAGGAAAACGACAAGACAAAGTTGAAAAAGTTAATACCAGAACTGGAGTAGGAAACCTTTTTGTTGCCATCCAGAGAACAGATTTTCTCATATTGAAAGAAAGACACATACAACAAATAGTAATGCTACACCAAAGAAACCATCAAAGCTGCTTATGAACTGAAGTCTAACCACTGAAGGCTGCTGGAGTTGCCTTCTCCTTCTGAGTTTAGAGGGAATTAGGGAGAGATGTGTGGAAGGACTGTGAAAGAGCTGCTGCAGGAGATGGTAGTTATTGCCTCCTCATCGCTCTGAAATGTTGCTGTCACTTACGTACAGAAAAAATCTGATTAAGTTTATGAAAGCGCTGTGCATTTGCAATGCTTCAGGTGATGGCAGGATGGAACCACTTGGTGGTAACCTGCCTTGAGGGGAGGTGGTGTCCATAGCTGCTGGAGGGAGGCTGGCAGCGGGTACGGTTGGAGGTGAGGAAGTTCGCTTGCAATAGTCACTAAAGCATGAAACAAAGAAATATATTATAGACTTAATGTATAAAACCAGATTTGATTAATAGTACAGTTGTAGTCAGGTAATGAATGTTCTATTCTGACTTGCCTTACAACCTCATTAACAGAAACGAGAAAGGAGAAGTGCTGCAAAATAATTATGTTTTTGCCTTCTGAAACCTCTCTTCTTTTAAATGTGATAGTAGAATTATTTTTCACAGTTGTGTAAGTATTGCATGTTATTTTTTTTTTAGTTGGAGAAACTGTGTCTGTTAGAAGAGGCAGTCAGAAAGAAAAGCCTTCTGTTTCTAGTGTCCTTTGTTCTGGATGCTGGGCTGAGGACAGTTACTGGGAGAAGTAGAAAACGGTGCTTTTTGGAGAGTTGTTGAGTGTGTTCAGAATAGAGAACTTTTGGTAGTGCTCTGGAGGGAGGGAAAATGAGGAGCATGCAGCAAAATTAAAAACTTGGGAGATCTCAGAAGGAGGGCAAGACTTGCTTACTGCAAGTACCTTGCTTACCTTTTACTTACAAGACCCACAAACTTGGAAGGAAAAGAAAAAAAAAAAACAACACACTCCGCTAGACAGGAATGTCAGAATTTCTTCAACCCAATTGCCCTTGAATGTTGATGGGGCTGCAAAAGAACACTGAATAAAGAGGCGCTTTGCTTGTTTCAGCAAGCCTGGTTTTTCGTTTGTAGAGACGGTAGCTAAATTAATCACTTAAATTCAGATTTAGATGCACACATTAAATGTTTTCCTGAGATACGGTGACCAGCTATAGCTCCCATTGAGCCAATTCCTTCTAGCAGCTGGAGTTAAAAAATGCTCAGTGCTTCTGAAATTCAACTACTTAATTTAGGAACTAGATCAAATGGAGGATTTAGTTAGAAAAGAATAATTATTTTCTTAAAAAAAAAAATTGAAACCCCTCAGGACTGTAACTTTTGTTTTGTCTCTTGTTTGGCAACTAACAGATTGTTGCTGAAAACAAGTAATAGCTGGCTGTGTTAGAAGTTGTATTTATAAATTTTTAGGTTCCATCTCCAACCCTGGGCTGAAAACAAGGCCTGTCTATTGAAACACACGCAGCAAAAGAGATCCAGGTGGTGGTCTCGAAGATCAATATAGAAATATAATATATGATATGTAACATGTAACGTGTTATTTATAATATGTTATGTGTTATATGTAACATAACTGTCATACAATATTGTATTATCATGTAATATAATGTAAAGGTATAACTATAATCAAGCCATAATAAATGAGTTACAGGCATGTCTTCAGCAGCTGCCATGGGTAAAGGAAGGGAAATTTGACGCTCAGCCAAAAGAAACTGAGAGCGAAAGAATCCAGGAGATACAAAGGTGCAGCAGGAACCGTGAGTTCAAAGAGCAGGGTTGAAGCTCAAACTGCTTGGCAGTCAGTCTTCTTCTCAGAAGCAGTATTACAGAGTTACGGATCCTAGACGCACTAAACATCACTTCAGCCAAAGAAATTTGTGTGTGTTTTGGGCTTCTTTGCTAAGAAAGAAGGAAAGCACAGAAATGCTGCTTTGCTGTTGACACAGACCATCCCCTTGTTACCTGGCAGCAACGATGGACCGATCAGCTCTAATACTTCCTACATAGTGTCCAGGTAGCCCAGCACTTGGGAACAGACAAAAAAAAAAAAAAAAAAAAAAAAAAAAAAAAAAAAAAAGAAAAAAAAGAAAACAAAGAAAAAAGATTAGTTTGTGCTGATAGGCTTTACAAAATAAAGGAAAGGGCTTTTTCTAAATTTAGATAGAGTTATTATATCCTGGTTGTTAGAAAAAAGTGAAAGTGAACTGTCCACACTTAAATTTAGCTGCTGCTGAAAATGCTTTCCCAATTTAATTTTCAATTTCTGTTTTCTTCATGAAAAATTAAATTATACTGCAACTATTTTAAATCATTCCCTCCTTAATTGCCTTTTTATTTTCACAGTAATCATCTATTCAGATTTTCTACTGTACAGATTGTACTGAAATTCTTGTACTTAATGGCTTTCATTAAAAGTCACTAAATAAATAAAGGACTTTTTTTTTTTTTTTTTTGCTCAACTACACCAATCTCATCTTCAACTGTGAATATGCCACTTTTCCATTAGGCTTGGTAACAGGGAATAGCAAGAAGGTAATTAAGAAACATTAAAAGCCACCAAGTTTGTTTCACTGATGTTTTATAAATACATTTGTGCATGTCTCTTCACATGCATGCATAAGGACGTAGCTGTCACTCGTATGTAAACAGTGTAATTTTTCAGGCACAAGTCGCGTAGTAATAATATACGGTAGGCAAGATGTTTGTATCCTATTTTTATTTTAATATTACTTTTCGAGGAAAAAAAGGTGATTCTCTAACTGTGAATTTCTTGTAATTGCTGTTCAAACTCCTAGCATGATTGAATTTTCTAGAAATTATGGGAATACTTATTACACAATCACAGAACCACCGGGGTTGGAAGGGACCTCTGGAGATCATCTGGTCCAACCCCCCTGCCAGAGCAGGGTCACCTACAGCAGGTTGCACAGGACGGCGTCCAGGCAGGTTTGGAATGTCTCCAGAGTCGGAGACTCCACCACCTCTCTGGGCAGCCTGTGCCAGTGCTCTGCCACCCTCAAAGGAAAGAAGTTCCTCCTCATGTTCAGATGGAACTTCCTGTGGTCAAGTTTGTGCTCATCACCTCTTATCCTATCACTGGGCACCACTGCAGAAAGACTGGTGCCATCCTCCCGGCACCCTCCCTTTAAGTATTTGTAAGCATTGATGAGATCCCCCCTCAGCCTTCTCTCTCTCTTTTCTCTTACTTATCTCTGTGGAGAAAAAGACTCTTTGAAGTCTGAACATCCTCAAAGAAGTTCTGCTACTAAGTCAAGCAAAAAGGACATCTAATCCCAACTAAAGATGTTGCACAGTTGTAAGAGGCTTCCTGCCTTCACAGAGCTCTTCCACTAAAAGAGTTTTGTTACTCTTGGTGGTGATAAAAGCTGCTATAGATTTCTTTCACCACGTAACTAGTAAGCTACCAACAAACAAACATGGTTCAGGAGACAAATTTGTTTCTTGTTCTTTGATCTGGGGAAGACTACAGAAAATAAATTAATAATGAGACCTTTTGTCCAATTTCAAAACCACATTTGATTGCTCCATATTGTCATATTACTCTGAGTGAACCATATTACTTCTTTGGAAAGTCTTCAAATGACATGCAAAATTTACAGCATGCTTGAAACGGTCTCCTCTAAGAAGCATTTAGAGACAAGTAAATGAATCTATTCTTCTTTTTCCCAATTGGTAAAGTGTTTATCTTCTGATGTGTAACTTCGGATGGTAATATTAGATGAGAGAACCCTGTAACTTAGGTCTTCAAAAAATACTGTTAACTATATATTACACAGTATTTGTTCTGTATTTTATTATAGAATATAATTAGAATGTATACATAATTAACAGTATTTTAACCTTATTTTACATTAACAATTTGTTACAAATAATTATTTAGAGCTATTAACTGTAAGTGTAACTTTTATATACAATATAGAGATAACAGCATTGCAATATTGTTAATATTATACTGTTATACTGAATAATTTTATTTTTGAGTAGTCAAATCTTGCAAAAATCCATTCTTGTGATGCTGAGATGCAAAAAAAAAAGCTACAAATATAAACTAAGGGAATGCCTTTATTTATTAACTTCCTAATTTGGATGTAGGTGGCTCTGCTCACTGAGTCCTGCATAGCTGGAACCTAATAGTTCTTTAATGAGAAAATAGTCACGTTCTCTGCCAAACTTGGAACGAGCCAAGAGCAACTGGAGTTACATCCATCTCCTGGGTTTCTGCTTGAAGTTCTGAAAAGCTACACTGAGAGATACGAGAATTTCGCTATACTTTGTGGAGAGAATATATCAAAATAGAGTTTGAGAGAAGTAGCGATCCCCACCAAACCTGCCGCAATATTCATTGGCTTGAGCCAAGCACTTAACACAGCTGGACTGTTCTCTAAAAAAATCAGAAGCTTTAGAAAAGGGAACTGGAGAAAAAAGAAACAGATGCTTTTTTTTCTTCCCTTTTGCTTTTTTTTGTTTTTCCCTCCAGAAGCCAGGAAAGAGCCAGGTTAACTTCTAATGTGCCAGAATGTAGTAGCCAAACGTTGAAATAATACATGAAGCCCTTGTGTAAATACCATGGCAATTCCTTATTTATTCTCAGTAGCTAGAAAAAGGGCTGATCTTTATAGTACAGTTTAACCTCTAAAGCACATCACCTGAGTCGCTCATTTTCAGTCTTATCCTTTGCAGCTGTGCCTCTAACAAGCTTAGGCTCTGCAATGCTGAAATTGGCATTGAGAATTTTTACATCATGTTCTATTAACTTATTTATCAGCCTTTTTTGCTTATGCCCTGGAGAATGAAGCTAAAGGGGCAGGATACCGGGATGACAGTTATTTACACTATCCCCACTAATAAAATGTGACAATGACATCTCCTGTGAAAAAATGCATTTTTATTTTCCTATGTATGCAAAGGTACATACAGCTATGCAAAAATATAACTGTTACTTAGGCATAAAAGCTGCACGTGGTTGAAAAGATTCATCACTGGAGTACGCCACTTCCCAGTTACCTGATTTCTAGAATGGACTAAGGGAAGGGGTTTATTTTGGGCTCCAGAGGCTTGAAGTGCTTTGAAAAAAAAGTACTGAAACAACAGCTGGGGAACTCACAGCGAAAAATAAGAAATGTGGTTGTCCTATGGAAAATATTGAGTGAAAATTAAGCTTTCCTATGTATTATTTGTGCCTATGACAATAGCATGTACAGGCATTAACCATGCACGGTTTGGAGCAGTGGAGGTGCTGCACTGGGTCGATCACTGACTTAGGGCTAAATGAAGCAATGAATGAAAAGCAACGCTTGTGCTTCTGTTGCTTTCGAACGCAGCAACGCTGAATCAATTATGCATTGCCAAAGGCTAAAGTCTCATTAGTTGGGTGAAATATAAGAAAAGCAATGAGGAAAGATGAGTCATGGTAAAATGGCAGCAAATGTTACCGTACTTTACAGTCTTATTGCTGATTTCATGTTTTCAGCTGGTGCTCTAAGTGTATTTAGTTCTTCCAGAAAAGTTACCACTAAACAATCCCAGCTGGATGCAAGGTGCGATGACAGCGGATCACCAAACATACAGTTGTGCGTCTCCTCCCGGACGTGAGGAAAGTAGGTTTTGAATCATAGTGATTTTCTAGGCTTCGGGATTCAAAGGTTTGTATTTTCTAGCTTCTCTGAACGTCTGCATTTATGCACGCTAACATACGCGCATGAGACAAGACTCAGATTTGTAACACTCCGGTAAATGAGCTGCTAAGAAAACCACTTGCAACAGTATTTTGAGAATTGGCAATTGTGAGTCTTTCCAGACACCAGCAGCAGTATACAACTCTAAGTGGAATTTGTCATGAATTGTGCACCTCCAATGGGGCAAACACACTCCCAAAGCCAACCTGCAATCCAACCCTGCTTGCTGCAGAGAAAAATTTAAACGTTCAACCTCTTTAGCTGGCAGACACTGTAAATGCTGCTTGTGAAAAAATGTATCACTTATTCTAGCCCCTGCCAGAGTTCAGAAGTATATGTCTGTCTCTCAGGAAAAAAAAAAATAACATTTGAATAAGAATTTTATTTCTCCGGTATAATTTTTCCTTGCTACCAGTTTTTAATTCTCTTCTAGCTTAAAGTCCTTTATCTTATCCTTCACTGGGTTTAGTTGTGCATGTAAAAAAAGTCTGGTTACTGAATTGCACGTTTGGTTCTGTGGGATTCCTTGTTATTCAATCCCTTTATGTAATTGATTCCAAGTCCTTGGCTGAGTTTCCAGGAAGGCACTGCCTCGTGAGCCTGAGGTTTCTGCTTGGCAATTTTTTGAGGATTTTATCTGTCAAGTGAAGTTGTATTCATGAAGAGAAGCAATTTCTGAGGTACTACTTCCATGAAGAGGCATGAAATTGGACGTTGGAAAAAGCTATTATAGGTGTCTTTTATGATTTCAAAATGATTTAATTATGTTTTTCCACATAACTGAGAACCGAGCTAAGTAAATAAAGATGCTAGCTTTTTTATTCCAGTATCAGGACAAGAAAAATAATAATCTTTTGGCCTCTCTGGAATGTTTTAGAACTCCCGCACCCTTCCCAGCTCTATTACACCATTATATCTCCAGCGCTAGTTGAGGCAACAGAACAAAGACAGAAGCTAAACTTGTCATTTCTCTCTGCAAACTGTCATTCCAGAAGAGGACTAAGACATCTTGGTGTGCCACATAAGGGGAACATGGCATCACAACTGCCAGGCTGTATGGGCTTGAGGCACAAAGGAGATTATCAACTGGGGGCCATTGGACTGGAGACTTGACATATACCGATAAATGAAAATACACAAATTCCTTGCTTTATCTTGTCAGATGGCCCAGGGCCTCCTATGCATGACAGCTCCTGCACTCCACAGAGCACTCGTGACCAGGCACAATACCCCCCAACATTTTTAAAGCTTGTGTGAAATGTCCTTTGGGTCCTGCTTTGCTCGTGTAAGAGTCAGTCTGGCAACAATGCCATCCCATTTTCTTGGAGTAGTGAATTAAAGTGCCAACTAATACTCCCAAATCTGGGACTTAGTGAAAGGGAGTGCTTGTAAATACCTCCCTTTCACAGCGGTCTCTGTCCTGTAACAGTCCCACTGATCTTATTTTTAATAGAGGCTTGATATTTTAAAATATTTTGATTCTGATTCATAATACAATGAAAGACTAAGCAGCAATTTACTGTGAAGACAGAAGAGAGATGTAGGAGCCAGGAGCAGAATATGGATTTAGTGCATGATAAAACGTGAACTGGACACATGTTTGTGATACCTGATCCCAGAGCTCTTGGGCTCCACTGTTCAAAGGTACGTGTACGCAGAGTAACCTGGGATATTATCGGTCCTGAACAGTGGTAGTTTTTGCATTTCTGAATTATCTTTGAAAAATAACTATGCTGAGGTTTTTTCTCTAACCTATGCTACTGACTTGCACAACATCTCATTTCCACAAAGTTTATTTGCTAATGAAACTTGGGCACTTAGAAGCCAGTAATTCTTCTTAAAATATATTGCTTAATGGAAATTTAATCTTTTTTCTTAAGCTGAGTACCCAGTGGAACAAGCAAACTAAGTGCCCCGCAGCATAAAAGTATAACATAGTCTTCAAGACACGTCGTTGTTATCCATACAGATCACGCTTCTGTAAATTGTGTCCCTGAAAAGTAATACATGAACTAGTCTACTGCTGTCTGCCTGCATCTCGCCACAGGTGATCAAAAAGTGATCAGTGATGGCTGAAAGACTAAAAAGATGCTGAGCAGCATCAGGCAATTAACTTTGCCTGATTTGGGGGGAATCAATAGGCATTCATGACCATTAATGATATTTTTTTCTGTGGTGTGGGCAAAGGTGAGCCAATCAGAACCTAAGAAGATTCGTGTGACTCACAGTGACTTCATATGTGGCTCCCAAGTTGTAGAAAACATCAAAAATACAACTTTCTTTGAACTTTCTGAGCAGTTGAAATGTCAATGCCTGTAGAGATGGTGTAAGGTCCAAGCCTAGCAGCCATGAGGACTGAAAGAAACACTTTCTATTGATTTCATTAGCTATAGATAGCAGCACTGAAAACTGCAGTATTAAGAATTTCAGTGGAAGCATTTTGTACAAGCAAATTGACTGAGGTTGGTTAGCTGAGAACTCTTGCGATGATCTGGGCCTGTGGCTGTAGCACGTAGTATCAATTGCTGTTATTTAAGTATGGGGGAAGGATTTCTGCTTTCTAGTGTCTTTCTTTGGGCACTGGATCTGTCTCAGTCTTGGCCCAGTGCAAGTGCTGCTCTTTACACCACGCTGGTCAGAGCTACCGCAGAGGTCACTTCTGTCTGAGACGTGTGGAGGTGATGCTGCGTAGCTGCTGCTTTGGGTTCACAAAGCAGGGAAAAAGGTTACTGGCGTGGAAGCTATCCCATAGTTCAGTTCTAATTAAAACATCAGTTAAAAACCTTCGGAGTCATATGCTGGTCTATTTTATGGTAAAACTCTGATTAGTGTAAAATGGCAATGGACATTAATTTGATAGCAACGGTGTCAGTCATGAGTCTTCATTGATGAGATGTTAGAAATTTTGGTTTAGAGCCTTAATAAAAAAAAATTTATTCTGTCCCATGGCTTCTGAATAAATAATACTTCAATACATAATTATTCCCTTAAGTTTATAGGAAACTCTCGTCAGAATTGCTTTCTGGACTATAAAAAGTGTTAAGATATGTAGTATGACTTTGGTACTGAAGTACATTTAACAAAGGAGATTTGTCTTAATTTATGTGTTATATGATGCTGTACAACAAATTTGTAAGAACTTTGTATTGCTTAATGTAGCTGGGCATCGTAGGTGTAATTGTTTTTGAATGAGATCTGCGTGAGAAGTTAGCTGTTTCAGTCATTTACAAGAGACTGTTTTAAGAGAGACATTGAACGGTGATGATGACACACTGTGCACTGCCTTCCCATTAAACAGAGCTGGAAAACCTGTATAAAACTACAATAACACCGTACTTCTTCTGCTTAGGAGTCCTTGTTATCCAGTGGCTAGATGAGCTAAGCGGAATCGTGTACAGGAGTGTGCATCAGTGGTGAACTGACACTAATTATGGAGTGGGGAACTATCCCCACAGAACACTGTAGGGCTTCAATTATTAATTAACGTTTCCAGAACACTCTGAGACTCACTAAGTAGTTTTTAGTTGGAGGTTGTTGTATTAAAAAGCTGCTTTAAATTACTACTTCTGAGATGACTTCTTCAAATGCGTTCAGTAAATGTTTGAATGTACTGACATGTAGGTTTGTTTGCACATATGTGTATTTTTTTACAAACAAAAAAGCCAGAAGTGTAAAGCATTATTAAAAAATGAATGCTGGAAAGATTCAACAGGGGTGTGTTTGAGCATATTAAAAAACATCATGAGCAGAATGTGAAGTAAGGCTGAGTATATAAATATGAGAGTGAACAAGGTCACTGAAATACTTGATGGTCAAAGTAAGTGATATTTAAGAAGCTGAAGTGGAAAATGATGTTTCATCGACGACAAAGCTTACGTATTACCTCTTCTAAAATTTCTAACTACTTTTTCAGACAGAAGTCTCTGTAACTTAATTTGGTTGACCTCACACCAAAGTACGAGGAACGCTATTACAGCCCACTACGATGTCCAGACCTTCCCATTGCTTTCAGTTTGAAAAAATACCCAGTGCGAGGGCTGTGCGACTATGCCGTGTCAGCCCTGTCAGCGTGTTATTTCTGCTCCACAGCTGCTTGCTATTTTTCACATCCACAGGTTAACTGTACAGAGTCTTACAACAACATTTGTACAATAGCATCGTATGGGAGTTTACATTTGCGTGCCTGTCAATTATGAAATTTCAATCCCTTTTTGCCTTCATTTGCTGCACATAGCATGCATTTCCTATTCCCTAGGGTGTGACTTTGTTTTTTGTTTTATTAAGATACAAGAGCTGGCTCTATTTATTGCCTAAGTAGATAGCTGACTAGTGCAAAAGTCTCGAAGGTGACATGCTGTATGCTTTGCCTGAAGAAATGGAGATTTACTGTGCAAGGATGAACAGCCTCCTGTGTCCTGCCAGCTCTGGGCAGCTCTCACTGCTGGAGGGAAGTTGAGGGTTAGAAGAGAGGTGGGAGAGGGAGGTGAGAGCAGCTTCCACGGGGAGCAATCGCTGCCCGATCTGCCTTCCCACCACCGTCTTGACTGCAGGAGAAGGGAGAGGAAGAGAAAGCTCTTCCCCAACTCTCCATCTTGACCTTATTTATTCTCCTGTTGCCACCTGCCCTCTGCAGATGGTATTTAATTGTGCCCCTTCCCTGTTGTACGTTTCGGGCTGCTACAGGATGAAGTGATGGTAGCAGATCTTCGCAAGGAAGGGACAGCCTGTAGGGTCCACAGATTCCCTGAGGTTGGCAGGGACCTCTGGAGGCCATCTAGCTGATGAACTCTCTGCTGAAAGCAGGGTCACTTAGATCAAGTTGCCCAGCACCATGTCCAGTCAGGCTTTGAGTATTTCCAAGGATGGAGGCTCCACAACCTCTCTGGACAACCTATTCCTGTGTTCAGCCATCCTCACAGAGAAAAAGTGTTTTCTTATGTTCAGATGGAAATCCCAGAAAGAATTTTTGGTGGGAAGGGAATAGGGTTCATACCTCTGGAATGGGACTAAATAAGGACAAGTCTTAGTAAAGGGACAACCCAGGAGAGGGGACCTGCCTCACCAGGGACAGACTCCTCAACTGTATTTAGATTTCCAGAGCTCCCCTTGAGAGGCTTCCTAACATCCTTTACCTCCTCAAAACATTACTGAACCTTTTTCACACCAGAGCCTGCTCTGCCCCTGCCACCAAGTTACGTGTTTTCTCTCCAAGCATTCCTCAGGCACTGAAATGCAATTTATTACAAGGCTGAAAAAGCGTGAGCTAACTCTGAAAATGCATTTTATATGACGATGTCCAGACTACTAAGCAGCTCAAGTGGTCTGCTGTTGTTGACTGCCGGTCCTTTCTGTAGTTTGTCCATTCTGCCAGTCTTTATCACCATTCACAAACTTTATTAGTCACTACTTTCACTTCTGGATTATTAATGAACATGTTCAGTATTGTCAGGCTTCATATCTCATTAGACACAAGTTAATGATGATGCTCTGTAACTCAGTGAACCTGCTTCAGTATGTATTCCATACTGTGAAAATACCCAAAACTATAAACTGGTTTATATAAACTTAAATAAACAAGTGTGTTCTTCTTATATGAAGGTTATCTATTCTTTTAAATCTTTATCTTATATCCAGATTAATAACCAGATAAATGACTCTCTTCTCGTTAGTCATGAAATCACTTACCCAGTTTAAATTTCCCCATGTGGACTTCTCTTTAGTTTATCCTTATGCTCGTGTACGGCAGCCAAGGTATAACTAAAACAGCAAAAGGTCAAAATAATGAGCCATTTCCACTGGTGAAGCTAATACTTTACTACATGCCTGCTACCTGCTGATCTCATCTTTTCAAGTGTTTTGTGATGCTATGGTTGAAGAACACCACATAAAACAAATCGTTTTGAAGCTCAGCCAAATATTGTAGGTCAAGATTTAGGCAGGAAGACATTTCAATAGTACATCCTTGAAAAAGAAATTTATCCATGAACATGGTAGGGAGATACTGTTAGGTAGTATTTTGAAGATGGATATACTCACATCTGAAAAAGAGCCCTGACTGGAGTATGGATTTGGAAGCTGTGATTTGCTTATTTAAGCTTTGTTCTTCCTGCAACATTCCTTCTTCTTTCTGACTTCATTATGTTGGAAATGACAGAACAGGAAAAAAATCTGTCTTTTTTTTAAATAATACCTTGTTAATCACAATCAGCCTGAACTTACTGAGCAAGACATGCCCATTTTCACTGAACAATAATCACAGCAAGACACTTCTGGTTTTGAGCAGACTGACAAGTGCATTAAACAAGATGTGTAATTTTCTTGTAATCATAAAATAGACAAATACATTTTAATGTCTATTTAAAATAATATATTAAGTTGTTCAGCAGCTGATTGCCAACACATAGACAGTGATGTGTAGAAAGATCCAATAGAGGGTTGAGATACATCAGTTAGAATTTATGAGGTACAATCTGTGTGCCACCATGCTCAGCAGTGCTTACCTTGAGCAGACACCGTCCCTATTTCAAGTAAAACTTTCTGCTTCGCTTGGTGTTATGGACCAGGGTTTCTCGATGTGGAGACACCTACTGATGGGGACGAGCTCTGGTACAGTATAGTTAAGACGACTTTTTCTTGTAAATGGTAACTAATACAACAAAAGCTGGAGCTCAGCTTTTGCATGACGGCTTTGTCCTTATAGCACTTGCTTTGGAGGTGGGACCCAGGATTACGCAGTTGTGCCTTCAGCCCCAGGGGTATTCACACCTCGCACCCCATCAGCCATTCCCCCATGGGATGCACCAGTCACTACATCTTGTGCAATATAAGATGTTCTCCTGTTGCGTCAGTACTATTAGGAAAAAGGGAATTTTGTGGGCTCAGAGAATGCACATCAGAGTATGACGGTCTTCCCTGATTATTATAGTAATGGCAAAGGATGGAAATACAGCGATGTGTTAATATGTTTTGTCCAGTAACTATTTTATGGAAGAAAATTCAGGAGCAGCCTTGTACCCAGGACAAAGTATACCATTCTCAAGCATCATTTCTCTGCTTATGTGCTGGATGTATTACTGTAGCCCCCTAGCCTTAGGAAAAGATTTTGCACTCTGGAGTTTAAGCAAATGGAGTTACCTACCGGCAGTCCGGGCTTAGACATCTAAGCTCTATGAAGGAAAAGGATTGCAGTTATAGCCAGGGCTTACAGTTTGCTTTAACTTGCTATAGGCAGTCCAGGATGCAGCGTTTTTCAGTTGTCATTCTGGGTTATTGTTACCCTGTCTGTGCATTATATAGAAATCCTGTACTGCCTAATGGATCTCTGGGGCTAGGCAGCTGGAGGCTGGCTTGCAGACCCTAACTGTAAATGTCTCAGTTTTTAAGGCATCTAACTTTCAGCTAATTTTTTCTAAATGGATTTTAGACTCGGAAAACCCAACTTTAATCCTGTGTTTTTCTAAGGCTCCTGACCATGAGCCGGGAAGCATCAGTGACCCGGCTGGTGCCTGGACGCAGAGCCTGCAGCTTGACCTGCACCGGCCATGGGAAACACAAAATAAGTGGAGGAAATATTCATCTGAGCACTTGTTGAAGGGCAGGCAGGAATCTTTTTTCTAGCCTAAGGTGTTGTTCCTCTTGTCTCCCCCCCTATTTGACTGTAATGGGGCACATCTGCTATATATTGCCGTTTTTTTAAAATTTGACTCCTGCTTCTCTGCTGAACTTTGACTGAGGTCACCCATAGTGGGAATATAAGGTTATGAATCTGGTCTCTGATTTCCATATCTCTTTTTCAGTGATCTATCTACTATAAGAGAGCTAAGGGCCAAGGTGTGTGACAAAGATGATTACATTTTTGTAATTTTTTTTTTTTTTTATGGTACGATAGTCAAAACTAATAAAATGACCAACAAATGTAAGATAAAAACATGCTGCATGATTTCAATCCAGCAATTGAATTCTATCAATCAAGCTACACTTTTCTGTCAGAGAAGCAAACCACAGAGCTTTATATTGCTCATATAACATCCACAATAACAGGCAAACAAAAAACTTAGGGTAGATTACATTAAGGAGTCTAATCTGTAAAAGAATTGTACTTCAAAAACTCGGAAAATGAACTAGAAAAGAAAAATAAGGCTTACAGCATATGTGTGATAAGAATAGTCTAGACATCAGGGTATGAATATTGAATCACAAAAACCGAATAGCACACTGATAATATCAAGTAAATTCATGAAGCACAAAGCTGCCAAAAAGAATACAAATATGTAAGAGAAATAAGAATATGTACGGAGTACAATTAGAAGACTAGTGCAGTAACAAGCTCCCCTAAGTTTTCCTTTGGGTATGTTCCAGAGACAAGGAAAAAAGGATTAATCTTAGTTCCATAATGAAAAATGATGGTTTAGCATAAGATAGTGCATTGCTTGAGTAATATAGTAGTAGAAGGAACCTCCTGGGTCACGAATGCAGTTTCTGGTATTTCAGAGGCCTTTCCATATGCTGTCTTTCATGAATCTATCATGATCCATGTCCAAAGCATTTATTTATTTTCTGTCCCTGCTGTTCCCATTCAAAAAGGAGTTCCAGAACCTGATTACGGTAATAGCTAAGAACCTTCTCATTTTCAGCCAGAATTTATTAATGGGCAATTTATAGCCATTTGTACTTCTGCCAATAGCCCTTTAGCTTAAATTGCCTCTTTCCCCAGTGTTGATCCTCTGATATATTCATAGACAGCAGTCATAATTCCTCTTCGTTTTCATCTCCTGGCACTAATCAACACAAAAACTTGCAATGTCCCTTCAGATTGCAGCTCTCCGTTCCCCTGCTAATCCCCGAGGCCGTTCTCTGATCCTGCTCAAATCTGAGTTTATTCTCCAGATATCCGTCAGGGTGGGCACAGCCACAGGCAGCCGCACCCTGGAAGAAAGGACTCACAAGCATCCTGGGCCTTGATATCAACATGGGATATTCTCCATGGGAAATACTTATGCTAATGCTCTCAGTGACTCATTTCCCTTTTTCCCAGGCAACGTTTCACTGGTAGCTCATAGGCTTTCTCCGATGCACTCTGACAAGGATCCTTTGTTGTTTCAAATTGTGAAATCCCGAACTGGCAGCAGAAGCTCTGCTATTATTCCCTAAGCATATTATCTTGCACTTTGAACTATTGAACTTCAGCCAATTTCTTTTACTTCCTCCAGCTCTGTATCATTGATGATTATCAACATTGTGTAATCGGTAAATGTTAATTTGTTGTCTATACTCCCCAGCATATATTGGCATTTCAAAATGAGCAGTACAGGATTTATATATTATAGATGTACTTAGCAAACATAATTGGGAACCCACTACAGCCAAAAGGCCTTATTATTATCTAAGTGGGTCAAAAATAAAGGCATCTAAATGCATTTTGCTGGGTGCGAATCTTAGTTCTATAATGTCTTTCATCCTCTCAGGACAGGCAAAGCTAACCGAGGTGTCTTCGTAAATCCACTCTATTGCTCGACAATCCCCAAGAGCCAAAAGTTTCCAGTATTAAGAAACAGCAAGCTGAACTCTTTTCTTGTTAATAGAAACAGCCAAAACATCTAAGCTTGAGAACCTGGTGTGAACCAGTCGTGAACCTCGTGTCAGCCCAGGAGGAACTGACAAAAAGGGTAGTCAGATCAATTGGTTAATCCTTTCATTAAAATAGCTGTTCAAGAGATGAGAGTTCCTTATATCGTTCATCTTGGATGAACTATGATAAGCAGTGTATTTCCTTGAACACAGAAGGAATAAATGAAGCCAGGATTTTATTACTATGAAGTCCTGTGGGAGCAGTTTGTCCAAGAAGCTTACAGCTCCTCTGAGTCATTGTCAAAGGTATATCACTTTAGGGGAGATGAGATCAGAAGCATCTTTGCCTGATTGACTACTCTCCTATGGGACTAGATACCTGGGAGTTAAAGGAATAGGAAAGTCAGGAAGAATAAGATTGACATGAGTGTCTTTGAGAAAGCAGGGTGGCTTTTGTGGTAGAGCTGGAGCACAACTTTAGAGAGGCTCGTTCGTGGGGATGTAGGGAAGAAAAAAAAATGCTGCCCTTCGTGTCTCCTGTGGAAGAAAGAAAACACTGAACAAAATGACCTAAATCAGAGCTGGATGAATTGTCAGTACTCCCTGGACTTGGAGAAAATAGATCATCCTAAAGGCACTCACAACTACTCCTGCTACCCTGTATTTCTGCAAATCTCATGCCTTGCTCTGCAGCTCCACAACTTGAATTGTGGGTCTCCTTGTAAGCTATAAAGCTCCGTCCTTTTGCTTTCCCTCAGTGCAGCTTCTTCCTTTAAATCATGCAGCAGAAATACCATGCTTTGACAAATTCAGAGGTTTCTGTAGCTGTGATAAAAGTGGAGAGCTCGGTGATGCTCGTTCTTCACTGCCTATGTACTTTGTAAACCAATTCACATTGAGAAAGGGAGCCCAAAGTGGGTGCAGAATTCTACTCTGATCCGAAAACAAGGTAAGAAAGACAAGAAATGAGGGTCCCTGGCTTTCACCTCTTTGAATTTCCTATCTGGAGCATTAAAAATATCAGTGTTTACTGCTTCATGATTTTTCTTTGCCTCCTCACTTCTTCCCAAGAAGCCTGTTACAAATCTGACCGTACCATAAATGTGCACACTGTCTCCCATAGCATGTCCTTCAATACTTCATTTCCAGAGGCAAGCAGACTCCATTTTCTTCCAAAGGTTTTCAGGATCAGTTACTTAAAATGAAGAAAACAAAAGAACTAGTAAAAGAGAAGATCTATTTGCTTACCCTTGACGTTGGTGTTGTATTTTGGGCTTTTCTGCTTGTGGGTCGCCTTGGCAGGTTTAGCAGATCAGCAACAGAGCAAAAATGTTCTGGGGCACAAAGGTGTCTCTCACCCGGGCGATAAGAAGACTCTTCACTGGAGCTGTGAACGGAGGCAACTTACTGTTATAATAATCTGATGGATAATTTAGTGGGGGGAATATGTTAGTTTGAACTCAGAAATGTGCGGTGGTCAACAGCGCTTCATAAATGGATTAGTGGGAAAATCTGGTGTGTTTGAAGAATTCCCAGCTGGCTGCCTGGCCAGCCGTCTCCCTCCAGGGAAACTGCTAAAAGTAACGGTAGTGTAAAACTTGAGGCAAACGATTGCTTGCTTCTTTGCACAGCCGGATAAAATGAGAGATGGAATTTTGTTTTTCTCACTGGTCCAGTTTTAACTGTCTCAAACCTTTATTACAGTGGACCATGAAACATGTATTTTGAGAAAACAAATTTGTAATGAATTTATTAATTGATCAATAGTCACAACAAAGTAAGTGTAAGGACTTGCATAAGCGAAGGCAGTATTAGTAGAATACCTCCTCAGAGAAGCCCTTTCTAAAAGCGTAGCAGATGGGATGAGGACACCAATGAAGTTGTGAGAGACAGCGTGAAAAGTAAAAAAGCGCGGAAAGAATGAGGGTTGAGAGACAAGAAATATTTTTGGCAGAAATGGTCTATCCACAGTACTTCAGTTACGCTTACTGTAAGGAAAATACAACCGTTTTGTTGTTAAAAGCCACCCACGTGATTTAAAATCAATGAAATGCAACAGTTTTTGTAAAAAATTGAGCAGATAGACCGTTTTTATTAATTTTCCCTTGATGAATCTCACTTGCCAATTTATTGTTGCTGTTCCGCGGCATCCTTTGCTGGCTGTGTGTGGGTCCCAGTATTCTGGTTTAAGCTGCCGGCTGGCTGCATCCATTATGGAAAGAGGGCAAACAAGCCAAGTCCCGTTTGTGAGTCAAACAGTTATCATCCGGTAAAAGCTCCTGGCTCTGTAGCATCAGGCAAATATTTGAGGAAGAAAATTACAGGTTGTAAAGGATGGTTGATCCATGTTTGCCTAGAAACTGAAATGTATATGTCGATTATGTTCAGATAGAAATATTAAATAAAGAGATACCACGTAATCAGCCCGGGTTCCAGCTCCACGCCTCGGCATGCGGTCCTGTTTTAGGTTACATTTAGGGAAGTTTCCTGGTTTGCATTCTGCATGGGACGTGTTCTTGGAAAGGTGTAATAGATTTAAGGACCGGACTAGGGACAAGAAACAAACAAAGCAAGCTACGGCCAACAAATATATTATCTTCCTGTTCACAAGGGCACAAAAGGCAGAGAAATAACCTACAAACCACTTGGAAAATGGGGGGATTTAGAGAGTGGATTGTTTGTCAGCCTCTAATCAGTCTGTGGATTGTGTGGGTCACAGAATTCTAGGGAATGCCCTGCGGTAATTGAGTGAAACCTCTCTGTTTTTAGGAAAGTTGCATTATAGTAAGTAGTAAGTTTGAGCACCAGCCACATCCACTTTTCTCCCAAAATTTCAGCTTTGTTTTGACACTGGCAGACATTCCAGAGTGGAACCTCCAGGGCCCAGATGCTGGTGCAGACTTTTCTTCATATACACTTTCATTCTGCTCCCAAGTAGAACCTGATGAATAATGATCAGACAGATTAAAACTGCCTGAATATTAAAATACAGATTTCTCTTTTTCGTTAGGACATACCCAGTTACTTTCAGCCAGCCCTGTAACAGAACCTTTCTCTGTCCATTTGCAGGTTGTTTTCTGATCCATCTGCATATAGATTTGAAAAATATCTTCAGATCAACACTTTAAGCCATTTTCCTCACTCCTTTTCTTATTTTCCTGGAGGAAAAAAATGTCATTGCTCATTAAAATACTATTTTTTGATCAGCAAAATTATTGATACAAGTCATGCATCTTGGGGCTGAGAAGTGTTTGAGTTGTTTTGGTTTGTTTTCATGCTGTTTCACGCTGGAAATCATTACAGTCTCTATTTCTACAGTATTTCCGCTGGTGGTTAGCATCATGCCTTGTGCTGATGGTATGTGTTTAAGCAATAGACCCTATGAAAGACTTAAGTGGTAATGACATATATAATGACATTATATATACCCTAGCTGAGAAAATTGTTCTTCATATTTATTAGAGAAATATATAGGTTTTGCTGTATTGGATGATGGTTTAATGTAGAATGTTTAGCCAACATTCCATGTCCACTGTTAAGTTATTGAACCAGAATGTATTCCCATTGTTTGCTGTGAAGGTGATATGTGTATCAGTAAATCAAAACAAGCTTTAAAAAGATAGAAAATCAATTGATATGAGCAACAAGGAAAGACATAGATGTTTAAACCTTTCTCATAACCTTGGCTGTTTTTTTGTAACTATAATCTAACTGAGCTTTGGTTTTGGTTTGTTTTTTTGGTTGGTTTTTTTTTTCCCAAAATCATTGCTTTGACTGAAAATGACTGGTGTGCAAAAAATGGATGTCTAAGCAAAGCAACAGTACACCTCAGTAATAAACTTGTGAACAACTTTTGGTAGAAATAAAATGCTGATTTCTATTTATTAACTTGCTGAAATGCAATTTTCAAAGCAAGCATTTTGCAATGTATTATGTGTCATATTTCCCAAAACAGCTAATGTAAATGGTGGTGGTGTTTCCTTTCTGAGACATGCACTTACGTATAAAAGTTTCTGAAGTTTGCAATTTAGGAATAATAAAAATATTTAGTAACATTTTGCTCTAATCAATGTTATTTACAGAATTGCTACCCAAATGCCAACAGATGAATTGCCAATACAAATGTGCCATTACCAGGAATGGCACCAGGTGTTACTGTGGAGACGGATATGAAACAAGCAGTGATGGAAGAAGCTGCACAGGTAAACACGAAATATGCTGGAACATTAACACCCAGGTATCCTGATGGTTCCCTGATGGCTGTCAGGGGCAGAGAGCTGGTGGTGGGCTGCCAGCTCTGGCCAACGGCAGGCTGGTGAGCACAGCCGCTTCCTCATCCATCTCAAAGGTCTTCCTCAGGAATGAGCGTGGGTTTGTGGGGCAGGCAGGGGGAAAGAGCGCCCCTCCAAAAGGAGAGTCAGGGTCTCCCTGCTGACTCTTTGGTGCTCCTGTGCCCGTGCCCTAGCAGTAAGCATTTATAAGTTACTGGGAGGAAAGCATCCTCAGCCAGACCGGAGGAGGTGGGGAGCATTTCCCACCACTCAGACAAGCTTACAGCTCATTTGTGCGAGCTGCTCTCCAGACCTCACTGCCAGGAGACCCTGGAAAACTTGTAGCATTTCGCCTCATGCCCATAAAGTCACACCTAGATTAGAATTTGATAAATGAACACTCCCAAATCATACAACTTAGCTGGGAATGTTATTTAGGCATAATTAATTGTAGACTGAAATGGGTGTTCTTTTCCATTTTTGAAATATATGACTTCTTAATTTTCTATCCAGGTATTTGTTTCTTGGTTTATTTTTTCTCTTTTTATAAGCAGATTGGAGTTCTGTTGCCTTATGTATGTGCACGCTACCAATCACTCCTCTCTCCAAGTAATAGTGCTAAGCCAGATTCTTCATAAATATAAATTATTATAAGTTCTTTTGCTCTATGGTTGTCATGTTTTGTGATTGAAAATATATCTGAGGAAATAATTTCAACAGCAGTTTTTAAAAATGTCAATTTATTACTTAAACCCTCAACCAGTGTTAAATAACATATCTTGATTTTATAGTATTATGCCTATATACCCTAGTTGAGAAAATTGTTCTTCATATTTATTAGAGAAATATATAGGTTTTGCTGTATTGGATGATGGTTTAATGTAGAAGTTGTGACAGTTCATTTAAGGAACTATAAGACATTGCCAGCATAAGTAGGTTGAGAAGGATAATCCATTATTTCCTATCTTGAAATGTTGCTTCATTCATGGACACTGATAACTAGTGATCTCTAGTACTAACAAGACCCCAAATGTCTCCCTAACGCGATGTAGACGTTGGATACTACTGGAACAAATGAACGTTTCATCTTTCAAATTTAATAGCTATTAAAGTTGAAAACTCCTGGCTTTCTATTTAGCTACAGGAGTAATTTCAACGGCCAACATCTGTGATAAAGTCATGGCTTGAGAAGAGGAGAACATAAAGCGTCATACCGTAATGGCTTAGTGACTTAAACATTTCTCTTAAAATTCTGATTTATTGTTGAATTTTATTTTTTCTTTCTTATCCTTTAGATTTGAATGAATGCAATATGTATGGAAGCTGTAGCCAGATGTGTATAAATACAGATGGATCATACACTTGCAGCTGTGTGGAGGGTTACGTTCTTCAGCCTGATAACAAATCCTGCAAGGCCAAAAATGGTAAGTTTTAACATCTTCTTACCTTAATGAAAGTATGTTGTGTTTTGGTCCTGTCTAGAGGATCGATATGAAAAGATAGACAGAGATGAACACAGGAGAGATGGTCTTTGCTTCACTGTACTACAAAGAGCCACACAACAACCGTAGAACAACTTTTCACATATTACAACAATACTCCAAGGGAAGTATTAGAAGTTATTATATGGTTATTATTAATTAAAGTGAAATACTCTGTGCAGCCAAGATTAGAACAGTTCCCAGTTTCCCTGTTCATAAATAAATCAAAGATTTTCCTCACACAAACAAAATAGGTTGTTTACTCTGGGCAGACAACGGAGATAGTGAGGAGGCAGAGGAAATGATCGTGAGGTAATTGTTGCCATAGGATAAAACAAGACATGAGATTGCTTTGTCCTTGCAATATCCCAAGAGATGAATTTCATGATATACATATTCAAACTAGGGTTTTTGTTACTTAGTGCATGTTTTCATTAGTAATAGTAAATTGGGTATTTGAGGAAATTAGTGAATTGTGTTTAATGAAGCAATATTGTGCACAGTATTTTCTTACTCAGCATATTGAATTAGCAATGTTTTTATATTAAAAAAAACCTAAAAGTTCCTTAGGCGGTTATTCAACATCCACAATGATTCAACACCCAAGTATAAAACCGTGTTTGTTATATATTTTTTGAGTCTTCCTTTTTGTAGTTATTTTGCTGTCAGGAAATAGGAAGGTCGACTGTTTTTTTTTTGAGGCTTCCTCATGTAAAGAGCATTGCTAAATCTGTTCTGACTTGAGCACCAGTAAGAGTTACAGAGTTTTTTCCTGCTTGTACCAAGTTTTGTAGTGATCTCAAACAACGTAGCTGAGCAATTTTTTAAAAAATCCACAGCGAAGTATTGTGAGATAAGAAAGTCCATACAAAGTAAAAATATTTTAATATTCTTCTTCCTCCACTACATGAAAATCAGTAATGCAATTCTAGGTCAGGAAAACCTCATGGTGCCAGTACTGGGCTTGAGTTGAGCCTTTGAGTTTCCCTTCTTAGATCCAGCAGACTGTGTAACAACTGAGTGTTGCAGGGAGCTGTCAGTATCTTGGTAGTGTTGATGAAATGAATCAGATTAACAGAGAAGAACAACTCCTCTGTCTTTCATAATGCTTTGTCATGTTTATTTTACGGTAGTTTTCATCTTTTCTGTTGTTTTCAGAATGGAATCACTAGTCATTAATCAGAGACATCACTGTAGGACAGTACAAATCAAGATCATGATGCTGCAAAGAAATGAGTGTTGCTCATTGCATTAGGGTTTTTTTTTGTGTAAACACAACTTTTCCTTGAATTAATGCTGGATTAAATTATCAATATGATGAATATTTGGGCCAAATACTTCATAGGGCACAGAGGTCAAAAAGATGCCTGGCACAGTAATGAAGGTGCTTTTATTGCAGAGCTCTGCAAGAGCTGCAATGACTTGTAAGAGCTTATGTTGCTTCATTGGGCTCGGCTTACAGTGTGGAAAATAGTGACGTTTCCATGTACTGGCGGGTCACTCTCCTACACCCTTACCGTTACACTCATAGCTTCCCTGATCATACAAGCTGCTTTTCACAAGTTTCTGCCTTGTAGGATAAGCTTTGAGCAGGGACAAAAGCAAGGTGTGGCTCTGAACAAATAGACTGGTGAAAAGTATCCAAAATGTGTAATGGATCACAACTCAGAAATGAGTCAATGTTTTACTGTTGCACAGGGTGAGGGATACTACCCTGGTATGATGGGACAAGGGGTAATGGCTTCAAGCTGGAAGAGGGTAGATTTAGATTAGATCTCAGGAAGATATTTTTCACTCTGAGGCTGGTGAGGCACTGGAACAGGTTGCCCAGGGAAGTTGTGGAGGCCCCATCCTTGGAGGTGTTGAAGACCAGGTTGGATGGGGCTTTGAGCAACCTGGTCTAGTAGGAGGTGTCCCTGCCCATGGCAGGGGGTTGGAACTAGATGGTCTTCAAGGTCCCTTCCAACCTAAACCATTCTATGATTCTATGATTCTATATATAAAGTAGGACTATTACTTCCAAGACATACAAAGTAATCCTGTTACTCACTCAACACTGGGAAGTCTTCAGCTGGGATATAACATCCAGTGAGGAGCATCACACAAGGCGGATGTGGATCAGTAGAACAGAATCAAGAAAAAAATGTGTCTTAAGGGAAAAAAAAAAAAAAAAAAAAAAA
>VFFE01007179.1:1056241-1072974 GCA_008921705.1 Burhinus oedicnemus | reverse complement strand
AACTTGGCTTTGATGTCTTTAATGTAGAGGTTCTCTGTGAGATTTGCATTGTTGTAAACATTTCATGCAGCAGTAGAGGTAATGTCCATTTAAGGAAAAAAAAAAAAAAAAAATTCCTAAAAAAAAAAAAAAAAAAAAAAAAAAAAAGAAAACCCATGAAAAAATGACACACATGATGTCCAGTTATTTGAAAAGCTGCTGTCAGCTCACTGTAACTCATCCTACATCTGTCCACTAAACTTATAAGCTTTGTAGATTCTGTTCTTGAGAAACAGACAAGCAGTTTTTGGGAGCGAGAAGACATGATTCTTTTTTCATCGTCTTTTTTGGTTTTCATCTGCATTATACGATACAGTAAGATGCTTTAAATATTTTTGGTAGGAACTTTTAATATTTTCGTATAGTTTTATCATTAAAATAGTTTTACTCTTTTTTTTAATAAGTAATTAAGAAATCTGCCTTTATCTGAGCAACACTGAAATAAGCAGGTTACCTACCCTACTGTGAAAAGACATGATTAACTGATTCAATCCGTTGAATTATTTCGTGTATGGGCTGCTTGAAAAATATAATTTCAAGCTCAGTAATCTAGTTTCTGGATAAGTTCTGCCAGAACGCAGATGTATTTTTAATGTTTAATAGTGCCTGCTGAGCAGAACCTCTTAGCGGTGCCACGCGTCCTTACGATTCCTTTGTCTGCAGCCAGGTTTGATTACAACTGGTGCTCAGGAGGTTTGACGCCAATTCTTTTTCAGCATTCCCTTACGTCGTAGACATTAATACTAAAATATAACTTTTTGCCGGAGTTTAGTGAGGTATTAAATCCTCGTTATGGTTTTCAATAGGTCAGTTCCAAACAGCGCAAGAAAGGATGTGGTTCTGTATTGCAGCCTCCGACAACTGAACAGCCATGCTGGCTTTGTAACTGCAAACAGCTCCTGTGTAGCTGCCTCCTCTTGAAGGCTTTATAGATTGTAGATAGTGGAAATATCTCACTTAACACAAAGTAGAAGAGCAAAAATAATAACAAAGGAGTTTTCGCACTGCTGTTGGCTGGGAAAGGAGTGATTGAATCCAGAATTAGGCAGTGGTGTTCTTTTGTGGGAAGGGACGAGCTGAGCACAGAGCTATTGGATGGAAAAAGAATCCCCAAATGTAGCAGGATGCAGATGGAAACACACCTTTTGTACCAATCTGGAAACTCTCGGGTGAGTGGGTGATTGAGACAGAAGCTCTTAAGTCTGGCTCTCTTCTCCTGGTGGGTAACAGAAGTTTATAAGAAAGGCAGGGAAGAGAGATTTACGTACACCGGCCACCTGTTGATTGAAATGGACCTACCTGGCAGATTTCAAATGAAATTACTTACTAAGAACCCAACTGCCTTCTCTTTTGGAAAAAGCAAGACTAGGGAGCTTCAGTCGTGGCTTACACCACGAGAGGTTGTTTCACAAGTAAGTTCAATCCCTTCAGTTGTTAGATATCTTCCGAAATGTAAAAAAAAAGTCTTATGCATGGGTATGACTGCTGTATTGCTGGAAGTGAATTTGAAGCAGGTGAGGACAGTCAGTAAGTTCGGAAAGTAATGCTACAGAAGTGTGGTTTTGCAGATGTCACCGTGGGATTTACTGGGGAAGCAAAAAGGATGTTACAAGGTAGAATATGCATTATGGAATGAGAAACAACAGGGAAAGGGTAAATGAAAGCCACTTTAGAAAGAATACATGCTGCTCCATTATAGCAAAGAACTTCTTTATGTAACAAAAAAAAAAAAAAAAAAGGCAAAAGAGATGTTTAAATAAAAGCAGATAGTATCAAAGAACAGAATTTAACGCCTACTTCTGTGGATTTGAGTGAGACCACTGAGCACCTTATTCACTGAAGCATTTTTTTCTCTTTAATCAGACTTGCTGATGAAGTATTATTTGTCAAATCCTTTTATTTATGCATTTTTTTTTCTCCATTTAGACAGCTGGAATTGCTTAGTAAAGTTTTGAAAACTTTATTAACTAGAATGTTGATTGAAAGTACCACATTTCAATACAGCATTTAAAAATTGATTTATTCCTTTGAATACAAGCAGATTACATTGAGGTGAGAGCTCTTGACTTGGCAACACAAATATTTTTCACATATGCTTGCAACTGCAGTGGGAGTGTTGTGGTTGAACCCCAGCTGGCAATTAGGACCACGCAGCCACTCGCTCCCTTCTCCGGTTGGGATAGGGAAGAGAATCAGAAGAGTAAAAGTGAGAAAAAACTCGTGGGTTGAGATAAAGACAGTTTAATAGGCAGAGGAAAAGCCGCACACACAAGCAAAACAAAACAAGGAATTCATTCACTTCTTCCCAGCAGCAGGCAGGTGTTCAGCCGTCCCTGGGAAAGCAGGGCTCCATCACGGGTAATGGTGACTTGGGAAGACAAACGCCGTAACTCCAAATGTCTGCCCTCCCTCCTCCTCCTCCAGCTCTGTACACTGAGCATGACATCATATGGTATGGAATATCCCTTCGGTCACTTGGGGTCAGCTGTCCTGGCTGTGTCCCCTCCCAGCCCCCTGTGCCCCTCGAGTCTACTCGCTGGTGGGGCAGTATGAGGAGCAGAAAAGGCCCCAGCTGCCCAGCAGCGACCAAAAACACCAGTGCACCACCGGCACCGTTTCTCATCCCAAATCCAAAACACAGCACTGTACCAGCTGCTAGCAAAAAAGTCAACTCCGTCCCAACTGAAACCATGACAGTGAGTTTCTATGTTTTAGGGTAATTATTTTAAATACAACGTCCAAAAGTTTGCCCACTTGACAACATTATTTAATTTAACAAATGAACTGGACAAATAGACATGTTGTAGTGGTGTTGACCATGTTGCAGAGGACAGCTTTCCATTAAGTGATTCACATGAACATACCTCATTGCAAAATTAGACATCGCTGTTATGCAGTTAAACCTGAAGCAATTTTTAGGGTCACCATATCTTCTGCTCTCAGAGGATCTTCTCTTAAGGTCCTGCATCAGCTCGATCTCGGTTGGAGAAGGACTCTGAACGCAGAGCAACATCTAATAGGAAGGGGATTTTTCAGGAAGCAGTTTCTCTATCTTCTATCTTAAACACACATATCTGTCTGATTATTTTTTTTTCCAGACAATTTACATAATATTTTATGTTAACAGCAGTTCTTCGTTATCAATTGAAGCAATGCAATGTTATCCTACTGTTTCTAATGAAGGAGTTCTTCCCAGAAAAAAAAAGAGAAAGTGGTTTTATATAGATGTCCCCCTGACAGGTCTGGATTAACTGGGACCTAATTTCAATTTAAAGTACTAGTCTAGGTCTAGAACAAGATGTCACTCAGTTTCAGCAGCGTATGGAATACACCACATATAACAGACTCCTCGTCCTACGAAGACGAATACTCATTTGCAGTTGACTAAGTCAATTAATTTCAAACCAGCCCTGGATGTCCGAGACAGTAATGCAATTAAAGGTACACCTAAAGCAAGAACAGCTGCTTTTGTCCCCAGTAGCACTCATCATTGTGCTAAAAATACTTTGTCTCAATGAGAATCATTTGTTCGTCTTTTAAAGTTTTAACTTGAACTGGAACATTTTGTATTTTAAGATACGTATTCTTTACTGTTGGAGTATTATTTTTTCCTTCATTATGCTCAAGCATTTTTTTTTAAATTACTAGCGGAATTTCTGGGCAAAGTGATTCAGGTGAATGTGACGACCCTCGTGTGTAATATCTTAATATGAATTGCATCTTCATATTTTTTGTTTGCTTGTTTATTGTGACATTAAGGGTAACCCAATGGAAGCTACGCGTTCTCCGTTCCCTTTTTGCTGTCAGGACACTCCATTGCATGACGCTTTCTCCTTGATAACGCATGGTATCAGGCCCGTCATCTGTATGATGTAGCCAGGTTTTGCTGCAGTGGGTTTTTTGTCAGGTTGGTTTTCATTTGTTTTTAGCAGCATCCACTCAGGTTTTTGTCTTATTTTACAGACTCTAATATAAAAAGTACCTTACTGTTTCATCTGTACTCATAAGTTCTGCAGGTCTTCCTGGCCTTCATTCTTTTAGAAATGCCAGTAATCTGGATGGAAATAATTTGCATAACTGGTATTTCATTTTATGACTTAGGCATGAAAAATGTTGCAATAATGATACTTGGAATTAAACAGAAGCTGTGGGGCTAGGGTAATTAATTTTCTTTAATGATGTGAACCATTAGAACAGCAGGATAAAATAGACTAGTAATTTGGACTATATGATAGTTATGAAAATAAAAACAAAACCAATTTATTATATCTCTTAAAACACGCAGGTAAGAACATTAAAAGCTACGGTAAAACTGAAAAGATAAATATGGTATACACAGTCTGTTAACCATTTAAATTCTCTTTACTTTGTTTTTAGAGCCTGCTGATAGACCACCTCTTCTTCTGATTGCAAGCTCTGAAACAATTGAGGTATTATATCTTAATGGAAGCAAAGAATCTGCCCGAACTCCTGTAAAAGGATCTGCAATTTTGACACTAGACTATAGCTACAAAGAGGACACAATTTGTTGGATTGAATCAAGAGATCTTTCAAGTCAGCTGAAGTGTACCAAGATAACAAAAGCTGGGAAGTTAACAGATGAGTGGATAATAAACATTGCTCAGTATCTTCACAGTAAGTATTTGAGAGCGTTTTAGCAAAACAGTGGTGTCTGTCTTGGCAAACTGTTGCAGGAGCCTTCAGAAGTATTTTGGGGCTTGCTGTTGAAAATAGTCTTAAGGCATTAAATATTGCAACTCATACCAAAGCACTTTCATGTTTCTCACTCCTTTACGTATATGTATTCAGTATGAGTCGCAATATTTATATAAGCAAAGTTTTTAAAGATGTGCATCTTTATAGACCAAATATAATGTGTGGAAGCGACAAAACCAGCAGTGCAACAGAAGAAGAAATGTAAAATACTTCCTTTTCTCTGGCAAAGTAGTGCTACATAAAGCTTGAAAACGATTCTTTGCTACTGGGACAACGTTAACAATGAATTAAAGACACACATGCTTATCACATTTGCTGTCAACTATCATAAGTATGTTAGTTCTTGAAAATAACAAAATATTTCCTAACAATGGAAATAGATTTCTGCCCTTTTTTGCAATTAGGAAAAAAAATTTAAGAAGACCTAAACTCATCATACTGAATTAGTATTTGGCATTACAGCATTATTTCTCAATCAGCTTTTCAATTTGTGCAACGCTTATTTTCTGAAGGAGGTGTCCATCCACTTATGTGTTCTCATGTGAACAGACTGCAAAATAGCATGCAGTCAAAAAAATGCAACTTTCTCCATCTTCCACAGAAGAGATGTCCACAGATCAGCTTATAAATGACAGCACTGAGGGGTGCGATGGTGGTGTTAATGACAGGCTTCTAAAAACTCAAGACTGGAACTGAAGATTTGAGCTAAGATTTTGAAAAGTCCTTTTATGGAGAGATGGGCATCAAAGAATAGCTCTGAACGGGTCTCAGCCTCTCTGACCATCCAGTTCAGGAATATTCAAATCACAAATTTGATTATAACTCTTAAAGGTGCATGTCAAAGTGATAAATACATCATAAAGATTGTGGTTTAGACTATCAAGATAGCGGTTGTAAGATGCGGTCATTTCAGCAGAGTAAGGGGGGGGTGGTGGTGGTGTTAACCTATTTTCCTAATCATATATTTACTAGAACAGAAATTAAATTTAAACAAACAAACAAACAAAGAAAACCAGAAAAGGGTTTTTTTGTTCACCACTCATTGTGACTGTTCTACTTTTAGAGGACTCTCTTATCCTAGATGCATAGTTGTATTTTTATTTTTTTTTTGTGTTCTTCCTATTTTATTCAGGGCTTTTTTTAATGTTGTACTTTAGAGGGCTTTTCATTAGGTATCTAAGAGCCCTAAAAGTCATGCTAGTAGTATTTGATTGTGCTTTTTTAATTCACTGTTATTGATATTTTATTGTCTTTTCCTTTTAGTAAGTACAATCAAATCATGTACAGTCATTAGCAAAATCTGGTTTGTATTTGTTTTGCATTGAACCATATGTGTGTCTGTTCTGTCACTTACCTTCATTATCAGAGTAGACCTTAGCACTATGTTCCTTAGTTCTCCACCAGTTCTCTCCCGTGTTCCTCTCCCTCTGTTCTCTGTATGTGAAGAGAATTGCTAATCTCTGTGGTGCTCGGATCTGCATTAGTGCATCTGTTTGCAAAATTAAGGCTGTATGATGGGTTTGAAACGAATACAGTGCCTGGAATTAATGAGCTAATCGTTTTTCATAGTGCTAGTACACATCAGCCTGTGGTCTCTAATATTTTTCTGAAACTTGACTGTAATCGTTCAGTCTTGTTTAATGAAGAATAGAAATTCCCGGGGACATGAGTCAACTGCCGAGACTTCTTCCAGCTTCTTGTTTAATTTTGATTTGGGAAACAGTGCTTGGAGGCTTCGAGAGATATTGCTTGGAGTCAGGTTTGGAGCTCTGACTGACAAAACATAGCAGATTTAGCTGTGGTGGTGTTTTTTGCAGACACGAGCATCCACAGAGGCTCTTCTTGCATTGCTGCAACCGAGCAGCGGCAGTCCCCATGGTGTGCCCATGCCTTCTCAGAGGGACAAGTAGTGCGAAAGCTGCTTTTGTCCCGCTCCTGCTCACAGCTCTGCAGTGAACGGTCTCAACAGACTGTTTCACTGGGACATCTCAGGCATGAGACAGCACGGACAATGTGCTGCTCCTTATGGGAAGAATAACTTCCAAAGGTTCAATCAGAACTCATCTGTTGCAGATTTGTTAGGTTTTTTTGTTTTGTTTTTTGGTTTGTTTTGTTTTTTTTTTTTCCCAGTACTCAATGCAGAAATTATCCACCTGATTTATATCTTCCCTTCCAGACATATATCTGGAGTTACATCTGCACGGACATGGCAGGAGTCTGGTGTTACTGTATCTATTCTATATGCCTGGACAAATGTATAGGTCATTTTGTGGCTACTGCAAAATTGAGTTTTAATTTTAAATTCTTCCTTTTCTTCCCTCCACCTTCTGTTACCCATCAGATGACTTCTGCTATTTCTCTTCATTATATAGCACTACATCTGATGAGGCGAATAAATTCATTTTAACTGTCAAGAATTTCAGCCTGAGCATTTTCAAGTGCAATTGCATTCTCTGGCAGCTCAAGCCAAATAAATGGTCATGCCCATGGAGTTATTCACATAAAAATTGAAGCTCTGTTCTTCATAGGAAACTTTGTGTGTGTAACCAGAAAGAGAATATTCCTGAAAGTATCAGGGGGGGGCGTGGGGGGGTGTGGGGGTGTGAAAGTTCTTAGCAGTGTTTGTGAAATTTTGAATCTTTTTATCCCAGTCTTCTAACTTTAAAGTTACTTATCTGGAAGAAAACATCTCGTCTGCATATGACCCAAAAAGTGGTAGAGAAGTCAGTTATGCAAAGTGATTAGGACTGCTTGAAGTGGACTTATTTAAAGCGTTTGTTTTAGTGAAGGCAAGTAAGTTGTACATAGGAACAAAGAACGTAGATCATATTTTAAGATGAAAAAACCCTACATTTAGGAAGGCAGGGTCCGTGAAAATTCCTAGTCACATAGTGCCAACTCTATGTAGTTAGCATAAGGTTTAGATTCACAGAAACAAAGAAATTACACTCCTTTAGTATCTAGCATTCTCACTCAAAAGACAGTCCAATATGACTTCATTTTGGTATGTATGCATCCCAGATGGATACAACCAGATTCCTTTGAAGAGCAGTGTTAACTTGATCCCCATATTTACCTTATTCTGCATAAGGGTAAATAGAATCATAGAATTGTTTAGGTTGGAAGGGACCTTTAAGATCATCGAGTCCAACCGTTAACCTAGCACTAACCAAGTCCACCACTAAACCATGTCCCTCAGCACCACGTCTACCCATCTTTTAAATACCTCCAGGGATGGTGATTCCACCACTTCCCTGGGCAGCCTGTTCCAATGCTTGATAACCCTTTCGGTGAAGAAATTTTTCCTAATAGCCAATCTAAACCTCCCCTGGTGCAACTTGAGGCCATTTCCTCTTGTCCTATCTCTCGTTACTTGGGAGAAGAGACCGACCCCCACCTGGCTACAACCTCCTTTCAGGTAGTTGTAGAGAGCGAGAAGGTCTCCCCTCAGCCTTCTTTTCTCCAGGCTGAACAACCCCAGTTCCCTCAGCTGCTCCTCAGAAGACTTGTGCTCTAGGCCCCTCACCAGCTTCATTGCCCTTCTCTGGACATGCTCCAGCACCTCAATGTCTTTCTTGTAGTGAGTGGCCCAAAACTGAACCCAGGATTTGAGGTGGGGCCTCACCAGTGCTGAGTACAGGGGGGCGGTCACTTCCCTAGTCCTGCTGGCCACGCTATTCCTGATACCAGCCAGGATGCCGTTGGCCTTCTTGGCCACCTGGGCACACTGCTGGCTCACATTCAGCCGGCTGTCGACCAACACTCCCAGGTCCTTTCCTGCTGTGCAGCTTTCCAGCCACCCTTCCCCAAGCCTGTAGCGCTGCCTGGGGTTGTTGTGACCCAAGTGCAGGACCTGGCACTTGGCCTTGTTGAACCTCATTCCATGGGCCTCGGTTCATCGATCCAGCCTGTCCAGATCCCTCTGTAGGGCCATCCTACCCTCAAGCAGGTCGACACTCCCTCCCAACTTGGTGTCATCTGCAAACTTACTTAGGGTGCACTTGATCCCCTCATCCAGGTGATTGATAAATATAGTAAATAGAACTGGCCCCAGTACTGAGCCCTGGGGAACACCACTTGTGACCAGCCACCAACTGGATTTAACTCCATTCACCACAACTCTTTGAGTCTGGCCATCCAGCCAGTTTCTTACTCAGTGCAGAGGCTGATCCTGCACTCGGGTGTTGCTCACTGCAGGAGAACGGGGTGCAACTCCAGTGATAGCATTACTTGTGGTTATTAAGCTAGTTTCAGGCTTGTAAGTTTTGTTAGCTCATTAATAGGTTTTGTTTGATAGGTTTATCCTTTTAAATAAGGATAATTTTCTGTAGGCATGGTAATATCAGCACAGGCATTCTTGTCTTAGCCAAGGCTGGGCATTGGCACGTTGTTTCATCTTTGTCTTTTTAAGACCAAGAAGTTTTTGGAAGAGAAGCTGGAAAATTTCCTCTTGGAAAGATTTACACAGGCAGTGTTGGAGCCAAATGGACTTTCAGGGAAGATTCTCATATAAAGGCAGGCTTGTGCAACCAGTGCCCATAATGGGCATGCTCCTTGATACTAGCTCACAGTCCACTTCCAGTTAGTACACCAAGATGTTCAGGAACAATCATTTACGTAAAGTGCTATCTCTAGGACCAAACTAGCAAAAATTCTTTTTAATGGCACGAAGGTGGAAAATCTCTCACAATTTTCTGCCCTTCCAAAGCCATGATTTGCAATCTTATACTAATACTTTTGTGTGCTGAAATGTGGGGGGGCTGGCAAGAGCAGCATCTTCTGGATAACAGAATCTCCTTCTTCCTGATTTTAATAGGCATTTTTTTTTTGTCTTCATCATTACAAGTACCAAGCACCTTATGTGCTCTCCAAACAAGCACCAGGCAGCACAGCCTGAGTTTTAGCCACTATTCTTCTGTAGAATATAACAAAATCTCTTCTGGGATGATGCTTCAGAGCATGATATTTTCTGCTTGGCTGGTATTTGATTCGGGTTTTCTTGGCATTCAGTTATCACAGTACACCAGTACCAATCCTGGAATGCGTGTGTTTAGCTTTGCCACCTTGTGGTGTTTTATACCTCCAGAGAGTCGATCCTACCTCGCCTTGGAAGGCTCACAGGCTTTTCTGTTGGCAGATGTGCTTGTATGAGACCAATCTGGATGAAAAGAAAACTCTTGCTTCTTCCATACTAATTCAGTTTTAACCTAGCTGCCTTCCCCAGCCTGCCCTACCACCACAGAGGGGAAGAGTTGCTCCGAGGTTGCAAAAAGGCGATGGGCATAAAGGGTCGTAGTCTCAGGAGGGCAGAAGCGTTTGCCTCTCTGCTTGTGGAACCCTACCTTGCCCTCATGATCACAAGCCAAAGCTGTCTTTTTGTCTCTCTCGCTTTTTGGATGTGGCTGCTGTGAAGACCATCAGACAGGGAGCCCGGAGGATTTGACTGGGATCCAACACTGTCTTGTTACATTCCTGTTTTCTTCCATGGTTTTGGTCCCCCTAATTGCCTCCCCGCCCCCGACCTAAAACACTTCCTAGTGGTTATTAACCACAAGTACTAGTGCTGTGTTCAGAATAGCTACAGTCATTTAGCTTGGCATTGGTGAGGCTCCATCACTGAAGGAAACACTAAGCACTAGAGATGGTGCTTCTGTCAGCAACCTTCCTGTGAAGTTCCCGTGAATATTCATGAGAAATCAAAGCAAAGTTTGGCTTACTCAGGAGGAGAACAACTGTGAAGATCTGGAGGGAGGTGTTTATTCCTACATAAAGTCTGCCCTGAGCTTGTCTCCAGACAGGCGTTACAAGCTGTCATGTAGTTGTAGAAAGTGATTTTTCTTTTTCTTCTGTGATAGACAGCCCATCCTTACAGACCTCCTAGAAGATGAACAGAAATGAGAAGGCTTCATGACAAAGATCATTTACACCTCCAATGGCACTTTAGTCGTGTTCAGGGCATCTGATACAATAACAGGAGCAAGAATGTGATGTGAGAAGAGTATCCTAAAGAAATATCACAACATACTTGTCCTGTATATGGCATCCACTTGGCACTCTTAGAGCCCTAACTCATCTTGCATTGCTCTTGCATTTCTGGGAAGACTGGACAAATGATGTTTCTGGGATAGTGACCTTTCTTACTTTGTCCAAAGGCTTTTGTTGTTGTTGTTGTTTTTTTGGTTTTTTTGGGTTTTTTTATAGTGTCAATATCTCATTCTTAAGTGCTTTAGACAGAGCCATCATTAAATACAAAAAACTGGGATACTTTTCTCATTAATTTCATGTTTATTCAGCTTGAATTTTCCATCTCCTTTTACTGCCCAGTCACTCAGTCTCCTGAGGTCCTGCAGTTCTTCAAAACTGACTCTCCTCTTTACTATCTGGAAACGTTATTTTTATTATTGGATTTTGTCACCTTGTTATTCATGTTGTTTTCTAGGTGACTTGTGAATGTTATCTCACACAGGTTCCAGCACACACCACTGCTGTGGAACTTGGTGATGCCCTCTGTAATGACAAGACTCCTTTAAGACTCAGGCCTGTACAGAAACTTCTTTTTATCAGTATGCTTCTATCTTTAGCTCCTGGCTAGTCTTTTCTGATTATTGGTTATACGTAGCCTTTTTGATGATCATCAGGTTTACTAGAAGAAAAAGCGTAGTTCACATCTTTTTGTTAAAAACATTCATTCAACCTTTCTGTTCCAACAAGCACAATCAGTTGGATCTCATCCTTTCACTGTGGCTGGGTATTGCAAATCCATTATCATGTTTTATGAATTTGTGTATTTGGTGTATATCTCAGTGTTTGATGGTGTTTGCACAAAAGTGAAGATACAATCTGTGAGAACAGAGATCCTAAGAGGGCCTTGCATATATTAGGAACTTCTAAATGTTAGCTGTGAAGGATCTGTCTGTTTTTACTGCATCTTTTGGATTCAGTCCATTCAATTTGACTTGAGGATTGTGCTACCAGCTTGAATAGTGTTCCTGTAACATTGCATTATTTCGTTTTGAGGAAGAAGCTTCCATGGCAGATGCTCTGAATTGGTGGCATTTCCCTCCAAGATTAAGTTACCTGCACTTACCTTTTGACATAAAAGCTATTTATTAACTGGTTGTTAATTGCCAACAATGGAATTTTTCAATCATTCAAAGATATAATACTACTGTTTCTTCAAGCTTTGTAACTTACCCAGCTTCCACAATTGATCTTTCATTGATGTCGGTCAAAATTCTGCTTCTGTTCCTAGCAAAGCTGGTGTACTGTCTGTTTTCTTATCTGCTTTTCAGAAGTTGTGCCCTGGACAGTTATTTCTTAGGCTAAGTACAGAAAATAAAATGTCTTATCTCAATGCCATTGCTCAATGCAAATTTGTGATTGCCTGGGTTTTTTTTTTCCCCCTCTAAACTCCTAGGTTCTGCCTGGGACAGTCTTCTGAACACTGTCTCTGCAAAGCCTACGTCTCTTCATGTCCTTATTCTAAGTTCAGCATTGCTGGATTCCCTTTTCCCCTATTTGTCAGGTTCCTAGCTGACTATTTTTAGACTTCCATCTTAATTAGCTTCATTATTGTCCTAACAGGACCAAAAAAGTCAACAGGAAGGGTTTAAGGTCAACAGAAAGGGTTTCTTCAAGTACATTGGAGGCAAAAGGAAAACTAGAGGAAATGTGGGCCTGCTGTTGAATGAGACAGGGGTCATGGTGACAGATGATGCAGAGAAGGCAGAATTACTGAATGCCGCCTTTGCTTCAGTCTTTACTGCTCAGACCAGCCCTCAGGAGTCCCACACTTTGCAGGTAACAGAGAAAGTCTGGAGGAAAGAGGACTTTCCCTTGGCTGAGGAGGATCAAGTTAGAGACTGGTTAAGTAAACTGGATATCCACAAGTCCATGGGTCCTGATGGGATGCACCCGCGAGTGTTGAGGGAGCTGGCAGAAGTCATTGCTGGGCGGCTCTCCATCATCTTTGAAAGGTCCTGGAGAACAGACGAGGTGCCCGAGGACTGGAGGAAAGCCAATGTCGCTCCAGTCTTCAAAAAGGGCAAGAAGAAAGACCCAGGAAACTACAGACCAGTCAAACCTTCCCTCCATCCCTGGAAAGATGACAGAATAGCTTGTTCTGGGTGTCATCTAAAAGCATCTGGAGGAAAAGAAGGTTATCAGAAGTAGCCAACATGGATTCACCAAGGGGAAGTCCTTGCCCATTTCAGTAAAGTTGGTTATGAACTTGAGGCTTCAGGTGCACGCTCTTAGAAACTATCTTCAATGGCAGTAAAATAGCTGATTAATATTTTAGTATTAGATACCATCAACTAATTATATATGCATGAACTTTTTCATTTTCTACTGGTTCTGTATTATTTTATTTATAAGTTTCACATTTTTAAAAATACAGCTACTGGTTTTCTTCGTAAGTGGAGGTATTTCTTTGTAAATTCATGTTACACACAATGCCAATCAAGTTTTCTTCAATTAGACTGATTGACAGCAAATTTGCCACCTACTTCCAGATATTAATTTATTAATGCAAATATTTAATTCAGACTTTATCCAAAAAAACCCCATTTAAGTCAACTGAAGAAGTCAAGAAACACTTCTTTTTGCATAATATACTTTGGATCATGTAGTTAAAATTAGCTCTTCTGCCTGCTAGAGGCTTTTCTCTGAGACACAAAACCTAGCACGCAAGTTGCACCAACATTGCAATAAAATTAAAAAAGAAAAGTCTGTGGCTTCTTCAAAAGTACTTTTGTCTTTATAGGAAAGAAGGGGACATAAGAACATCTATAAACCCCAAATACCGTTTGTTTACGCCCAACATGATAACTGGTGCCTTATTTTGATACCAAAATACAGTACCACTTATGAAGCGCTTGAGCAATTACAGACCAAAGTCTATCCCAGGTAGAGGTTTATCCAATAGCTAAAACCATAAGGAAGCAGTATGTTTCCAGCAAAGGGCCTGAGAAGTTTTAGGGATGCACCGTGCTGTATCTGCTGCGTACAGAACTGAGTCTACGGGATATCAATGAAGTGACCGATAGGGAATAGGCACAACCCCTGTTGGTACTAGCAGGGACTTAATCACATGTACTACGATTTTGCCTTTCTATGTCAGATGCACAGTGACAGAAAAACCTCTGCCTCTGTATTTTTTGGGGGAAGCAGCAGGAAGAAAAAAAAAGAAAATCTGCTTACGTATCGTATGCAATGAAAAGAGAATTAGAATAAAACCACAAGTATTATGAGTTGTGATCTAGCTGGTGGCCTCTACTAATTGTTGTGTTTTGCAACCCCTATTTTGATCTAATGCTTTGTACTGCTACAGGGTAAAGGGTAAATAAAGATCATGCATTTCGTAAATGAGTAAGAAATTTCATTAATCCAAGTAGAGCTGAAATCAGAAGCTACTTGTCTAATAAAATAAAAACCAGCTGCAGCATCTTTGTCACAGCTTTTTATGCAATTGTATCAGGTGTATGGCTTTAGGCTCTGAGCTAGTCTGCTTGCAGTGCTCGCTGTAGCCTGGGTGTTTCTGTGCTGGGCTCCGGTCTGTGACGTGGTGGAGACACACCAAAGAATTGGTACGGATCAGACCAAACTAAAGGGCTTGCTCTTTACTTAGTACTTTGTCAGGAGCTCTTACAGAAAGAGGAGTTGCATGTTTGCAAAAGTTGATAAAAAAACCCAAAAAATTGTGATTATTATTTACACTGTGGTGGGCATGATGAATTAAAGCCACCATCTGATTTGGGGCTTTAATACATGATTGCCTTTTTTCAGTTTTTGCCTTCTTTGAATGGCAGAAGCAATGACTAGCTCAAAAAGTATTATCTGCAGTTCATAGAAGTATTTTTGTCTTCTCAATCCACAAAATATACATTGTGGATTTCTACCTGGAATGAAGCAAATTTGATTTAAAACTTTCTTTTGACTTCAGCTTTGGAGTAAAACTTGAAATGCTGAAAATGTTATGAATCGTGTCAGCATTATGAAATAAATAAAATGGAAGAACAAATCCTATCCTTCTCACTATTTGTCAGTTAGGTTGAATGAAATAAAATCTTGGGTTTACTTTAAAAGTTTTAATGGTGATTTTAATGAAGCACTTCTGAAATTGGAAAATTACATGTAACCAATCTTATGAGTGGAGTGAATCACTTTTGCTAAAGTCAGGCTTCAGCTATATGAATTTCTTAGTTCTGGAAAAAAGCGTTTCGATCATTGTAAGTAATTAAATGAGAAGAGAAGGACAGAATATGCAAAAGGATTGGTCTGCTTGTGCAAAGCTGAAGCCCTGCATTTTATCAACGCGTCACAGACCAGTGGCAGTTTGATGTGTTGAGTTAGGTGTTCACCATGGCAGGTCTCGAGCTGATGACAAAGTCTGGATAGTCTTTGCATGTGTAATTGCGTAAAATCTCTGTCACAGTATATAAGCAAAAATAATGAGCTGATTGAGGAGTTTGTGGGGATACCTGCCAGGATTTGCATTTTCAGAGACTCTTGCTCTTTTGGGTATTTTTGGACTTGCTTGCATGTCATATGTTGATATTTCACTTAAGTATATGATTCCATTTTTTAATATCGGGGAGTAGTTTTACGGTTATATGTAAGGAGATAAATATGATGTGTTTAAAAAGATGAATGCTGTGTCTCTTCCAGTTAGGGATATACTGAAAATATGTATTTTCATTTTAAGACTCTTTCAAGGATATAATGGTTAGTCATTGAATCTGTTCAACTGGTTGCAAAATTCAGATTTGTTTTACATAGTCATAACTACTGCATTTGCTTCAGAAAAGAACCCATTGGGAAAAGGAGACTCAAGTAAGATGAAGTAGTGGGAAAACATATTTTATAACCGTCTGTGAATGCACTCTAATCCAGGTTCTGTATCTTCCAAAATAATTGGTTGCAGTTTGAGTTTTGGGTTTTTTTCCTTTTGCAAACATATACTTGGACAGACAAGTATTCTTTCATAGACTGAGAAAAAAAAAATATTTGAAGATAGCTGCTCTGGAAAGAACTGAAATATTCTTCTGCGTGAACTGGAGAGCCTCGTGCAAGGCAGAGCGGCCGGCTGGCTGGAAGGGTGCTGGGGAAGGTGAGGGCAGAGCCTGGGCAGCACCCGGTGCCCTGCTCCTGCTCCACTCTTAGGGTGCCTGTGGGAACGCTCACCCCCCACGTGATTTACCATTAGGGTAGGCAAGAAATATTACCACAAAGACACACGTTACAGAGGGGACCTGGAGGAGGGATGCAATGCATATTCATGTCTCTCCTCTGTATTTCTTTGCAAGTATTGGGACAAATTCTTTTTACTGTTTACGTGAAAGGAGGAGTGATTTAGGAAGAAAGGCGATATGCTGGTAGTCAGGAGACCACTGTTTTTCCCAAGACGTACGGGATGACATTTAGCAAGTAATCTTGTCTTTTCCCCTCTAAATGTAAAATGAGAATAACAGTATTTCCATATGGCATAGGGATGCTGTGAGGTTTTAAAACTGAAATGCTAAGATGATAGGGGGTACACAAGGCAGAAGCAGTTAGCACAAAGTACATAAGACTTCTGTAGTTGAGAAGAAATGGGATTATGGCCTCGTATCTTTCTAAAGTGGTGAGTTTTGGAAAGGGCTGGAAGCTTTCTGAAAGCAAAGTTCAAGTTCTGCAAATATAAGAGCATTGAGTTTGAGCTATATTACTGGAAGCAACAGCTATTTGAGTGGTTTTTGAGACTTTTTAATGGAATCTATGGTGGTATTCCATTTTAAGATAACGCTCAGCTAGACCGATCCTTGCATCCTACCACTGTAGTGATAATGATAAAAATAAATATTAATAATAATCAAAAAAAGCAGTGTCCTGTTATCTGGATGAAAATAGATAGAAAAATAACTAATGTATAACTCTAAACTCATGTTTTATTTTTATTTCTTGCATTACTGGAAATAAGTTAACAAGAAAAAATAGCC
>VFFE01007179.1:985955-1055402 GCA_008921705.1 Burhinus oedicnemus | reverse complement strand
TTTTTTTTTTTTTTTTTTGAAGTGCATCAAGGCTATCTGTATTTTAAGTCTGGGCAGCCGTCTGCTTTGTTGGTCAGGTCAAATATAATAAATAACAGTCTTCTCCTCAACAGTTACTATTTTGATATTGAAAAGATGTAATAAATGGGTGAAAAAAAGAAAAGGACAGATCGGAAGAAAGGGAGGATGAGGTAATGATTACATGAGTATGCATTTGTTCCGGTCAGTTGGCAGTCAGTATTCATAGACATGAAGGGGTTTATTTGTCTGCTTTGCAAGTGACATCAGTGGGCGCTATACGGTGGGTTTGAGTGTTTGCAGAAGTACAAACGTGCTGAGGGCATCCGGTGGTGGCAGTGATTCCTCTGGGTTGTACCAATAGTTACCCATGGATATAATGATCCTCAGTGAAGAATTTCATTTTTAGAGGGAAGAAGATAAAGAAAACAGCTTAATATCCTTTAATATAAGCAATGTCTTTTTCTTTTAGCAACCCTAAAAGAAGAGGCTACCTCACCTAGTAAGGGACATGATATGGTTTTGTTTCAGAGATCTGATGTGGAACAATGAGGTATATCTTTGCTAACTATGCAGGTTATATTTTTTATAATCAAAGATATTTTTAAATTTTCTAGTATTCTCTAAGTCGTAATTCTCAAGCTGGATTTAAATTGGACTCCGTATGCAGATTGTAATTATATTATAAACAAGTTCTGCAATAAAATTTTTTGAATGTGTAACATCTTCTCCTTTTCCCTTAATATGTTTGAGATGAACATAAAGACTTTTGTGCCCAATATGAATATATCTATATGTCAGAATGAGATACTCTATGGTCAATATTATCCTTCTGATTAAAATTGAATGTAATAATGCCCTTTGGGGAAAAGAAACATTGATTTATAGAACTAGATCATGTCATGTACTGCATATTCATATTGTCTAGACCATATATTGATAGTAGCAATATATAGTGGGCTCAAAATGAAATTATCCTACAAAATTATGATCTGTATTTTACCTGCAAGAAACTACAGCATGCTCCAGATCCTATGAAGCAATGTTATCTGGCAAATGTTACCTTCTACAAAAAATGTGCAATATGAGTTTCCTTTGTTGCCTAACCCTTTCTTTAAGTGCTGCCAAAGATAATTTACTTCTACATTATCCCCCCCAAAAGTGTTCCTTAAAGCACCATTGCCTACCTCTGGTATTAAACTGTTCAAACTTTCTCTGGAAGCAATTTTCCTCAAATACTTTGTACGGCAAAAGTAACTCCCTATTTTATTGACATATCTCTAGAATTGTAATAACCGACCGCTTAGCATCTTTATGGGAAAATGTTTAAGTGACCTTATTTTTGTGTGACGATAGTTTAAGAAGTTCCTGTATGTGCAGCAGGCACTCCTAGGAAGGTGGGAGGCTGTTGGCTTTTGCCGTTGATGGAAGGAGGTTAAAGGAGGCGAGTGCTACAGCCTAATGGAGCCGCGTCGCTTTCCCCGCAGCAGTCCCCAGTGCACGTGCTCGATGGGATGCCTATTGCGGCTGAATTATGCTTTAATTTTAACAGTGGATGACTTAACTGCTTTGAAGTAAATAACTGGGTTTGATTTACAGTCTCAGCAGATTTATAAGAAGCTTTTGAATGTGCAGTTAAAAAAAAAAAAAGACTGTTATAGCTATGCACCTCTATAAATCTGTCTTTATTGTTCAGCATGTATGCAGGCTACTGGGACCCCATTGCAAGTTTACAAGCACTGGGCAATGTGTTTGAAACTCAGTAATGCAGAATTAGAAACGTAATGGTTTTCGACTATTCTTACTTGTTTCTGACATGAGATTGATGTCAGAAAATTCCCTCCTTATAAAAATCATAATACTCAGGATTAAAAGACAGGGGGGTTCCTGAGGCCCTTATTTCATTGTTTCACACTTTTTCCTTGCTCGTTTAATCTGTTGGCATCATGGCCACCTCTGTGACTCAAGACCCCACAACAGAAAATTTCACTCTTTTTACTCATTCCAGAAACTTGATGCATTGTATGGCAGAATCGTTCCCTAACACGAGTAAAAGAAGAAATACGCCAAAAAGTTGAGGACCAGATTTTGCTACCATGCTTTAAAATTCCTGGCAAAGGCGCAGACCCAGGCATAGCTGGGGTCCGCCATCATAGAATCATAGAATCATCCAGGTGGGAAATCATCACGTTTCCTCTGAATGCTCTGTAAACAGAGGGGTTTGTTAGAAGAGGAAGACGTGTTTTTTTGTAGTTATTCTTCTGTAGATGCCAGAGTTCCCCATGGAAGGAAGCAGTTTATTGTTAAACCCGCACTTCTCTCTCAGTACCTGCTCAACGTTCAACCTCAGCCAATGCGCTACAGCGCGTCTATCTTAATCACGTCCCTTGCCTGGCTTCCATCTGTAGCAGCGTGCCTCACAGCAGCCTAAGAAACTAAGCCGTAAAAAACCTGAAAACGTCTAGCTTTTGTCGAAACAGAAGTGTACCAGAGGACTATTGCAAGGCAAAATGTAGGTAGAGCAGGGCCACCAGGTGGGCTAAGGTTGTATTTTGAGCTGAGCAGCGAGCTCGCATAGCTATCGCCTCTGCTGCTTAAGAGGCTTCTGTGCCCACATCTTGTCGTCAGTGCTCAGATATGAATTCAGAAATGTGAGGACGGACGGGGATCTTGTAGGCCAGACTGTGTCACGGTCTTCATAGAGTCCTTTGAAAGGTATGCAACTGCTAATTTTAAAAGCTCCTAAATCATGGAAGGTTTCAAGCATTGGATTTTCTCTTCTTGTAACTGGGCTGCATCCAGCAGAAGGAAAAAAGTCTGATTTTAAACAGAAAGAGAAATGGCCATACGGAAGAAATGCCTAAATGTGTTTTTTTCTGTACCTAGTTGGAAGGTGAATGCTTGAATCTCTGAGTGACTGGCTAGACTACTTCTCTGAGAGACTAGGTGTCTTCGTGAGCGATCAGGATGCTTTCATTAAGTATTCATAATAGTTAGATTAGGCTCATATTTTTGAAAACTCTTCAGCTTGGGGAAACTGCTGTTGTCTAAATGTTCACGTTTATAGGTTTTTAAAGCAGTATCTTGTAATATCCTGTAGGATTGGAAGAATACCAACTGTATTTTCGACTGTAACCCAATTTATTGAAATTTAAATTATGTTACTCAGCAAACAAGAGGAAAAGCTTTCTTTTCTTTTGAGGAACTTGAAGTCTGGATACTTTAAAGTGCTTTTTTAAATTTAGTATATTTTAGGTTTTGCATTATACTCTTTACAAATACTGTCTAAGAAGGCTGATGTAATTCAAAGGAATTAGATATTTGAGGATGAGTCGTTTGAAAAAGATAGGTGGATATTTTTCATTTGGTTTCTCATTTTTAAACATATGCAATAATCAGTCAGGACATGGCTGTTAAAAGTTTAGACACCAGTGTGTCTAGCTTATTGAATGGTGACATTTTTAATAAAAATCATATTTCGTAAATGGCATTGCAGACATAATTATCACAAATTGCTGTCAGTAGAAGGGGCACAGAAAAATCTATGTATGCCAGCTTAACATTCCCAAGCCACGGTGTCAGTAGAATGTTGTCTGGGCTGCTAATTAGGAACATTACTCTCAGAAGAGAGGCACAGCAAAGGCAGTGCTTCTGCAGGATTTCACAGCCGGGCATTTTTTAGCTAGTGTTTACCTTGATCTCACCATTCCTGGCTATTTTAGAAAAAGAAAGGATTACCATGTTTTTTCTCATTATTCAAAACTTGTCTTTTTACTTAGGTGGAGGCAAAAGCCTATCCCCAAGTTGCTTGCTATTGTTCTTTGGAATAAAATTTGTTTGTTCCTCAATAAACACATGATTATATTTTTTTTTTCCCCTTTCCTAAATAGATAGTAAATTAAACTAAGCAACTCTGGCCATGCCTGGCACTTTTATTATTTGCCTACTTTGCACAGTTCACAAAGCCTCACCTGCTAAAATCTCAGTTTCCAGTCAGAACATTAAAGCAGCTTTCTGGTCATGGAGAAGTAAAATGCATATATGTGGAAAAAAATACACACTGAAGACTGGGAAAACATAGGGAAAGGCAAAATGTGCTTATTTTTTATGTTATGTCATTTTTCATGATTTTGGCTTCCGGATTAATCTGGGTTTTTTTTGTTTTTGTCTTTGGACTCAGCAGGAAGCAGGAGTTGCTTCCTTAGTCAAAATACAGTGAAGCAAACTCTTACCTACTCCGGGCTGGTTTGTGAAAGCGAGCCCCGGAGGCGAACACTTACTGACATAACAGGCTGTAGAGTAAGCGGGTGTGAACAAGCCTAGGAGATCCGCAGCTCTGTTGGCCTGGGCTTTGGGGGAAGGGGGACCAGAAGGTGACTCTTCCTGGCATGAGGCACTTGAGCAGTACCACCCTTGCACTCCTATATTGCACTGCCGCTGGGGACTATACTGACATCTTCCATGTGTTAGGATGCTCATTACAGAAATGTTAAGCTCCTGAAAGTTTTATTACAACGATCCTCTCTTGCTTCTCTGAAGCATTTATTCCCCTAGCATATGGCCAACCGTCCAAACAACTGTTGCACAATCTTCAAAACCACCGTGCTTCTAATATAGAATAAATGAAACAAGTGACTCCTAGCAGACCTGGCTACTTGTGACAACGCTGAGCTGCTCTTTGCAAAGTGGAAAGACTTCTATAAAATAAAGCCAACCCAAACTATTCTATGATTCTATGTTTTGGTGCAGTAAGAGTAGCAAACACTTCCCTCCCCCAGTTGTTGTTTTGAGGCTGCCGTCATGGGGAATCAGAGTACCTGCCCACCCATGCTCTCTTACTGAAGATACAACCACCACTTTTTAAACCACTTCCCCTTCTCTCATCTCCCCCAAGCAAGACCAGAATACTTTCTGTGTGGAAGTCTGGATGTTATATTCATTCAGAAGAGATCTATAAGGGTTACGGAAGAAAAATTAGTACCTTTTTTTTAATAGCTTTTTGGGTAGATCAAAATAATTCTTCCTTTAAGATCAACTTCTGCAAAAGAAAAAAAAAAAAAATTGTGACAAAAATTATTTGTGACAAAGGTTATTTTTAAGCATTTTCAAATATGTACATTAATTTTGGGAAAATGCGAGCAAGAAATCAATACTGAATTGCCATATATATATATAAAAAACAGTCCAAAACCACATCCAAAGAGAAAGAACAAGTCATGGTTCTAATTTTCCATACTAACTGTCAATGAAATTGTTGTACCTTCAGTCTTGAGTAGATTTCCAAGTTCCTTTAGGCAGTCCTCCTTGCAGTCAACTTCAGAGCAAGGAAAATTTTGAGTATGTAAGGCAGTAGAAGCTAAGTTCTTTCCCTTAAGATAGAGAGAAGTTGTCTATCTCTTTCATTATTAACCAGAAGCGTATGGAGAGTGCACTGAGAATTCTTAGTTTTAATTCTGTCTCATCCAAAATCATTCCCCAGTTCACTCCAAAGTTTCTAAAAAAGACTCCAACTCCCAACTACTATGAGTTCCACCGAGTAGTTTGCTTAGATTATTTCTCACATTAAAAACAAGGGATGCTTTTACTGAAGTGTATAAATGCAGAAAGCTTACTAATTTTTCTGTTTCTAGTCTTCAACATCTGGAGAAAATGAAGTCTGTTAACAAAATATTGACTTTAATAGGCAGTGTGTGTGCTGAATCCTCGATTACCACAGTAGTGTAAATACCAGAATGTGGTGCTGATATTCCCTCTCTTCTGTTAACTGAAGTCTTCTTGGGCAAGTCTTGATTTGAAATTGAAATAACTGTAGCAATGCATACAATACAAGATACATGTTTGAAAATTAAAGCGAAAGAAGGCAGTCATTCAATCCAGCTCTGATTTTCATAAACTATATTTTGGCCACAAGACATATATTTCCAGTACCCTTTGAAGATTTATCCACCCTCGTATAAAATTGCTATGTTCTCTAAAGGTATAATAATATTTGTGTGTTTAAAAAACTGGAAAAAGTATACTTCTAGCCACACTTTTGCTAGTGCCCATGGTCTACATAATGTCATTAACTAGAGTAGAATTTAGACTATATGATGTCTTAACTATTCTTTATGAAGTCCTTAAGAGGAAATCCTAGTTTTTAGAAAGTAATAAAGGAAGGATGATCACATTTGACAGAAATGCTCCAAGGAAACTGTTATTAAAATAGGAAAAACCCTCAAAAATATCTACAAGATTGCTCAGAATAAATATGTGTGTTTTCAGGGGGAGGCATTTCTTCTTAGAGACTTCAGAAACTGTGTGAATGAAAGAAAAAAAGATTAATTACTTTAAAGATGTGAGTGGACTAGACATCTGTACATACTGGGTTTTAATATATGAATCCAGATACAGGCATGAAATGAATTCAGTAACTTCTTGAGTACAAGAATATATATTTTAAAAGTCCCCAGTGCAACCCAAACCTTATCTCTATGGTATAGAGTGCATTCAACTTGTGTGATGACTGGAGAGCCATTCAAAGCAGCTTAATGCGTAGGGGCTAGCAAAACTATAGAGATTAAAAGTTTGATTCGTAAAAACTGTTATCTCCTAGCTACGTGGATTTTGCATGTAGAATATAATTTTATGGGGTAGTGGACTTGGACAAATCTTTATAAACTACTTCTCTTGTGAGAAATTGCATGTGTCCAATGCAGTGCAGGGCACATGGTACTAAGAAGAAAAAACCCAAACCCCATCAATGGTATCTATGATACACAACGTGTTTGTAGCTGTGAAACACAAATGCTACTGTGCGTTGAACGTTCAGGTTAATCACTAGATTACAGTGATGTACTGCCCCAGAAGGTCTATTTTTGAGAGAAGTGTTCTTTGCATAGTGGGAGCTCTCTCCTCCATTTCATGCAGTAGACTTCTGAAGAAAAATGTGAATTAGTGTGCCTCTTTTTCTGGAAACTGTTTAAGGCTTTAAGCATAGAATGCTTTGTAAGGAACAGCTTTACAAGGAACGCAGTTGTAACGAACCTACCTGTTGCAAATAGTCTGTGCCGCTGGTATCTCCATGCCCTTCCCAAAGACAACCTGCTGGGGAAGGGAAATGAGGTAAACAGGTGTTAAGAGCTACCGATGCTTTTCGAAGTCTTTGTCACAAAGGTTGTGGTGTGACATTGTTTCTAGATATCGCACTTCTCCTGGATTGCTCAGCTACCTGTTTTAACTATTTGATGCAAATGGTTATCCCTAATCTGACCTTCAATTAATTATTCTGGACGGGCTTGAGAGGTGGGCTTGTACCAACCTCAGGAAGTTCAGTAAGGCCAAGTGCAAGGTCCTGCATGGGGGTCGGAGCAATCCCAAGCACAAATATAGGCTGGGTGGAGAATGGATCAAGAGCAGCTCTGAGGAGAGGGACTTGGGGGTGTTGGTGGATGAGAAGCTCAACATGAGCCGGCAACGCACACTCGCAGCCCAGAAGGCCAACTGCATCCTGGGCTGCATCGAAAGAAGTGTGGCCAGCAGGTCGAGGAAGGTGATTCTGCCCCTCTACTCTGCCCTGGTGAGACCCCACCTGGAGTACTGCGTCCAGCTCTGGGGACGCCAACATAAGAAGGACATGGACCTGTTGGAGTGGGTCCAGAAGAGGGCCACAAAGGTGATCAGAGGGCTGGAGCACCTCTGCTATGAGGACAGGTTGAGAGAGTTGGGGTTGTTCAGCCTGGAGAAGAGAAGGCTCTGGGAGAACCTTATAGCAGCCTTCCAGTATCTGAAAGGGGCCTGCAAGAGAGCTGCAGAGGGACTTTTTACAAGGGCATGTAATGATAGGACAAGGGGTAATGGCTTCAAGCTGGAAGAGGGTAGATTTAGATATTAGGAAGAATTTTTTCACTCTGAGGGTGGTGAGGCCCTGGCAGAGGTTGCCCAGGGAAGTTGTGGATGCCCCATCCCTGGAAGTGTTGAAGGCCAGGTTGGATGGGGCTTTGAACAATCTGGTCCAGTGGAAGATGTCCCTGCCCATGGCAGGGGGGTTGGAACTAGATGATCTTTAAGGTCCCTTCCAACATAAACCATTCTATGATTCAATGATTCTGTGATTCTTGTTTTCCAAATAAAATACCTGTTTAGTGCCATTTCTTGTGACATGTTAATGAATAACTAAGGAATAAATATAGCCAACATTTTATAAACGTGACCATTGTTATGTGAACAGATCTAATAATCTGTGTGTGTCACGCCTTTCAGGTGTATGTCATGTTTATGTAAAAATAGGTACTTTTCCCACAGGTTAAGAAGAAAAGAGTACCCTCCTCCAGCAGGCTACTACTTAAGCTTGTTCATTTTCCCCCATTTCCCAATGTATAGCAATTTTCCAGAGCTCTCACTGCAGAAATTTAATTACTAGTTTCATTTCTACAAATGTTCAAAATTGAATCCCTTTTGTAACTTTCATTCTTTATAAATAAGATTTTCAGAAATGCTTCTCTTACAGTTTCATGGAATCAGTGAGCCGTAAACGTTTAATTCCATGAATCCAACTTCTGAAAATGGAAAGCAGAGACATTGAAAATGGTTAAACTATTACTGATTTCCAGAGAGACAGAGTTTTTCCGATGTTTTTAAAAGCATGTTATATATTTTGTTTGGACAAGGAAAAAAAAAATCCTTTTCCTCCCTATTGTCTAAAATCTATCAGTGCTCGCATATGCCTCATAGCGCACCTGACATTGGGCTCCTCTGGAGGTGGGATACTGGACTAAATGGAGCATTTCTTTGTTCTGGCTCAGCATATCTTTGTAATAGGAGCTATCAGAAGGGAAGAGGCGTAATATTCGCTTTGAATTAAAAAGAAAATGAATAGCGGACGGGGAGAAATCTGAGATAGAAGAGACAGCAGTGACCTGTGTAATGGGATGGCCGAGATGGAATACAGCTGGTAGCTATTCCTGATACTTTATTGAGTAAATCTTATTTATGTTACCTGCACTTTGAAGGACAACATGTGAATCTCCATGTCTGTTTTAAGTATTTATGTCTGTTTTAAGCAAATGTGTGACTTGTAAGCCCTCAGTTATGGTCAAAATCTCAATGACTACAGTTTTTTTCTGAGTCACGTTTACTTTATGTTCTCCAGTGCAGCATGTATGTAGCGACAGCTTCTTGTTGGAGTGCGGAAAAAAACCCTCAAAATTCAACTTCTGAAGGATGATAGAAATACAGAAAACTGAAAGTAACCAAAAAAAAGCTACTATGTGAAATGATATTTTATCACATCTGGCTTCTCTCATAATGAGAGACTTGCAACTTATGTTAGCAGTATTTTGAAGCCACTGTAATATAATGGTTATATATTTATATTTAAAAATTTAAAAAGCATTATTTATCATTGAAAACATTTACCAGGAAATATTGTTATAGTAATTGAGTTATTCTTAATTTAAGAATAACGAAGTCTGTCTTACAGGGTGGTATCAATACAGGACTGTCAACAAGAATAGGAAGTAAAGAAATCTGAGTTAAATGAAATTGATAGTTATGTTCTTTGCACCTCTTCATACTTTTGCTTACTGTAACAGTAAGACCGTGTGGGGACAGGTAGGCTGACTTATAAGAAAAATGCAGGATTTAGAGTGGCTCCAGGATCCGATACAAAAAAGCACTGGCTGATGTAAAACAGTGGTGTGAGGTAGTAGTGAAGCTACCTTCGTGTCCCGAGAAGGAAAACTCCTGGTGTCATCCTTTAAGAAACGTCTCTATATAAACACGCAGACCGTTACTTTAATGCTACTTACTGTGGCAGTTGAATCAGAAATCTGGCAGCATCCAGATTTCTCAAAACTGCAAAAAAAGTTATTTAAATGAAACTGAATACACGCACACGCCTGTCCGCTATTACATAGAGTGGTTTTAGACATGTATATCTGCACACAGCTTTTTTGAATTTCTGTGAAGTATTTATTGTCTGGTTTTAGTCGCCTTTAAACATAACGGATAAATTCTTACAAGCTGTATCAGTGCAGCATCCCCACAGTGTAAGAGACATCCTAGAACACTAATTCAGAACTGGAGTGGCTTCAGAGGCTGCCTTCCCGCTGCGACCTGCTACCGTCAGCATTTCAGACCCCTGTTTCACGGTCCTTCAGTGATGTTGCTTCTCAATATACCATTAAAGTTCACAATGACAAACTTTAAAATATTTACAGGAACTACAAACAAGTGTGTATCTTCCATGGCCTTGAAGTTGCAATCAGGTGTTTGTACTTAAAAAGGAAAAATTCTCTCCAACCAATATTTGTGTGTTGAGAATTGGGTTCCTTATTATGTAGCGTACAACACATGTAACACCAGCTTGAGTTCTTTCACTGAGTAGAGCATCTGCTCGGTGAAGCAGCTAGCAGTTCAGTTATTTGTGTTACAATTGCACTTCTGAGCTTTTTTGCTTTCTTTTTTTGTCAGATGTGCAGCAAATAGCAATCGACTGGATCACCGGCAATTTTTACTTCGTGGATCACGTCAGTGACAGGATCTTCGTTTGCAACCAGAACGGATCAGTGTGCATTACCCTCATCGAGCTGGATCTTAATAACCCCAAGGCCATAGCTGTTGATCCGACATCAGGGTAAGATTATTTATCTGCATTAGGAAATGTTTATTTTATATGATGTGTGCTTGTCATTGACTGCGTAGAGTGTATCTGTTTTCACTCAGGTGTTTTAAAAACTATTTTTTCACTGCTCTATTGAGTTATTTGCGTAGTTGCTATAACAAAACAGTAACGTGTAGTGAACTTGTAGCAAGTAGTTAACTATATTAATTGCAACACGTGCCTTTTCAAAAATGGAATTGGAAATGAAAAAACAATTTTATGCCCACTTGTCATAAGATTTTCTTTTGCCTCTGTTTTTCTGTAAATTGTGTTTCTAACTAGAGTATGTGGAAAAGGAACTTTTGAGGGGTTTTTACACTATCCCCTCAGTTGCAAGAATATTGGAAATGGCTTTAACAAGTTTAATTGCATAAAAAAGTGGAAGAATTTTTACTCTGCTTTAGAGGGTCAGCTATAATGGTAAAATTACATTGTATTTGCTTTTTCTCTTCCATAGATATGTTCAGCATCACTTGGGAATGAAGCCTAGCTTAAAATACAGGGTACTAAAAGTCTTACATTCTCTAACAGTCACCAGCTGGGAAGTTTTCAAGCGAGTGATGAAGTAAAAGCATAACTAAATTAGGATAAGGAATACGATCGAGTTAATTGAAAAACTGAATTTTGGTGAGGATTTTAGAACAGGGATTTTATCTTGGTTTTATTAGTCTGTAAGCAGTTGAGATTGAAATGCCTGGTGGAATACATCCTAAACTGCCATAAGCCCCTTCTCAATAAATACAAAAATATTTACTGTAGAACAGCTTGTCATCCATATGTGGACTTTTGTCACTCTATTTAAAGCCTGATTGAATATTAAGATGCGTTAGCACAATGACTTTAATTCTGACAAGAACAGCTTGCATGTAAAGTTTACAAAGTAGTTTTATAATGTAATTCTTGAATATAGCTGTATTTCTGTCTGCAGCAGATGGTAAGCTTGACTTGATCTGACTGCAGAGTTGTTTTAAAAGAAAAATAAAATTTCACATATAAATTGATTTTTCTGCAAGTTCTGATCTGAAAGAACTTTAAGCTTTCAAATTTGCCAACAACAGCCTTTTCTTTATACATTTGCTTGTATATTCTTTGCTGGATTTACTAGAGGAATCCAAATCTTGTCATTAGCTAATCTTATCTGTCAGGGATGCAAGGATTTTATCCGACCCTTTGATTCTGTGAGGAGGGGTGGAACGGAAGAAGAGAGACTGGTTTTCCTTCATTTGGTATCTGCTAGCTACAAACCATTCTTATTCAGATAGTTGCCTTTTTCAGTGCCATATATGAGAGTAATAGTATCTGGTTTAGTGTAGATATAAATGCTGGCCTGCAGGAGAGACCAGAAGTGTTTATGGTATTTCAGATTGTGATTCTTCATAGCAATACTGATTTATTTCATGATGGAAACACACTGTAGAGATTTTTAACGGAATGCATGTTTTGCACTTATTTCTTTACTGAGTTTATTGGCAATTTTATTAATTGTCTGACATACCTTGTTCTGTTAATAGGAGATCTAACATACATTTCAACTGATAAGCCCCACCTTATATATCAGTTCTGCCTGGTTGTGACTGGGGTTTGGTACAGAACGCAAACAGATATGAAACATTCTGGCTACTTAAAAATGTGGGTTTCCTTTTTTTTTGGTCTTTTTTTGCTTTCATTTTACTCTTTCATGCTAATACTAGTTGAGACATATTTCTAAGTTAAAGTATTAGCATGGTATTGCTGTCTAGGTAAGTTGCTGGTTTCGTGTTATTTAAAGAATCGCGAAAGCATCTACATAAAAAAAATTGTTGCAAGTTGAGCACCAAATAAGTAAGTTGCATAAAAGTGTGTGTGCAATAGCAACTTAAGGCAGTTATGTTTATACACTGTAAACTTATGATTATAAATCACATTTTTGTTTTTGTTTTTGTTTTTTTTTTTTAATTTAGATATGAAGTTCGGGCTGTTTCGGGAGGTTTTATCTCCTGTAAGAATTACATATTCGGGTATTAAATGTAATTACGTTGTAAGGTATTTGCTCCTGTAACATGCACAGTATGTCCATTGGCCCCAGCGTCCTTCTACAAGCTGAAGGTACACTTGCACAGGGCAGTCCATTTCCTATGCTAAGGAATTCAGAGCTCGATTACAAGCCTTTATGCTGGTGATAAACGTCCTGTAGTAGCACAGGGTCAAGCCCAGCTATTCTTACATGTTCACGTCTGTGCTGTTACGCATTTAGTTGTTTCATGAACCAGAAATTCTGCATTTGTCAATAGAACAACTAAAGCACTGGTGGAAAATTTCTTAATTCTGAATGGTTCCCCTCACTGCGCTCAAGAATATATTTGGAGTATGGGTAATTTTACGTCTCTGTGCTTGTGAGTTTTGTTAGATATTTAGTGATGGTGGGTTTATATATTCTTCTACAAGCTTACAATGGAACTTGAGCTACTAAGCTTATTTCATATCATACAATGAATGAAAGAACTTTTGTTATTCTTCTAAAACTGAACTTTAAATTGAGAGAAGAAAGATTCTGCTATTCCAAAACCTCTTGAACAAGCATGTTTGTTATGTTTCTATTCTAAGCATGTTACTTTTGTTTAGGATTTCAGCACCTTTATCAATCTGAACTGTGTTTCATTTTTTGATTATTCCAGACTATGTCTAATGGATGCTCACCTGAAAAATTCCGTCCCCCCAAACAATGAACTAGTAATTTACCCAGTTAGAGGTTTTGCAGTACTAATACTCGGCTGTTACGTCAACTAATTTCCAGTTAAGAGTAGCACAGTGTAAGTATCGGACCTGTGTTAGGGAGGCCATCACCAGAGGGAAGGGCCGTGTCTCCACTGGTCCCTGTGGGTACTTCAGAGCCCAGACCTGTCGGTGAAATATGTATTGAAGGAAAAGCTAGAACAACGCTAGCAGGATATAAAGTGGCAATCAGAAACAGAGAGGGAGAATAAATTGTTTTGCATTAATGTCTTGTCCATCAAAAGCCTTTGAAGTAAGATGTTTGGCTCCGTATATCTGAACTTCACAGTTTTGATAAATTTTAATACAGAACTTCTTTTCTTCCATGGTCAAGAAACAGAAGCTGTTACTTTTACTGGTCCTTGAAATTGGTGTAAAATGGATGACGGTGCTGATGACTGTCACATGAAACAAATACAAGCTGAGTTAGAATGATTTGATCTCTAGCTAAGGTCTGTAGTGTAGGTCTGCTGTACTAGTGGGGAATGAGTTTTTAAAGGGTTCCAGCTAGTTTGGCAATCAGCGTGCGTGTTCGTGAGACTTTGGTCTTTGTACATACATGATAGGGAAGGTAATACATTTGAAACTCAGAAGAGGATAGATCAGATTTAGGTTCTCTCCCAGCTCTGCCACCAACCAGCTAAATGTCTATAGACAAGGTATTTTATTTTTTTTTATGTCTCAGTACTCCTTGTATTTAATAGGGAGCATAAAATGCATGTTGTTTAAGTTATCTGGTATTTGGATGCATTCAGGAACATTAGGAATGAATACTGTAGAATGCACTGCTAACTGTGTACATCTACATATTTACACTGTAAATATGTATGCTTAATTACCTCCAGCGTTCAAAGTAAATTGTTGCCTTCCTCTGCACCATGGTGGCAACAGAGAATGTATAACAATATTTTACAAAAGAAAAAGGCATTGAAGTAGGGAGATACTGCAGCTCCCTCCCAACAGGAGCACTTGAAATGTTCAGTCCTGATCATACGGCTTAGACATCTACCATACACAGAGTAATAGATATATATATCAGCGTAACTTAATTTCTTCTCAGACCCGTTTTCCAATTTCTTTGGGAATGCCAGGAAATGGGGAAAGTCAGGAATAGCAGATAGGGCTGTTGGCTCAGGGCTACCCCTGGTTCTAGAAACGTGTGACTTGTAACGATGGCTCTGATGCTATTTGGGATGCTGGTCATAATTTCCTACTATATTTCAGAGGCTTATGGAAAAAGATGAATTTTAAGGAGAGCGTTTGAAATGCAGAGGGTATTGATCTAGCACCCACTTACAAAACTGTTCCAAACATAAGGAGCTGTGTAGAGAAAGGGCGCGTAGGGTGAGATTACAAAGAGGATGTGCAGAGCAAAGCTGGCGTGTGGGAGGATGCGCGGAGCAGAGTGTAGAGGAATACTGGGAGTGAGGAGATGGCTTAGACGCCTCCGACATCAATCACTATAAAGGCAAGGCGTACTGGAGGGGGAGAAGAGGAGGAGGGAGAGAATTGGAGAGGATGTCCAATTAGAAGCTGAAGTCATTGAAATGGGAGCTTGTAACTACCATTTAAAAGTTGTAATAGTAACAATGGGGAGAAAAGACTTACTGCTAAAGAGATTTGTAAAAGGAGCAAGCTCACACTTTAATACTGCAACAGTGTGTGTCATGTAAATATTTGAATAAATCTTTTAATCGGCTTTTCCTTCTGCTATGTTGTAGAAATAAGAAAAAAACAAAGCTCACACAAGCTCTGCTTATTTCTTTCACAGCACGTTTGTAAAGGCATACAGGAAGAGATTGTGATATGATGATGATGTTAAAGGAACGACATCCATTAGTGCGTTATGGTGTTATGTACCATTTCTTGGTAATGTTAATAAGTCAGGGAAAAAACCCCAAACAACCACACAACAGCAAAAAAATAATATTCTATTGCATTTTAAGTCTGTAAGAGCAATCAGTTCATAGAATCGTAGAATTTACTAGGTTGGAAAGGACCTTTAACGTCATCGAGTCCAACTGTAAACCTAACACTGCCAAAACCACCACTAAACCATGTCCCTCAGCACCACATTGATACTCTGCTGATCCAAAGGTGAGCAAGGAAACAAGGGGAGAATTAATAGCTTAAGTTTTCCCCTTCCTCATCTCAGAAATTCGCTCTAAGGAAAAAATAAAAAAATGTTATTTCATTTACTTCCTCTTTGATGCTAAAGATTCTAAGCAAAGATATTTTTGTGGCTACAATTAAAGCCACAGTATGAAAATTAATAATAATAATAATAATAATAATAATAATAATACATAATGATATTTTTGAAACACAGTAGGGAAATTTGCCTCAGTCTAAAATTTCAGAAACTTGGAGAAAACAAGAGGTAAGATGACACTTTGAAATGCAGCCTTCTGTATAAGGACAGAGTTGAGCAGGATCTTTAAAATACCGTATTTGAGAGAAGATCTAGAAAAATCATAAGAAACAGTTGTTTCTGCCTTTAAAAGTTTTTCTTTTTACTTGTAAATTTATTCTACTTCTGAAATGTGGCACAGAGTCTAGTTGGAGGTCTGTGACAAGTGGTGCTCCCAGGGGTCAGTACTGGGTCCAGTCCCGTTCAATTTATTCATCAATGACCTGGATGAAGGGACAGAGTGTACCATCAGCAAGTTTGCTGATGACACAAAACCGGGAGGGGTGGCTGACACACCAGAAGGCTGTGCTGCCTTTCAGCATGACCTGGATAAGCTGGAGAATTGGGCAGAGGGAAACCTCATGAAGTTCAACAAGGGCAAGGGTGGTGGGTACTGCACCTGGGGAGGAATAACCCCATGCACCAGTACAGGTTAGGGGCTGACCTGCTGGAATGCAGCTCTGTGGAAAGGAACCTGGGAGTCCTGGTGGACAACAGGATGACCATGAGCCAGCAATGTGCCCTTGTGGCCAAGAAGGCCAATGGCATCCTGGGCTGCATCAAGAAGTGCGTGGCAAGCAGGTCACAGGAGGTTATCCTCCCCCTCTACTCTGCCCTGGTGAGGCCGTATCTGGGGTCCTGTGTCCAGTTCTGGGCTCCCCAGTTCAAGAAGGACAGGGAACTGCTGGAGGGGGTGCAGCAGAGGGCTACAAAGATGATGAGGGGACTGGAACATCTTTCTTCTGAGGAAAGGCTGAGGGACTTGCATCTTTTTAGTCTGGAGAAGAGAAGGCTGAAAGGGGATCTTATCAATGCCTATAAATACTTAAAGGGAGGGTGCCGGGAGTATGGGACCAGTCTTTTTTCAGTGGTGCCCAGTAATAGGAGAAGAGGTGACGGGCACAAACTTGACCATAGGGAGTTCCATCTGAACGTGAGGAGGAAATTCTTTTCTTTGAGGGTGGCAGAGCACTGGAAGAGGCTGCCCAGAGAGATGGTGGAGTCTCCAACTCTGGAGACATTCCAAACCCACCTGGATGCCATCCTGTGCAACCTGCTGTAGGTGACCCTGTTCTGGCAGGAGGGTTGGACTAGATGATCTCCAGGGGTCCCTTCCAACCCCTGTGATGCTGTGAAATAATTCTGGTAGGCGTAAGAGGAGGAAGTTGGAGGTTGGTCATGTGAACCCTGTTATCATCCAGAGTGATTAGCTTCTGTCGCGTGTATCCTTACTCAAGCTGTGCATGATTATCCTCCTGGGATGTTTGTGTTTATTGGACAGATCGAAATGTAATGTAAGGTCCACTGAGCAGTTCACACTAAAAAGCAAGGGAATGGGAAAGATTTTACACATCACTGAATCAAAAATTTTCCTTGCTAGAGAGCTATGCATAGGAGATAGTGCCCGGGATATGGAAAAGCCATCCCAGAGGATGGAAAACAACCCTTTAAAGGTCAAAGAGATTTTCTTTTCTTCTTCTTTTTCTTTTTCCCCTGTGAAGATAGAAGGTGTTTTGGGCTGACAATTCAACCTACTTGCCAGCGCGGGAAGACTTCTAAGCCAGTAAGAGCTATCCTACTTGGTGAGATCTTAGAAAAAAGCTAAGATAAACTTTTGCATGGGTGAAGTCTTTGATGGAGCGTCTGACTAGACAGAGCCTGAGGCCAACCCTGAAATCCTGTGTTACGAAACCTGTGATAGCCAGAAAAGAGCAAGTCAGCTGATGAGGAGGTGGAGAGACCCCTTTCCGAATCAACTTTACTGAACGTAATTTCATTTTTCTTCTTTTCTGTACCTATATCTTTCAAAAAACCCCAAATCATAAATGCACTGTCTTTTAGACATCATGAAGAGAGTTCACATTTATCTTTTATTTGCCTGGAGTTAAGCCTGATATAAGGTAAATGGATGGGTAACAAAACACACTTGCAGAATAAAACGGGGTCCTGGGTGTCACCAGGAGGCGTTTTGGTGTTCCCGAAGATTCCCCTCTGCTTTCAGAGGGCGAGAGAGCGGGTGCTGCTCCGGGATGCGGCAAGGAGGAGAGCTGGGTGGCACTGCCAGCACTTTGGTGTGTGGCAACACACTGGGCTGTGCACTTCAAGATTTTGGACCTTAAGCCTAGTATTAGAAGTATCTTTATTTTAACCCCCTGCTTTTTTCTTTTTCTTTTTTATTTCTTATTTATTAGAAATGCTTTAATTTGAATCGTTTCTCCCATTTAGCCTGACTAGTGAAGGGGTTCCCCGTGTCCGGGCTGTGGAGGGGCATGGCCTTTTGCTTCTCGCCTGTTGTTAGCCAGTAGCCGCAGACGGCGTGATGCTCAAGGGGTTGCTCAGGAAGGTGGAGAGAAAGAAAAAGTCTTTGGCCCGACCTAGCAGAATGCCCTGATGGTGCGATAAATGGCTATTGGATTTTGAGTGATTTCTCGAACAAGGAAAAAGGGAGAGAAAGTCAAGGAATTTCTTATCAATGAGGAGATCAACTTTCTTACAGGGGAGGAAGAGAGTAGGAATGGAAAAGGCAGGGAAGGTCAAACCAGTATATATTTTTCTTTATTTGCTTCATTGTTATTTAGACAGGGGAGTCTTTCAGGATAAAAATAAAACATCCACACTTACTGTCTGCTGCCTTTTTTATTCTCTTTTTACTCTCTTGTCTCTGAGCTTTTATAGCAGCCACAAGGCTTGGGAGAGATTTCCAAGTCTTAAAACTTTTTCTTTTTCCTCTCAGATTAGTCACCATTTTCTGCTGATCAAAGAGGAGTGTTATAATCGTTAAAGCTCACTTTTAAACAGCAAAATCATTAGTATTTTAATAACATGCCATTATTAAAAGAGCTCAGTTCCTTTTCTTGTCACAAAGCAGTTTCAAAGAGCTGTAAGATACATATAAGACACACTAACTTCTAGAAAGTTTTAAAGGTGACCTGAAAAAGAATCTTCTTCATTAAAAAGAACCAAACCTACAAAAAACTTTGTAATAACTAATCATAATATGAAAGTTTTCAGTAAGAATTCAGATTTTGTTGTTCATCCTCCTACCCCACAACCTCTTTCAGGCTGTGAACGGTTCGAAATAGTATAATAGTGGAGCCAAAACAACTGAGAGGAGAAAAGATACTTATCCATACCCCAAAAAAATCTTTTAAAATTATGTTTACCTTTGTTGTCATCTATTTAGCTGAAATGCTTGCTAAAAATCTAGGAAAAAAAGATATTTTTTTTTTTTTTTGTGTCTGATGTCAGATTTTCAGAAAACTGCTTCCAGTTCTGTGCTATTCCATCTTTTAATTTTAATTGGTGCCAACTAAACTGAGGCACAAAATCCTGTCACCTTTACATTTCCCCCTGGACCTAATGTCCTTGGAAACTTTGGGGTTTGTGCAGCAGTTCAGCTCTGCTCCCCGGGAAACCTTTGCTGCTCCTGCTGCTCTTGATAACAAAGAGGAGCTAGGGGTGGCTTCATCTTTCCCAAAGTAACAGGATATCAGTTTGCACGTGTGTGCAAACAGAAAAGAGAAGAAATAATGTTTGGTCTTCAATAAACTGAAAAAAAGAATAATGTATGGGATTTATGAACGTAGAAAAAGAAAAGCTTGTATGAAACAGTCGGCTCATACAGCTGAAAACTATTCAGTCACCAACAAAATTACAGGAATGAAAGTATCAAGCACATTACACAACTGCATGGAGAGGGAACTCATTAACAGCATCAGGTTATGGAGGTGGATCAAGGTGACTACTGTAATCAAGACAGTAAAAATAGAATAGGCTTGAACAGGTTTGGTACGTGCATATTTTCAAGTAATTATATGAGTGCATTTGCTATTGTGCGTATTTTTTTATTAAGCAAATATTACTGAAATTAATAATTGATGACTACAATTAATATCCACTATTTTGTGTATGTTTGAAGATGTACTGTACTGGGTACCCAAAACAAGTTACATTCCAAGCAAAACCAAGTACTAATAGCAATGATAATCTGTGAGTGATAAAGAATATATTTTTCCAATGATCTTTGTGAAAGAGTTGGCAAAGTGAACACTGGCAGCGTTATTAGAATTGCTTAGTGATGTTCTGAGCAATGGTATTATCTAATAATCAGTACTACTGTCTGGAGAATAAAAAGCTAACTAGTGTAATACTGGTGAAACATCCTTTGCAACATGAACTCAAGTAAGTTTTTTTTCTTATTCAGCGTGTGCCCAGTAATGGATTTCGCAGCTACGTTGCTGCTAGTAGGAACAGTATTTGAGTAGCGTTAATAATTACAGAAAAAATTCAGTGGGAATACAAAAATATTGATGAAATCACAAAATAGCTGTAGTTTGTAAAAAAAATACGAAAAATAAAATAGCTTATAAGTCAGTAAAACTTTTTTCGCTTATCAAAAGTTGCTTTTCAGCTAGTTGGTTCAGAGGACTTTGACTGCAGCATCACACCTCTCTCACCTGGCTCGTGTGCTCCTGAACCCACCTGAAGAACTCAGCTGTCATCTGACTACAGCATCTTCATTACCCAAACCTGCTTTTGTAGGGGGCGTCCCTACTGCTTTTGGTTACTAACCGTCTGAGCCGCCTCAACAGAGCAGGCTGAACACACGAACAGCAGCACCGCTAATAAAACTCCATGAGTTTGATTGCTTGGGGCAATTCACAGCTGATACAGCACATGTCCTCTCGCTTTTGTTTTTAACTGTCTCTGGGTAATTAGTGTAGTTACTCTTCTGCCTGTCCTCAGATCCCTGTCCTTCAGTCCTTAGCTAATTAAGCTTCTGATCAAAACGCTCATCTTTTGCTGAAATTACTGTGAATCTATGAATTAGAATTTGTTGTTTGTGAAGGAGATGGAAAATGGGCACGTTATTCTGCCTAGTCTGGAAGTCTTGAAGTACTTTTTTTTTTTTTTTTTTTTTTTGTAGTAACTACAATGTCCAGGCAAAAGCTACATGATTTAAATCACCCCATCAATGATTTTCTTCAAGATGAAAGCAATTAAGCTAGAGAGAATTGAGGCCACTTTGTTTCTGAATGAGAATATAAATGGGAGTTTAAGGCTCTATAATGCATGTACATTATGTTCATGTCTGTTTGAATTCGCCTTTCTTTATTATTACCTGATTGTCGTATTATCTAACCGGCCTCTGTAAGGTCATTTATGTTGAACAGAGGTTCTGATAAGAATTAGAGTACCGCATGAGCGGAAGCACAGAAAAATAACTTGGAAAATAGCTGATTAGGACCCATCTTTTTTTAAGATGTACTTGCATTATTGTGGAGTTAGAGAATGTGTGTGTGTGTGTATATATATATTAAGAGAGACTTTTAAGTTTTTTCTATAAAATGAACAAAATGAAAATAGTAACAAAAAGTTCATGCTTAACACAGGTGCTATATTACGATGTTCTAAAGTTTCCCAACTCCTTTTTTCTAGTGATGACCACATATTTCTTGTGTTGTTTTTTTACATCAGTCTTTGTATTGTGGCAGTACAAAATTGTGTAAACCCCAGGTTTTCTAATAAGCTATCGTCATGCCATTCACTTCCTTCTTTGCTGACGATAAATCACCGCCTGTGCATATGCAGTGTTTGCAGTATGAAAACGCTGGCATTAATCGTTCTGGATTAACCAGAACTACCCATACTCGCAAAAAATGATGGAACCCATTCAGTGAATTCATCAGCAATATGATGATATCATCCTCATTGAAACTGCTGTTCTCTCATGGCTGCTTACACGGATAGTTAGTTTTTCGTAGTGTTTTTCCAAAATTTGTTTTCCTGAGGTCCCTTGCATGTCAGTGCCCTCATTGCTACGCTCAGCAGGATGAGCGTGCCTTGCTAAAGCTCAGCTGAAATCAGAGAGTCATAGAATGGTTTGGGTTGGAAGGGACCTTAAAGATCATCTAGTTCCAACCCCCCTGCCATGAGCAGGGACACCTCCCACTAGACCAGGTTGCTCAGAGCCCCATCCAACCTGGCCTTGAACACCTCCAGCGATGGGGCAGCCACAGCTTCTCTGGGCAACCTGGGCCAGTGCCTCATGGCCCTCAGAGTGGGTGACCCCTTTTGGTGGAAGATAGAGAAAAGCTGGAGGAAATCTGGAGATAGTAATAAGAAATAAAACCCCATGGCCTGTGTAAAACTTGCAGGAACTGTGGTAATCTAATGTAGAAAATAGAAGGTTGAGAAAATCCGTAACTATTTTCTATAAAAGACTGGTTAAATAGAAAGGTGGTTTATTATTCTCCTCGTTAAAGAAAGGATGGGGAAAAAAATTTAATTAGCAGAGGCTTTGATAGATACAGGAAAAATTTATAAGGCTGAGGAGATATTAGCATATGACTCATGCAAAAGTCGTAATCTCAGTCATTAGGGATGCTTAGGACCATGTCTGTCTGGCAGGGATATACTGAGGAAGTGTAACACAAGGCTAGGATGAGAGGCTGTGTATGTGTACCCGTCTGTAAGCTTATAATGTCAAAAGGTGGGGTAGTAGAAGAATAAATGTATTTACTAACATTTCAGTATGGCTATTTAAAAACTACAGCTGAAACATCACCCAAGTAACCATTTGTTTTGTTTGTCCACCTGAAGAAATTGGAGAGATTTTAAGGAAAAAGGGTTATAAAATAAATTTTAGGGGTTTTTCTTCTTTTCTTTTAGAGGTGGTAAGGTTTATTGCAAATGAAACTGAAAACTGGGTTTTAAAAGGATTTTGATACCAAAATAAAAAAAATATACAATGGACTATCTGCAAAAGTTCCTGTCCACAGGTTGCGTCCTTGCCTGTTAAGAACTGCCTTGATTTTAACAGAGGCTGCGATTGAATTCTAAGCTTAAAAGTCGTATTTAGTTTTGCATCCATAAAGCAGCGTGAGCCGCTTTCCCCTGGCGCGGTTGAGAAGGCTAATGACTGCATCGAGTAGAAGGTTATGGACGCTGTGGGTGATGAGCAGCTTCTCTGTAAAGATGGGCGTTTCCCAGTTACTGACAAAATTTCTCTTTCTCCTGTTTGATCAGTTATGTAGCTGTTAAATACGTTGTGTAAAGTTATCTATCAACATACACAACTATGTCAACCTGTGGTGGAAGGAGAATCAATTGCTGCTTTACCATAGTAAAAACTATAGCAAAATAACTGAAAGTGGGGGAGCACTCGCTTATTTTTTTTTTTACTTTAAGTTTGCTCATTACCAGTTAGCTTGGGCTAGTTAATTGGTTTTCAAAGATAACGCACACGTGCGTAAACCGAAACACGAGCGCGCGCACACACACACACACAGAATGTCGTCCGAGTTTGCAGCTGGCCGAAGGCTTAGCACTTCTAAGCTACAGAATTTATGAGTGTGTCCAGACTGGCGCTTGAGAACATGCTTACCTGGAATCAATGGGTAATTGGCTCATTGACGGTGCAAACTTTTAGCATAGAGAAGTCTAGAAGAAAGAAAAAAAGAAAAAAATCAAGAAAAAAAGTGGTCTCATTGGCTCCGCTTCAGCTTGTTTTAGATCTTTTCTATTCATTGGGATTTGTCAGCAAATCTACAAACCCCAAATAAAAATACTCAGGGATTTATACTTAACAGATTTTAAATGAGAACATTGTATTAATAGTAGGATATTTGAAACTTGCTGCCTTTTTTACCTGCTGAAAAATAACCACTTATAATCTTACAGATTTGTAAATTTACGAATGTACGCTTTTGCTTATAGACTTCTTCAGACACAAAAATTGTACAGCACCACCTCTTGGCTGATCTTACCCAGCAGAATGATAATATATGGTACTTTCTGCTGGCACGGCTCATTTGTCTGAGCATAAGGAGAGGAGAATAAGCAAACTGCTTTTCCAGCAGGGATTACACTGACTTCAACAGAAAATCAGACCTCTAACCAAAATATTTAAATTGGAACAGAAGTTGGTTGACTACACCAAGCCAAGCTCTTGTTTGTATTCCTGAGTGTTTCACAGGGTTTACTGATGTGAAAGTGTTACATCTTCTGCATGTTCAAGGATTTTTTTTGTTTATTTGTTTTTTATGTATTAGGCTCCCTGTTAAATTACTTTGTTGCTGTCATGTAGACAGTTTTCTGAAGGTAGTAATATTGTAGTGTACCTTAATATTTTAGTATAGGCAGCTCACATTTCTAAAATTGATGTATATTCTAACATTTTCAGAAGTGAAATCTCTATATTGGCACTTAAATGCATGTTTAAACATTCAGTATACTGGCAGCTTTATTTTGAAAGATTTGAATGCCTACAGGTCATACCCAATTCAGTTAACAGCTGAGACTGTTCAGAGTTGTCTAAGTTAGGCTGCTTATGTAGTATGTGTGTGTGTCTGTATTTGATGTACACGTAAAATACTCACACGCAGACATTCATTTCCTTGACCACAGCTGGCTTGCACGCTGTAGACCGTAGTGACTCTCCGGCTTAGTGAAGCTTTCCTCATTTGTTATCTCCATTTGGTGGGAAGGACACGAATGAGGTAGCGATAGTGTGAAGAGTAAATATTTGTTTTCTTGGGGAAAAAAACCCTGAATTCTCCTTAGGATTTTGTCCCAGATTTTAGAAGAGGATTCTTGTTTGTTGCTAGTGAATTATTTTAGCCAAATGTTCTACAAGACACTACTGTTTGTCTGTTTTGTATCATCTGAATGGCCAACGTGAGCCACCTGTGTCCTTGGGATGCAGAAGTTCTGACTGTGTTCAAGTGCCTGTGATTTGGAATAAGGTTTTGAAAATACAATGTCTCAGTGTCAAAGGCAAAAATCAGGCTGTGCAATATCAGGCTTAACATATTTTAAGTTGAGGAGTCATAATTAGTGGGTAGGTTTGAAATTCTGCGTTTAAGTTCTATGGGAGATTACTTCATTTAAGCTTAGGAGGATTTTGTGAGGAAGAATTCATAAATATTTGGGAAGCAGTAGGAGACGGTGGTGCAAACACTGGTAAAGTGCCTGTTCGGAAACGAACAGCTTTGTATTCAGAGCAGGGTTTGAACAAAAGGCATTTCTGTCGAAGGGCACGAGGCTGCACATAATGTAAGAAAGCAACAGTCACTCTTCAGGGCATGAGGCATGTTTTGAAATAATAATAAGCGTGGAAATAATAAAAGAATTTTGATTGGTCATATCATGGGATAATTTAAGACAACACAGAATTGTAATACTTGCTAATATTTGAATGCTTGAATTTGCGCTTGTAACATTTTTGATGTAAGTTTTGATTTTGTTCTTACTTATCTCACAGTATGGAGATAAGTTACAGAAATCCACACCTGCTCTCCCTTTTCCTGTTTATATGGAAAAAGAGTAGAGATTAGAGTTAGAGGTTGAGGGGTTGCCTATTTTATCACCTTGTTCGAAGGCAGAACAAACTAGCCTGCAACATCCCTCAAGAAGGTTTTTTCTAACAGCTGCGTAATATTCAGAGAAGAGATTCCATGAACCTATACGTTCCTTGCCTCTTACAACTGAAGGTTATTGGCTTTAATTATGCTGTGAGCTGACGCAAAGAATAGTTTATTTCCCTCCTCTTGTAGTGACTTTTTAGATACTTCAGGACAACTAACAGACCATCTTTTAATCTAGACTAAGAAAACTCACTTCTTGCAACGTTTTTCCATATATTCCTCACCACCAGCACCTCCTTCATCCCAGTTTCTGACTATTTAGTGGCTGCGCTTTCTATAGTCTCCGTTTCATCTCCATTTTCCTAGGACACTAAGGGAAGTAGGAAAGTTTGTTTGTTTGTTTCCTGTTGTAAACACTTCAGTGTAATACTTGCTATTTTTCTGGAGTTTTTCCTTAGCGCTGTGATATAACTGACTTGGGGCTAGATTCTGGGTTAGGTGTTACCTTGGTAAAAGTAATTTAGTCATTCCGATTTCACTCTTCCAGTTACATTTTTCTGCTCTTACTTGTTCTCTCTGTGCCCTTCCGGCTGTCACTCCCCCAAATGAAGAAAGTCAACAGAGAGCAGTTTGTGTTGCCACACTCTAAGCCAGACCTGTAAAGAATCCAAGATAAACAAAAAAGCAGTTTTAAAACAGTGCTTAACCATGGTCACAGCAGGAAGCAACTTAACAAAACATCTGCCAGAGAAGATGCAACTCAGTGTGAGAGTGAGACCAACTGAAGGTACATCTGCTGCTGTTGAGTGAAGACCAACAGGACTGGGACCTTTATGTTTGCTTTGAGATCCTCCCACCCTTTGGATCCTTTCCTGAAGACCTCTTGCTGAGCTAGATGCTCCCTGTCTTGTAGCTCTGTAGATGGTTCACTAATCATCAAAAAGAGGGTCGGGATTTTGCGCAGGGGTGAGCCATTGGGTTGGTTCAGCTCCTATTGAAATCCAAATGGACATACAGCTTTTCCTATGCATCCTTACTCAACTGGATCCTGTATCAGCTGGAACAGCATGATGTCTAATTCTCTTCTCCATATTGCTTGTCATCCCTTACTGATTTTCAAAGCAAGATGCGTTCTATATTCTGTTATCCATTGTTCATTATTTTAAAGATAGTTTTCTTCTGCCCAGAAGAACCTCAGAAAATTATTTCTGCAGTCTTTCTACTTCCATTTTTTTAAGTGACGTTGGAAGGTACCGAGAGGCACAGCTGCCAGAGTGCGGGGAGCGCGAGCTCCTGCTTGTCATCACCTGAGTGTTACACTACTTACAGGAGAGCGAAGTTGGCAGCGGTTGCCTATCAGCACAATAGTGTGTGAGCTGGCTTTTGACCCTTCTATAAAAAGGAAAAAAATAACCGCACACAGGATAATACTGTTTTTAGTAGGAGTACAGATGCTGAGAGATACAATGCAAAAGCTTTTTGACAAGAGATTTATTACTGTGAATATCCACACACAAACCACAAGACTGGATAAGGATATTCGTATCTTTCCTCTAATGTACTCCTTAGAGATATGGCTGTATGATCCGTTTCCCTGTTGCCAGTCAGTACCAGGAAATATTACTTGCCTAAATTCTCTTAATAGTTTTCAGAAACATTAGCTTCAGAAATATGTCCATTTAGTCTGTAGCTAGTTAATCAAGTCTGTATTCATCTGTCCATACAAGCTATAAAGTTCTGCAATGAGCATCTAATTGTGATTAACATCATTGACCAGTTACAAGGCGTAAGCAGTAACGCATCCACGAGTGAGTGCTCTGAGCTTGCTGACAACGCGAGTTACACCAGATGGGGCCCGCGGTGCCTCCTGTGCCCCACGGCGCTCGCTGTGCTCTCTATGTCAGATGGCGCCTTCGCTTTCTGCGAGATCATTATTACAAAATGTTTTGGATTTTTTTTGTTGTCCAAAGACCAGCTAGCTGTATTGCCTTGAAGGCATCAGCTGTAACAGATGAAGGCGGCAGGTGATACTGCATATGAAAACTTCATATTTTAATGTAAAGTTTTGCTTGCATTCTACAATAGCAAGAATTCAATTAAAACCAGCAACAGCAAAGTGCCTGTGTACTCGCTGCAGGCACTCACAGGCAAGCTCCAGTCATCTCTCACAATGTGCTGCTCTTAAACACGGTCTTTTCTTCATTTCATTGTAAAACTATGCACAATTGTTAACGTCACTTTAAATATGGAGTGGAATCATGTCGTGGTATTCAGTTCAAGACGTATTGTTTAGCCCTAAAAAATTCATCGGTTAACGGGGTTGCAGGAGAACGTAAGACCCGAAGTCAGGGGCTGAAGTACCACAGCTGTATTCAGGCCACTGACGTCAAGGCAGTGGTCTTGTGGGGCAGACATTGTCATGGAGACCACGAATATGTCCTGTGGACAAAATAGTGTTGTGTTTTGGCTGCCTGAATTTATACATGTATCACACCCCAATAAGCAATATGCATTCTGCTCCGGTTTTGCAGCAATAGGTCTGACCTTTAGGCTTCTGCAAAGTAGAGCTCCGAATTCCGCAAAGTTTAGGTAGCCTTAGCACAAGCAAGGTCAAACTGGGATTTCAATAAGCTGATGGTTTTCTTTCTTTCTCGTTAGAGGAATGCAATACTGATGTGTATATTGACACTGCTTTTCCTTTTGCCTCAGCTGGCTCCAACATCAGCTAGTTAAAAAATTGCACACAAACAAGTTTGGGCATTTGCATTCAAGGAAACGTATGGATGAAGGGGCTGTAGTACTGACTGTAATGCATAATAAGCTACATAAAGCAAAACAGAGGAACAGCTGCAGTCAAAACCTCCAGAAAATTCTGCTATCGGCTTCTGCGACCGATGGAGAACATTGCAGAATAAACGCTCCTGGATTTTAATGTTCCGAGTAGCACAACTAAACAAATACAGCATGGATTATCCTCTAATATATTAAATGGCAAACATTATCTTGCAGAAAGATAAAGAAGTTTGGGTATCCTACAGAGAAGGATCGGAATCCCAGGCAGAAATACAAACTTACTTACTTACACATACAGCAGATAGTACACCTCTGCAGCTGTTCAACATCTGTCCCCTGAAGATAATGATATAAACACATGACAAACAACATGTAAATATCTGGCAATTAATATACCTGCAGTCATGGCGGGGGGAGGGTGGAACGAATCTGAAATCAAGTTAGTGGAGCTGGTCCACATATAGATGACAGTATAAAACTCCAAAAATGACTCCAAAAATATAAATGTGATCCAATCACAATTTTATTCTGAGTCAGTGCCTGATCTGCGGGTTTTGTGTCTCTTGCACTGACTTTTAGCCAGCGATCTGCAGAAATTTTTGGATTGCATCGGAGGGTTTGTAAAAGGTGAATGAGAAAAACAAGCTCATATATAGACTATTGTGTGTTGCATAGGAGGGTTTCCATAAGACAGCTGCCTTAGAGGTCCGGTTTTCCACTGGGAGAGAAAAAAAATTGTACCCACAAATAAAAGCCTAGAGGTTTTAGTATTAGTATCCTTCATAATAACACCCCCTCTCAATTCTCTTTGTATTATTTCTCATTCTAATAATTCCTAGGCCTAGAATAGCATCCAGTTTGATTGCAGTTTGTATAACTCCTATTTATTATTCGCTCATTTAAATGCACCTTAAATGCTCAACTAAATAAATACAATGCAGATTACCACTTAATATATTAAATGCCAAATACTGTCTTGCCGAAAACCAAATAAGCGATCTATTTCTGTTTTGGCTTACCTCCATATTCGCACATACTAGGGCTTAAAGATGGGAACTTTATTCCATCATTTTTTTCCTTTGCAGAGCTGTTTCAGGGGGAAAAGAGACTGTAATAAAGATGTGAACTTCACAGTTACAGAGTCTTCTCTGTGATCAAGTTTAAATGTATGGTTTTTAGTATCTCTAGGCCATTGCTTCTTCAGTTTTGAAACATGACGTTGGAAAGCTCCAATTCCTTTCTGATATCCTGTATTGCAGGAGAGGAAGTACGATTTAGGGCTTAAAATGGGTATGGACAGATGTGGCAAAGACAATATAAAATGCCAGGTTGTAGTCAGAGCAGTAAAAACAATCTGAGGTCAGGCAAGCAGATACAAGTGAAGATGCAAAAGGAGCAAATTGGGTGAGATGAGACAGAAGTATGTGAGGAGGGTGTGGAGAACCTTATTTGGAGAAGAAAGTCAGGGGGAGAGTCAAGGGAAAGAAGGAAGAAAGTGAAGAAAGCTTCGGAATGAAGACTAATACTAGGATGTTGCAGATGGAGATGACATATTAGGAAAAAGAAAAGACCTGATCCCACACATTCATAAAAAATCCTGCAATTTGTGGATTGTTCCCAGGGCACAGGTTTTGTTCTGATTTACAGTTTTTAGAATGAGTTGGCCGCAGTTCGAACCCGGACTGTCTGCTGTGGAGAATCCTGCTCTCGGGGTGGCCAGCCGGCCACCTCCCAGGGTGTACAATTTCATTTCTCTGTGCTTTCTTTACTCGGATTTTACTCATTAACGGTCAAGTACCACTGTAAAATCAGATAATGAAGTCTTACAGGCCTCTTAGAATAAAAAATATGACAGCTAGTAATAACTAGGGACACCTGGGCTGTATTTTCTCCGCAGCATGTGGTGGGTTTGAGAGCTCGTATTAACAGTTTGCCATGGATGAGAAAGGTAATTTAGCCATTTTCTATCTGCTGAAAGAGAATAGGGTAGATAGAAAAGCTAGGGCAGTAGCCTTCAGGTGTTTATGCCGTTGTAAGTTCTGTCTTACTGTCATGTAAGTCATTACGTGCAGTTATAAAATGTGCATGTATTAAATGAGCCTTGGGAACATTTTCAGTCTTCCAAGCAGCTAGAAAGCAACTATGATCCTATGTAAATGACGTGGTTACCCAGTGCCCTCCTACGTATAGTCACAGACAGTTTGTACGTTCCTAAATGCGTGTCTATCCAACCACCTAAAGGAAAATGAAGGAAATATATTTCTGTTGTGGGAAAATATCTTCTCCAGTGCTGTGACATAAATTTCCATTTGTTAACCATCTTTGGTTGAACTACGTATCAATTTAAGTAACCCGCTTTTGTTTACATAAAAAGAAAATAAGAGCAATGAATGAGCCACTTCATGTAAACCAAAATTAAAAACATTGTAGAAGCTTCAATTTTCCCTCGCCCTTGGATGAGACCCAAAACTTTCTTGACGAGCCAAATCCTAGCTTTTTCACATCTGGTCTCCTGCTGGTATTTTATTTTGCTGTTGTGATACCGCAGAAAAATAGAGCTCCTAATTTGCAATTTGAAATCCAGAGGTGTCGATAGGAAGCTTTTGCCACTGCAGCGTAGTGTGGATTTCTACAGATGGTAAGAAAACCTCAAGGTGAAGATTGCAGCGACTTCCTTGTCTAAGTAGAGATCATAAGGGTTTTGGAGATGATGCTGTATTTCAGTATTAAGAGCAATGACTGTCGCTGTCAGTGCCAAATGTCTGGGGAAAGATGTTTCTATTTGGGCTAGGAAAGACTGGGGAGAAAAGAAAGTATACATAGCACTTCTCGGTCACTGCTTGTTTGCAACCAAAATGAATAAAATGAGAGCCGCTCGAGCACTTTTTCTAACAATAAAATGCTTTACCTGTCTTCTGGAAGTGGTACCGTCATGGAATAGATTTTTTTCTGGGAAGCTGCAAGCAGGGTAATGCCAGCCACTGTGAATTATGGAGGAGAAGGAAAGGTAAATTAGCTCTTAGGGTGTTCAGCAGCCCCTTTAGCCTGGGTAGTACTGGCGCTTAGTCTAGCTCTAATGGCATTATATATACATCACCGAACTCACTCTGATCGTTTCCATGTTTTGTTTACCTCTCTGTGAAAGTAAATAGTATCATTTTAAACCCGGTACCATCGAGTCCAATCTATTGCGGTGCTAAACAGACTGGCGCTGTGGATGTTAGAGCTAACCCTCAAGCTTCAAGGGATATTGATGGACCGTATTTTCTGCTTCCTCCATTTCCCTAATCTAATTGTCAGGCAAACTGTACTTCAAATTTCAGATTCTCTGTAGAATTAGGTGTTCTCAGAAGCTGCTTTGACAGGAATTATGCTATAAAACCAGGGAAAAAAAGGCAAGATGCTAAGATTTTATCTGGGAGGTGGCTCTCACTAACTGTTGTGATTTCCTGCAGATATGTATTTTATCTTTTCTGTGGCTACAAATAGAATTTCCTAACTCGGAAATATCATGAAACTTTCGACATCTGTGCACAGCCCTATTACTTCATTCATTTATAGCAAGAAGTAGACTTAAAGAAACCTGGAAAATCCACTGTGGAGAACCCTCCCTGTGTTGCTGCTGGGTCTAGGCGTGGCTTAGAACATTGTTCCAGTTCTGCTTTATGTGATTTGTTTTTAACTCCTGTTTTCTTACACCATTCTCCCAAATAAGATACGGAAAGCAAAGATCAGACCGCAGTTCCGTTAGCAGAGGGGTGTTTTGCAGTGCACTGGTCAGAGCTCATTGCCTGCCCGTGCCCTGGCCTCTGTAGGTGAAATTCTCTACGTAGCGTGCATATGTGCATATATAGTAGCTTAAAGAAAAAAATTTGTACACGGAACTTGTTACACGTTTGAAGTCTTCTGTAATTGTATTTTAAATTGTAAGATTGGTGACATTTACCTTTCATTGTGTCATTTTATTTTTCATTTTGTGCTTCAAGCCACTGTTCACCAAACTCAGTGCTGCTTAAAAATGTTTAATCAAATAAAAATGCTTATTTTCCATCATTGGATTTATAGCTACAGTAATGATAGATTAAAAAAAAAAAATTAAATGGCTTTGTGACAGAAATGAAAAAATATTCCTAATCATTATATGCATTTTAAAATTCATTATGTGTTTAAAATACAGTGAACTTCTCTATGTGCAACATGAGTTCTTTTCAAGAATATGCAATTACTCTATATCGAATGCCAAACTCAAAATCTCAAAAACACACTGAAAGAATTGGGCCTTTTATCTCCCGAAGGGAGACAGCTGAGACTGCTTAACCTTCCCGGCTTTCAGTCAAGGGGCAGCGCTTTAAAAGAGCGAGGTGCTGGCCTTGGGTAAGGGTAACCATCTAGCTGAGGAACTAAGTAACTCAGTGTGAAAGAACAGATGGATTGAGAGACTTGGAAAGAGGTGGGAATTTAGGCCAAAGGAAAAACAGAGTGAGTCTCATTTTACACTGGGAGTGGGTATAAAGAAAGAATAGAAAGACACTCTGTGATTTTCAGAAGCAGCCTCAGGTAGGTGGTACGATCTTGATCTTTAACATAAACCTACAAGTGTTCAGCACTCATGGGGAAGCTGTGGTACAGCTTATTGTAGCCAGCGAGGTAACAATTGATTGGTGGGAGAACCCACAGAGACTGTGTGCATCTTCTCGTTTCATCAAGCGCACGTCCTTGAAAACTGAACTATGCATCCAGAATGCGAAAAGCGACTGGATCTCAACAAAATGAATCTAAGGACCTGTGAGTATGAGGCAGTTTAGCTGCAAAATCTCGGTCCCTTGAAGTGAGTCCTCCATACAGAAATACATCTGGGAAACTTGTCAGGGAAAGAGGGGAAACTGAAGAACGTACACACATTGGGTTGATAAAACTAAGCTTTGTGTCTTAATTACAGCAGCTGCCACTGTGGCTATGCAGTATCACCTGTGGTAGAGGCCTGAAACCTTCATCGAAAGGGTAGAGAAGTTCTTAATCAAACTTTACCAAAAATCATTTGTTTTGTAGCTGTGTGGTCAGGAGAAAGCAGAATTGGACACTTAGTTTGTGTTTATAAATTGTGTTTATAATTTTCGGCATGCGTCGTGGCCATGTAGAGTCCTCCTCTTCTTTTGTAGCACATCGCATTAATTTTGCATGAGCCAAATTATATGATTTTGAGGTTTTACACTCAATAGACTTATAAATTATTTTACATCAATGCAGAGCTTGGGAAATGAAAGCAAATATTTGCCATACCTAGCAAACAAGGTAATGCGAATACATCTCTGTCACTTGATGATGTATTTAAGCTCTAGGCATGCTGCCTGATTGGTATTTAGTAAAGACCCAGCTATAAACAGATGGATAAAGCACAGGTGTAAGAGCTAAAAAAACCCTGAGGTTTTTTCCCCGTTTTAATTCTTGTCGGTTGTGTGGGCTCACTGCTCTACACCTCAACTTCACCACCTCTAAAAATACCTTACTTCTGCTGAGTGCTTTGAGAAGGATGAAAATTAATCGGTATTTGTTATGAATGACTGATTAGTGACAGTATTTTTATTAGGAAAACTTGAAAAGAGGCTTAATAAATATCATCCTTTTCAATCCTTTTACCCTGTGATTTTCTTAGCTTTCTTGGATCACTGACTTCATTATGTGACATTAGAGAATGCATTCTAAAACCAACTGCTAATAAAACACATGTGTATTCTGCTCTTATTGCTTCTATTTCTGTACTTCAAACAGAATGCATTCCCATTCAAATTAAAACAAAGATTAATGAGTATCTCGCTAATGTCCAGTGATCTGTTATGAGCATTGAACAGCTTTATGTTGATTTTTTTTTTTTCTATAAATAGCTAGTGTTTTCATACGTAGGTGGTGGTGGTGTGCAGTTTGAAGAATACTGAGGATTGGTTTGAAACAGCTTATCTGTTCCTGAATCTGAGGATAGCTGGATATCGGTAACAGATGAGGGAACCACAAAATACGTCAAACAGCACACCTACTGCCCTGCTGAGCTGCTTTCTTCACTTGAGGCTGTACCCAGGCACGATTCAGGGGGAGTCTTTCAGAATGAAGAATAACATGATGTCGGGGATTTCTAGCATCAAGATGGGTTGGACTTTTTTTGGTTTGGGCTTTTTGTTTTACTTTTTAGTTTTATGAACTGCTTCCAGGGCACCGTTTGTGAGTGGATGATAAAATACAAAATAGGATTTCATGACTTCTTCAGACATGTGATCATAAAGATGGAAGCTTCTGTGCTTTGATACGTTTTGGTTTTTAGCTTTGCAGGCTGCATACCTCAGCAGTGTAAGCATATGTGAAGAAATTCTAATAACTTTATGTTTTATTATTTCAAAAGTAGAGCTGCTGGGGAAAACTTTTTCTGTCCCGCAAAGGATTTTGGGTTCTATAATGAGGTGAACCTGGGAACTTTCAAAGTTACCATGAAAGAGAAAGTATCTTGGGAAAGCCACGGCCACAGGAGATACTCGTGTAATGTCTGGGACTTCCAGGTTCAGGTGTCTCCACTCCTCTAATAAACCAGACAAGTGTTCAGCCACCAGATATTCTCTCACTGAAGCTTTTTATCAATGTATAAATAAACAATTTTCATCAGAGCAGAGATGAGAATTTTTTTTTTTTCTCCTCTCTCATGCATGCTCTTATTGCTTTTGTTCTGTATGTTTAATTAGTAATAGAAAGCACAAAAGCTTCAACAGGAAATTTTGGGGCAGGTTCTCTAATATTGAAATAGGTGCGTATGAATTTGAAAAACCCATCTAGTCAGCAACAGATGTAACTCAGCTGGTGGGGTGTCCGTTACAGTACGGGGCCTCTTTAACAGAAAATTTCATGTGATGCCAAAATCACTACTTGATAAAATACCCAACCAAAATTCCTAATGAGGAATAGTGTAAGCAATAAACAAAAGAAATGCCCTACACTCCCCAATCTACACTTCCTTTTGATTTAATTTTTTCTCACCTTGGAATTATCCTTAGATTTTCAACTGTTACGTAGATAGTGAGATGAATGCTACCTTCTCCAAGCCGTATTTAATAGCGTGATGCTCAGATGGTTATTTATTTCCTGTTTACAGCTGTCTGATACTTGCAGATCAGTTGTTCCAGCCTGGACTTTGAGTGGCAGACTTTCGAGAGCATGTTTTGGACGTAGCCCGACATATTTAATTGAATTCAGCATATAGGACAGCCTCAATTACTAGTTTAATTTAAAAAAACAAACAAAAAAACAAACCAAAAAAAAAAACCCAAACAAACAAAAAAACCCCCCCAAAAACCAACAATAACAGAAAGGATGTAGTTTTGCCTTGTAATTGAATTGCACTGTATGGTGAATCCTCATTCAAAGTGCTTCACTCACTTCTAGTTGCTGTGCAGGGACTTGGGGTTCATAACTCGTGTTGTGACTTCACGTTTGAATCTGACTTCCCAGGGACGAGGACTAGATTTCAAAGGTGTTTAGACACGGGAAGAAAGCAATCAGGATTTTCAAAGGCATCTGCACAACTAATTCCCAGGGGTTTATCCTTTATATTGCCATGGGTTTCACTGGGATTTGGGCACCATACCATCTGCTGCGCTGATTGTCACCGCTGCGCCCTCTCCGTTATGCTTTGACAAGTAAGCACATCCCTTGCTAGGTACCACCGAGAAGCAGGCTATATCAAACAATTACTGAACACAAGAATACCTTTAAAGAATAGAAAAGTGTATCTTTACCTTTTCCCTCTTTTGGAATAAAAACTGAAAAGACCAGGAACACTTACTTTAATAAGGTAAGAAAGGCAATAACTGTTCTGCAGTACATCCCAACCCAGGCTATCTTCCACCTTGTCGTAGAGAGCAGTGAGGAATTTGAGTGATTAAAATGGTGCTGGAGATTGTAAGATTATTCACTGGGGTTACAGCAGAGGAGGACAATTATGTTGTAACAAAATGGGGAGAGGAAAAAAGCCTCAAGTTAATCTGTGCTCCCTTCACCTTGGGCTGACGGGAGCAAATTAACTGCTATAGCAATTAATATGCAAAGTAGATGTTCATTATTTTTCTGATGGCAAAGAAAATAATGTATAAATATAACAAAAATAGTCTTGAAATACATTTTGTTAATTATACCTGTAGAATATTGCTTTCATTTCATCAAGCAAGCAAACAATCAGCCCTCTGTACCCCCTCCAAAACCCACAAGGCTGTGTTCTGATCCGCTCCTCGCTCACGTCAGTGTGCATCAATTTGGTTTTAAAAATAAAGGCGTTAAACCTCCCTGACTTGCAGGTACACCATGATATGCTTTCAGACTTGAAGCGTTGTCTGCCAGAAAGGAAACCTTCTCCTCAAACTGTATTAGTTGCTTTAATAAAAGATATCTCCATTGATAAGTCTTGCTCTGGTGCATGTAGCTCCCTTCCCAGCACAGGGTTAGAAGAGGTGTTCGTTGGGCTTTATATTGTTTCTTCTTTTCCTAAAATTAAATAATAATTGGTTAGTTAATAAAACTAATTAGTTAATTAGATCTAAAATGCAACTGTACGCATGACTGTGTGCCCAGTGGCCTGGAGACTGAGGGGAGCAATACTCCTTGGAGCATGGGAAGAAGGAGTTAGTGACCACTTATGCAGGTTGGGCATGTAAAACCCTGTGAGACTAGATGTGGTATATCATAAATATGCTGGAATCCAATTTTTCATATTTTTTTTAATGACCTGAGCTATAACTGTCACTTATTTGAGTGTGAAAATTGTCTTAGAATTGGTATTAAAATTTTTGAGGTAGCTTGGAGAGCTCAGGTATCAATGCGTCAGCTCATGCTGGCATAATCTAATTACTTTGCAGGGGTATAGTCCTATACTTGGCCAGAAAAGTATTTTTATTTTATTTTGCTGCAACTTTTCATTTTTTTCAGTTTAGTCATTTTCAGAAATTGTCTTCCTGTCTACTTCTACATAGGGAAGGTTGGTATTTGAAGCAATTATTACAGAAATGGCGTATGCAGGTGTCACCAGGGTGTACTGGTTTCCCCTTCCCCTCCAAACCTGCTATCTCTTTCTCCTCTTTCTGCTCGGGAGTCAACGCTGCTAATACATATCTACATTTTTGGCGTTTTGGAAGAGTAATCGGGAAGTAGATTTGTGCCTTTACTTCAAAATTACTTGTGAAATTTCCTATTTGAGTGTCAAAGCTGCTCTGCAGTTGGAGGTTTTCTTCCCTGGGGTAGGTTGCCTTCTGCCCACGAGGCCTTCTGGGGGTGGGCAGGCACCAGGCTCGTGAGTGGAATAGGGCAGGAGGGGAAGGGAAGTAGTAAAGCGGTCTTTAGCTTTCTGGTTTTTTAATTCAGTAATGGTTTGTGACTTTCCCGAGTTCTCTTCATGCTGAACGTGCCGTTGTGCCGTGTTTTTCCCCCTGAGAACAAGCAGGTGTAGAGCAGGAGTCACAATCTCATAGCTGAAGGTGCTTGCCAGCTGTAGATAGAGGTATATATAGAGATAAATACATAAACTTGCCCAGTATTTCCCTGAAATAGTCTTTCTGGTTTTTATTGTTACATAACTTGGTGAAATTTTCCCATGGCTGGTTCTTTTGTGGGTTCTTTGGGGGAGAGAGGGAGGGCTGAGGTTTGGGGTTTTTTTTGTTTTTATTTTGGCTAATCCCTTTGATAATTTCTGTGAACAAAGATAATGAGTAGTTTCGTGCTAATACATTTTACTAACACCTTAAAAAAAAAAAAAAAAAAAAAAAAAAAAACAAAAAAACAAACAAAAAAAAAAAACACAAAAAAACCCACCTAGATAAATGGTGTGTTTGGAGCAGAAGTGGATGCTGTGCCTCTGGATCAGCTGGCAGCCTCTTTAATCCCATGATTCCCAGGTTGCTTCCTGCAGTCCCTTGTTTAGTTCATTACTTATGTTCAAAATTCTGTAACGAGTACGGCAAGTGTATTACAGATACGGCTTTTCTATAAAGTACTTTGTCATGCCAGCGCTGGTTTTCACTGTTCTAGAAATGAGACAAGCTTCATGTGGAAAATAGCAGCAGACGATTCGGTAAATAAGGATTAGAATGATCCACTCAAATGAAATGGGAAATTTCAGGCCAATAAGTCATGTAAATAAATATATATATAAGCAAAATTTCAGACATCTTTCAGATCTTTCAAACTTCAGACATGCCATGCACTCATGGCAATTAACAGCTTCCAAAAAATCTCAAATCAAATTCATTAATTCTGAGTACTAACAGTTTCTCAAGCAAAATTTAGAAGAACAAAAGTAGCATTTGCGATGCTTAAGCGAGGTGAGAGAGCACAGGATTAGAAGTTGCCTATGAATACTATGTGAATAAAAGCCACTAATTTGCTCTGCTGGTGTTTTAAAATCACGGTATGTATTTATTAGCAACATCTTAGGTCGTGTGGTTTTGACTGAGAATATTTTTGCAAAATATGTGTTGGACTAACCACTAACACTGTATCTTTCAAAACTATTTAAGCTGTAAGTACTGTTACAGCCATTTGTAAAACATTTATCTTTGGAACAGTTGCAAAAGTTTTTTGAATAAATGGGAGATAGGAAAGGCCACTAAAAGATGTAAAATAGGTTAATCCCTATTTGTCATGAACAGTGACAATTCTTTATCAGATTTCAGACTATTCTAAGAATACGATTTGATTGTCCATATGCTGTTCATTGAACAGCTATGAACACCAACAAAATATTAAAAAAAAAAAAATAAATTGAAGTTGACTCTCAGGTTCTATGCCTGTGGTTTGTAGATATTGGATCTTAATCAGCATTGTACTAAGAAAAAACAGATTTTGTTTTCTTCCAGAGGGGAAAATTGCCTTATTAAGCTTCTCATATTTTCAGTTGATTATCTCGGTGAATGAAATTTAACTCTGACTAGATGACATTAATACCAGTCCTGTGATAAGGTGTAATATTGGATAAGGATTTAATACCCACTGACCATATTTTACTTATAAATAAAGTCTATAAAAATGGAGGATAATAAATGAAATAATAAGAATTCTGCAGGACTGGAAGCCATTATACTTTCCCAGTGCCGAAGTAAACACCACAGCTTAGCATTTACAAATATGTGAGTGCAACGTGAATATTCTGATCTTTGTCTGTCAAGTCATTGTTCACACTTAAAGGGCAAAGAGCAGTTCCCCAGTATGTCCCATTCAGGTCAGGGGCCATTAGGGAATGGGCCTTGCCCTAGAGTCATTCAATAATTCGTATCGGAATATAGTTTATTTAATTGGTACCAATATGCTAGTTTTCTGAATGCGAGACTCAACAAATATTAATCAAGAATCAATTAATCTGCACTGAAAGTTGTCAGGGAAGACAAGGCAGTAAGCTGTTGAAAGCAAAGTACTTGTGACTGTAGACTCGTAGGAAAAAGTATTTTTTGTGGTCACTATCATAGGCAATAAAGTTGATTTTAATGAGAAGATAATGCACCTTTCGGAAGTTAAGTGTATTTAGGCATCGCCATGAATTCAAAAGTATTAAAAAGCCTCAGGACCAAAAAATAACTTCTTAAAAATAACCTCTTACCATAGCTTGGCTGAGCAAAAGAAAAGTGACAATACTGCAGATATTGCAGCTGCATGAACTGCTGAGTTATGACTTAAATTTGTGATGATGTGATGGTGTTAGGGATACAGAAAAATGTGGAAATATGCCTAAGTTCCCCCTCAGAAGTACTGTAACTGCTTACTTTCTGATCTCCCGAGCAGGGGAATCCACCTCTGTGTCGGTGCCCAACTGGGGGAAGGTGTGCTCAGCTTGGCAAGAGGCAGGAGAGTGTTTTGGAAGTACTCCCAGGAAATGAGGGGCAATTTGGTGGGACCATAGTGTGTGGCTGCAAAAAGCATTTATTGCCTCTTGTTTTCCTGTTCCGGTGACTTCACTTGGAACAGCTCTGACCCGTTCCTGCCTCAGTATGTGAGTTTCTGATGGTCATATCTACCTCTCAGTACAAAGAAGTGGACAACAGAACAGTTCCATATGCAACATTCCTTAAAACAAAAAGTTTTATTTCATATCTTGTCACTTGCCATAAAATATCAGAGTACCTGAACTGTTCCATCCTTTCACTAATGTAGGTGCATGGCTGCGCCGTGTCCAATACCACATTTCCATGCCCCAGCTCAATTAAAAATCACTTTGAGCATCAAAATACACAACCTCCATTAATTTACTGTTAGACTTCTGTCAGTACCTGCTTATTATTAGATACCGCCAGGTACAGAAACGTTTTTGTCTTTGTATTCTTCATAGCATTCAGTAAAACTTAGAGGAAAAGTGTATGAAATTGTTTGCTAACTAGAGCAGCACACATGAACATTTTTGGTCTATTATTATTTGTATAACTTCTCTGACACAGTGGAAGTATAACAAGTAATGTCACAGGTCATCGGTGGGCGCTCAGTTGTGGCAACCTCTGGAAGTCAAAGTTAGAGCCCTTCTGTCGTTTATATATTTGTGTTTTGAACCAGCAGTCGTTGGCTTTAAATCCTGCATATATACACCAGTCAGTTTTCTAGCAGTTTCATATTAGTTCTAGTGATTAGGCACTAATTATTAGTAGTATTATGAATAATTCTGCCTTCCCACTAGGACTAGCTGCTGCAAATTAAAGTTAAGAGATCAAGAATAGAGTAACTACAGCCTTCTCCATGGTGGAATACAACCAATTTAGTTGTCGCTTAACCACAATAGAGTTCTGTTTCATAAAGCCTTAAGAAAAAATATTACAGTATCATAGAATCATTAGAATTGGAAGCGACCTTAAAGACCAGCTGGTTCCAACCTCCCTGCCATGGGCAGGGACACCTCCCACTAGACCAGGTTGCTCAAAGCCTCATCCAACCTGACCTTGAACACCTCCAGGGATGGGTCACCCACAACCTCTCAAAGATTTAAAGAGTTTTTGTATTTCAGAAGAGATAAAATAATGCAAATAAAATACTTTCAATCTCATTTCAAATATTATGAGTCTGTATAAATCATGCTTTGCTTTTTCTTTCTATTAACTTGATAATTCATTGTCTGTGATCTTTGTTTCAGACCAGACTTTGGCTCAGGTTTGTTTGGTTTCTTTTTAATTTAACTTGCAAGTACAATTTTGGGGAGAAAGTGACTTGTTTAGTTTGTACTTAATGAGGAAGCAGAACTACATATTTTTCTTTACTTGCTGTCAAATGCCAAGCTTGAGGCATGGCATCAAATAATTTGGTTTTTGCTGACATTAAGTAATGCTCCAGCTGGGAATCTGTAGTGGGGAGATTAGGGGCTCTGCAGACCTGCATAAAGATGTGCCGTTAACAAGCCCCGTGCAGACCAGCAGTGTCCGAACCAATCTCTCCAGCAGAAGATATTTGATCACAAACTCAGGATGTAGGGCGAGTTCTAATATTCACTTCAGAATTTATTACCTTACAAAAAAAAATTAAAGGAGGAGATCTCTAATCAGGAACATCGAAGTGTTGGATGAGAAACTTGGTTTTATTGCATTTTGCACAGTTGTTATGGTTGGGTTAGATACATTTTTATTTTTTTTTATTATTCCCCTTGGTGAGCCCTGAGTACCACCTCATTGCTGTTACAGACCGGAATCATCAATTAGACTGAAGTAATTCCCTCACCTGCAAAGTTTTCTGCTTTATTCCAAAGGAAAGCTGCATTTTGAGATAAAGATCAGCTCTGTCCATTGCAGTCAAATACAGACCGTCTCTGCCTTCTGTTCTACGTATGCACAATTCAAACTAGCTTTAGGATTCACTGTGTTTGCTTGTGTAGGTCAAAACCAAAGGTGTTTGCTCCCCTTTGGCATAAGGTGAAATTCTTAGCATGTGTAAAGTTTTCTTTAAAGTATGTTTTTCATGTAAATTAAAATTATATATATTTAAAATATAAATTTAAAGTGAAATTTTTGTCAAATTAGTTCTTCTACAGCAGAGCCTATGTCTTCATCCAAGGTCGTCTTCATCTTTGATGTCGCTGATTGTATTTAATGACTTAAATCTAACTCAAGAGCTTTGAGGACAGCAGTGTTGAAGGTACTCGTGCAGTCCCTAAGCATAACATCCTAGACGTGACTTTTCAAAACTGTAGCAAAATGAAATGCTTAGATGAGAAAGTAAAAATAAAACAAGCATACAGTAGTAGTAGCCACAGCAACCCTGTCAGCTTCCAGCAGCGTACGATATTGTGATTTTTCAGAGTTAGAAACATCATTGCATCTAATAGCCACTGATTCCATGAATTTGCTGGAAAGAAGAAATCCCCATCCTTGCTGTTGACTGGTGATTCATCATGACTTTAAATCATCAGTTTTCAAAACTGGGGTCTGAAGCTTTTAGGATCTAAAGTTTACCCCTCTAATTATAATCCTAGCCTTTCTTCAGGTCTGCCTGTGAAGGAGGAGCCCTGAGATTCTAAAGCTTGCAAACTGTGGATTTTTGATTAATTTAATATAATCCTATATAATGGTGATTATTGTAGCATTTTCTGTATAAGATGGATGAGACAGGTTCTCAAATGCCAGCTATTACTGACATTTAATCTGGTATAGGTCATAAAATACCAAGGCAGGAGAACTGTTATAATTTATTTTTCACGTTAATAATAAATTTTAAATAAATGAATATTGTAAAAATGCTGCCTCTTTCATTCTCTGTAACTTTAAATAGAAAAAGTTGGTTGACAAATCACAAATTTGAAGAAGAAGCATTCTTATTTTAGAGTAGACATGTGTATTGTGATAGATGTAGGTGTTGTAGAAAACATGATTTTAAACCTGACGAACTGAATGGGTATGCTTTTGGCATTTCATAGTGCCAAACAGTCCATGTAACTAACGTTTCTCCAACTGGGCTGAAAGGGCCATGTCTCAAATTCTGGGAAAGAAGTGCCATTGGGGAAGTGGGATTGTGTTTGGGAAATAATAGCCTCTTGTGTCTAGACAGTCATTTTTAAAAAGCGAGTTACTGCTGGTGCTGTCCTCATTTGCTCCGTAGCTCTGGGACAAAAGTTAAAGCTAGCAAGCTCCAGACTGCTTTCCTGTTAGCCCGAGCTTTGTCAGGCTGCAAGTCAGACACACTTTCAGGGTTCTGCTTTTTTTCTACTTTTTTTTTTCCCCTACAAGTACTGAACAATTAATGAAAACTTTCCCCCCCACGCCCCCAAAATCCTGTTCTTAAAAAGTCATTTTTAAAATTGTCTCTTTTCAACTAAAGGAAAAGGTTGTTTATTACGTGGAAGAAAAAATAGTCTGACTGCATATAATAATATATTGTGAAAATTAAATAGCTTCAGGAAAAGTACTGTGTTTATTTTTTTCTGTGAAAGAGCTTCAGTACAATACTAATTAAATCTTTGAAAATAAGTCTTTGAATATGAGTACTTTGGTTCACGTAAATATTATAAATGGTCAAGTGGCACCATTTTGTTGCTCCAGAAATCATTCAAAGTAGAAGAATAAAAAATATTGCATTCAAAAGACGTATCTCTAGTTGAGTTTGGAGGACAGCGTATGTCAGAGCCTGAGTTTCCAATGAAGAAACAGAGTATTATTTTTTAATGGCAAAATTATTTCACTGCATCTTGTATATTTGATAAAATATACAACAACTGAAATTAACCATCTAACCCTCAGAAATAATTACTCAGGATAATCCAAGAATTACATTCATCATGATGTTTTCTCCAGGCTCAGAGTTACAGATTTTAAGTGGATCTAACAGCAATGTGTGCATGATTTGAATGTAAACACACATTTTATAAATATATAAAAGTCTGTGAAATAGTATTATAAAGACTTCTTGGTACTATTTGGCTGTCATGTTAAAAGTCTACTTAAGTGTTGATATAAATCCATGTTACATGGCGGTTTGAGTGTCTTTAAAAACTGAATTTTCTCGGTGGATCAACACAGCAATTTGGCACAGCTGGTTTGTGATGAAGTGGGAATAATCAATGTTTCTTCATTCTTATTCTAATTGATGAGCTTGTAGTGACACATGGGGAAGTACACGTATAGTCTGAAAGGCCTCTGCTCCCAGATTTCTGCGTCTGATTTAAATCCAAATCCATACATTTTCAGGTGAATAGCAATAACTTGACAAATTAAATACTAATATTCAGGGCCCTTAATGAATCCATGAATACATCTGCAATGTGTCTTTCAATTAAAAATAACAGTTATTAAAACTTTGCATATATTTAAGGAAAAAAGTGACATAAAAGGTAAAATTTTATGTTGGGAATAAATTTTCAAAATTCAGGCAACATCCTTTTGTTCAGAAGAAAGAGAAATACAATGAAAATGCAGCATTGCTGCCCAAAATTACTCAAGGCGATTACACGCCTTTAATGAAAGAATATTGAATTGTATTTAGACAGAAAGCAGATTAAGCAAGTATAAATTTGATACATGCTAAGGGATGTGTTTTTTCAAGAGTACATCTCATAGCTGTAATCTTATTTTTGATGGGGGGGGGGGGAACCACAGACTTAGCTATTGTGAGGAGAATGAGTGTAAGACAAACTTTCATTTTTATCCTCTAGCAAAACCTCTGAATTGAATTTTCATTTCTATGGGTGTTTGTCTTTGATTTATTAGTGTTATATTCTAGGCGTGCATTTTTTTAGCCTGTACAGAAACTCACACCTATTCGCAAGTGGAGCAAGAAAGAGAATGTGGTAGGGCTGATACGGGTTTGCTACATATTTACTCTGAGCGTGAAGAAGTATAGCTTGTGAGAGAAAATTGGAACTGTGAAAAGACGCAAGAAGACAGCGAGTTAGCTGTACGTCTTACTGTCGTGTGTTATTCCTGCACCCAGAGACAGTAGGTATGTGTGCTACAGTGCCTTTTGCAGTTACCTCCCTGCAGAGAAGCCTTATTTGGGTGGAAAAGGGAGGGGACAAAACTTCTTAAGGGTCATTATGCCCTTTAACAAAATTTAGTTTATGTATATTCGGTTGCCATTCCTAAGGCAAAAGAAAGTGAAGGTGTTTACCCCCTCAGAAGTGGAAAGGATTGTAGCTTTATACGAGGCATATTTCTATAGATGGACAGTTTTAGTAGGGAAAAAAATAGTTGTAGGATTTCTCTCTTTTCCCCTGTGTTGCGCTGCTCTGTTCAGTAAGAATTCCACAGATTATGGGGATTTGTAGCAACTTTATTAGTGAACCAGATTTACTCTTTTTTTTAATCCATCCCCCAAATTCACTTCGATTTACGCTGTGTGCTGCTCAGACTGCTGCCCATGTTACGCAAACAAGAAAACCTTTGTTTGAACTGGTGATTTCTGTGTAAAGAGAAAGGTATTTTCTTACCAATGTCCCCCTAAGGCAGTTGGGTTGAGCTTTTGCTGATTTTGCCCGTGTTCTGTTGCGCAACAAGTGGTGGTTCGAGCTCGGCAGCGTGCGGTGAGGAAGGAGTTGTCCAACTGGGTTTTACTTTTATCTGCAGCTCAGCTCTGCGCTGCTTTCTGCGTGGCACTAAATCTGCAGCTCTCTATGAGAAGAAACCATTATTATTTTGCTCTTACGCACTCGTCGTTAGGATTCCAAAATACTAGGAACGTTTGGAACACATGTCCTCCCTTAGGTTGTAGAAATCATGGAGGAGCTTTAATAGAATTTCACTCCTATGTAGCACAAAAGCCATCCACCCAATATTTCCTTCCAAAATCAGTTACGAAAATTAAAGGCACCTTGCCGGAGAGCCTGCTAGTTTTTAACCTCCCTAAAATAGCGTGGATTTGCGAGGGGAAATTATCCTCAAGGTGCTGCATTGTGCTAGAAGAAGGCGAGGGGGGGAACCCAAATGCCCAAATCCAATGGCTTTTACATTCTTGCCCTAGGGAAAAATCTGCCTTTGCCCCAAACCTGGCAATTGCTTTACATGTGGGTGTGTTAGCAAGTAGTACTCTTCAGGTACCTAAGATTTGTCTGGGACTCTAAAGGCCATGGCTCGTTTAGTACCAAAAATGGGCTAAATCTGAGTGTGGCTGATTTCTTTTGCTTTAGATGCAGATGAAAAAGAAAATGACCAAACCCAGAAATCAACTTAATCATCAACAGAGGGGAAAATGTTCCTGGACCATGCTATAAAGCATGCTGTTCATTAAACGCAATGTAATTTAAATCAAACCACATTCATTTTGATTAAATGCAGTAGAAATCAGATAGAGGACTGCATGGCAGTCCCCTTCTGAGAGTCCAGTAAGTAAATCCATAAGTAGTAAGTAGATCCTGATACCATAAGCTTTAATTTACAAGCAGAGCATCCCACACATGTTCTCAGTCTTCTTAATTAGGTGTTTTGATCACCTCTTCTGAAGAAGGTTCCCTGTTCACCACAGTCCCCATAATTTTGGGTTTTCCTGCAGTGTATCTTTCTGTGTTTATAATTTGTCCTACAGTGTATCTGGCTGGTGCCACTCGATGCCAACGGTCTTCTCATTAGGTTTTAAACCAATTTAATTGCACGCCATTTCTGTTACTCCAATTCCGAGTTTTTTTCCCCACACTGTAATCCCTCTTCTAAAATAGAAAAAAACCTCCAACTTGTCACTCGTTCATTTTCCCAAAATCAACAGGGTATCTTTAGCAGCTTTCTCTCTTCATAATGATCCTTTCAGTTTGTTTTCTGGAAATTAAATACTGCTTTCTAGTCTTAGCTCCTGTTGAGGTATTCTATCGACTATTTTACTTTAATATAGATAGGTCTGGTCCATGGCAGTAACTTTGTCTAAGAAAGCAGCCTTCTTTCTATACATACTGTATTAATTTACCTCTGATAGTTGACTTTTCCCTGCAAACTGTCAAGCTCTCTCATTCTGCCCTTGAAAATCTGCCCCAGCAATTCCCACCTTGTTGAGATTAAGCTAGTGGACCTGTAATTACTTCAGAAGATCATCCTTTCTGGTTCTTCAGCTTAAGTAGAAGGTGCTACCCTTTAAATGTGTGTGTGTGTTTGTAATCTTTATCCGTTTCCTAACAAGTAGTGCTTACACTAACACATCTTTATCTCTGATCAGAGAAGACCAGAGGAAGAGCTGGAGAGGCAAAAGACGGTATTTTCCCTGGCGCTGCCATTTGACAGCTGACATGGGTTGGGTCTCGTTGACAGTAGTCTTAACATATGAGCTTTAGGTAGCTCTATAGGATATCATGTCGTCCCTCTGCAGAATGGAGAGGATGTGTAATTTGGATACAACTGTGATTTAAGTGTTTTGGTACCTGGGTCCATTTAGCCTCCGCTCTTGCATTTGCTCTTAAACCACACCATACTATCAGAGGTGGTTTATTTTCTGTACCTCCGCCCTCTTTGGGCATGCCTGAAACTGTTTTGCTTCTCCTCATAACCGATTGATGTTACTATGCAGTAACACATTCCTCTTCCATAGGTCCACTTGAGGTTTAAAAGCCAACCTGGGAATTAAAGGAGCAATAAGAGGTGGGAATAGGCTGGCTTGTGAGTTATACAGAGAACAATTTAGAGTCTGAGGCCTGGCAGCTGAACGGATGAGCTTCTGGACCTGGTGACAAGCGTACCTCTTCCCTATTACAAAGAGTAATGAGAGACTGAGGAGGGAAATAAAGAATAAAAAATAATAATAATGGCACATGAATACACTCAACTGTGAAGCGCAATTGTATGTGTCCGGAAAAAATTGAAAACTACTTCATGATACCTTATAATATTGTTCCATGCATGGATGGTGGGGTTTTTGCCAAAGAGTTGCATAATTGTGAAATTTTGCCTCCCAAACATCTATACAGTACTATAGTACAATAGTACAGATTGTGCTATACAGTACTTGGCTGCTTAGATGTATCAGAAATTGAGAGTTTTCAGTCATCCAAATGCCCAAATTTAGCTTTTCAAGGAAAGCATGCTTCTTTCTTGGCTAATGAAATAGGTGGATTATGAATGTGGTGACTGAAAGCTTGGAAAACAAAAGGAAGGGACAAGAGAGAAGTTGCTGAACAAAACCAGTTGAACCAAGACAGTAACTATCTGCGTCTGAAAGGAAGTTTCTATCGAGGACAGATGTCTTCTGTCAGAAAAGAACAGCAGGCCTCTTGAGGCCCTCCTTACGTGTTTTTGGGGCCCGATAATGAAGGAAAGATGAATATGTGACCACTGGTAAGAGAATAGGGACCGGGAAATTCGCTGTCGCTTTTGTCTCCTGATGTCATTCTTCTCCTCTGGAATTAGTTTTATTTGGTAACGTGACTTTGTTGTTATTTGTAGTCGGTGGGTTTGTCAGTTAAGGATATTTTAAAATGTTGTAGGGATTTCATTGGAGGCAATATTCCCTGTGTTTTCCTAGTTGAAACCAAACTCTTGTAGGAAAAACTCCAACCGTAACTTTTTAAGACGAAGTTGTGAAGTTATGAAATGCGTTGTATTTCATAGACTGGAGAAAGTCAGCTAAATCCTGGGAAATCAGCAGAGGGAGGAGAATGGCTGTAAATCAGCAGTGTAATAGAGCTGTGAAAATAGAAAATGTCATGCAATGATGGCTGAATCTCCAGCTGATGCAGGGAAGTTACAGTGCCATTGCACAGACACTGGTGAACTCCTCTCTGGAACAGTGCATCCAGTGCTGACCATGCTTGTTCAATAACACGACCTCAAATTGGAGCAACTGCACAGAAGGGCAACATAAAGAGCCTGTTGTATGAGATGAGAAAGATGGAATTTTGTTGCTTATCTCTAGCTGCTGGGTAGGCAGTGAAAGAATGTGGCCATCTGGAAATACCTTTGGAGGAGAAGACAGCTGAAAAGCACTGTTTAAGCCACGTCAGTGTGTTGCAGAAATCGTTAGGTACAATTTATCCTTGAAGATATCATTGTTAGTTATAAGATGTAGATTCCTAACTGTTGGAACAACAATGAAACCATGCTGGAAGAGCTTCTGGATGGAACATTGGGTCAAAACAACTAAGTATTTTTATGAGTTTAAGAAGTTTGACAAAAGGGTAGTATAGGATGCCTGCAAAGCACCCGGACTTGATGAAGATGATGGCTCTTCTTGTTCTTGATTAATAATGGGGGTTTGTACAGTTTCAAAGAGCCAGGAGAATATTCAGAATTTCTATGCATGAAGAATTCCGTAGCTTTCAAAAGATAACATGCTTTAATAAAATTCAATTTAGTGCCAAAATTTTTACTATTTTGTAGCAGCCTAAATTAGCATCCTCATTGGTAGTCTGGGGAAATAAAGGCTGTAATGAACACCGCTCTCCCTGCCCCGTCAGAGCTGGTTCCTCAAGGCCAGTACTACTGCATAGTGCTGGGGCTGTCCAGGGTCAGTATTCCTGCCGGAACTGCTCTCTGAATTGATAAAAGATTTCACCACCCCCTGCTGAAAACAGACAGGCAAATCCAGCACCATTTGTGAGCAGGGACGTTAGACTTGAGCTGAAATAAATACTACTACAATGTATTCTTGAGAACTCCTAAGGCAAAGGAAATACAGGGTAATTGTGGGTCAGCTTCATGTGTTGTAAATGCAATTCCTATTTAAGCCTCATTCTAAAAATCTGCATTAGTCTGTAAATACAGAATTGCATTTCAAGATTACATGGTAAACCATTTAATTTTCATAATTTAATTTTCAGTACGCTTTGATCATACGGCAGCAGTTAGGCAACTACTTTCTTGCTCTGTCTTTTGCCTCTACATTAAAAGAGAAAGTTTTGTTATTGTCAGTCTCCAGGAGAAGAGTAATTATTTTTAAAATGAAAAGTATGTCATTTACACATGAAGTCGTACTAGCTTCCGTAGCACGTCAATTTAAACCAGATATGTAGAAAACAAAGAAATGACGCCCCCCAGCCCTGAAAGCTGGAGAAGAATCTTAAATTAGATACTTTTTACTGTATCTGTTATTGACATACAAGCGTTTTATTTCTTGTCTGATCTGAAAAGAGACTATAGTTGTAGAAGGCAAATAATTATTTTTTCTAACTTGTGTATTAGTCTATTTCGTGATATCACGTAGAAATGTTGTCGTGTATAAGAATACTGTGCACTAAGCAATCGAGTAAAGAGTCGGTGTGAAGTCAAGCTTGAGGCCTTTGCAGTTGCTCTGTGTATGTGTGTGTGTTTCTATATACACACACGGGGGGTGCGTCTGATCACAGCACAACCCGTTTGGTTCTACAATTACAAAATGAGCCTTATTTGAATTCTTGGATCCTGAGATACAAAGTTCCATTAAATAACGTAAATCAAATCCCCAGAATTACAGACTGCATGTAATATTTTAACAACTTATTTAAAATGTAATAGGTGTTCGCCTTGTTACTGCTGATGAAATACATACATACATACATACATATATATCTATATAAAAGTGTATATACATCTATATCCACACAGTTCTTTGGCTGTTTTAATTCCAAATTAAACACTTGCTTTGCAGATGTAATTTTTACTTTGCACATCATCTGTAGTGTGCACACTTTGATTTATACGGACCTGAATGTTAAGTACGTGTATTTTAAAATGTTCTTGAAGTACAGCTGGGATACAGAATTACAATGAAGGACAAGACAGGAATTCTAAATTACTTTGATAAATAGAAATCCCTGTCAGGAATGGAGTTATCCCTCAGGAATGTTATAGGTAAAGTTTATTCTGCCTTATGGCCTGATGATGGACTACATGACCTTTCAAATTCTCCTCAAGCCCTGTTTTATGATTCTGTGATCAATTCATTTTGGCATTTGACAGCTGCTTTACATATACTATAGATAATTCTACTGCTTTAATACTTTTAGTAATTTTTTAATTTATATATCTTGCACATGAAACACTACATTTAACATGTACTTTTATTTATTTGAGGACGGTGATAATAAAGTATATGGATCTCATTTGGCTATTTAGCAAATGTATTCTTTTGAGCCTAAAACATACTACAATGCTGAATTTCTATGAGAGGTTACAAAGCTATAAATTGCTACTCTACATAAAGATATGTCAAGGTTTATATGCTCTTGATCCAATGTTATTCCCATTAGTGGTAATAAGTAGGAGATAATTCCCTTCATTTGGAAAATGAAATCCTGATTCTCAAAGTAGTTCTATAACATTCAGTCTGGAATCAGATGATTCTTCATAGCATGTTAAAGTCATGGCAAGGTGGTCTTCAGATTGCAAGTGTAATGTAGTCACACAAATAGGTAATCTTGTTAAAATATTGTCGAGTTAATCAAAATTGATTTGTGTGTACTAAATCCAGTGAATGATAATCAAGTATCAGGTTAGGAAGCTTTAGTAGCAATTTTAAGTCCTTAGTAGTTTCCCATTATTCTTGGATGGAATGACTCATTGGATTTGTGGAAACATTTTAAAGCCTGAACATCCTTCCAAGACTGGATGCAAATTCAGTACAGACTAAAGCATCTTCTTTAGAAATGTGTTTTCAAAAATGTGACGGTGTGGATGGCTGTATTTGTTCTACCTCATATGCAATGAATTGTTCTCCAAACCATGTAAATGCTTTGTGGTTTTGCCACTCTTTGGTATTTGTAACTATCTTGCCATTTTTTATAAATTATGGTTAAAGAGGTATTTAAGATTGCAATGTAGTCTCTGTACATATGAATACCGTCCATGTAAAAGACAAGTTTTACATGGTGTATCTGTGGTGTAAGGAGATGCATTTAGAACTTCTGTACGTTCCATTTGAAAGAAAATCCTGTGTAACTGTGAATTTGTTAGAAGATACGGTGAATTATTTTGGTAATTACATGAGTATCAATATGGGTTATACGGGTTATTGATAGATGAACCCCCTGAAATGACGGCGAACAAAAACTTACTTTGCACAGAGCCATGAGGAGCTTTGCACTCCGCTCACACTCTTCGGAACTGACAACATCTTATTTTCTTTCAACAGAAAGCTTTTCTTTACAGACTACGGGAATGCTGCCAAGGTTGAGAGATGTGACATGGATGGAATGAACAGGACGTGGATAGTAGACTCTAAAATTGAACAGCCAACTGCTCTTGCACTAGACCTCATCAATAAATATGTGTACTGGCTTGACGTCTATCTGGATAGTGTGGAAGTTGTTGACTATCAAGGGAGAAAGAGGCATACAGTAATTAAAGGCAGACAAGTAGGTTATTTATTTGTGAATTAGTAAAAAATAATGGTATCAATAAATGAACATACATAATGCTAACAGTTACAATAATTCCAGAATTTTTTTTCTCTTTTTAGTTCAAATGTGTTAGACATAAAAATATCCATCTGCATGTTTTGTTTTATTTGCAGTTTAGCCCATTTTTCAACCTGTAGACAAGCTTCCATGCAATGTCTCATTAACATTGCACCACGTAAGTCACACTCCCCATTGTAAAAGACTTTAGGAGGGAATATATGGGGTGATGGAAAGATACTGGGGGATAAATTCTTAATGACAAGAAGATGTCCTCGCCAATTCAAGTAGAAGAGACTAACAGGCACAAGAATGTGAAAGAAACGGAAGAGCAAAAGCTATTCACCTGTTCAGACCAACCTGGATGTCCTTAAATCATATTTTATTGATGGCAATGATGCTTTTCCCAGTTGATCCAGATGTTCAGTCATAAATACAAATGCTGAGACCGTATGAGTCTTTGAGCAAGAGTATATCAATCCATTATTGTTGCTTCAGCTTGGAGAGCAAGGTAGTAGGTAGCAGGGAAAGGAAGGGTTCCCTGGTGGTTGTGAAGCTTATATAAATTGAAGGAAAATTAGCAAAGACCAAACTGTTCCTCATTGCTACTTGGACTCCGAGAGGTGGTGTGGGTACCATGTTTACACCTGCTTCTGCCTGAGGTTAAACAGAGTGTGTAAAAATGTGCAGGCAGAATAAACATTTTACCTGTTCTGCTCTCATTCTTTGCTTGCTTCCAAGTAGTCGTTGTTTCCCAGAGACAACTGGCTAGCATAACTACCATTTAAAAATAGGCAGAAAATGTGACAAAAAACAGTCTAGGTCACCTGGCTAAAAAGCAAACACCTTCCTACTTTTTACCAAATTACACCTAGTCTCTAGCCAGTTGTTCTGGAATAACAGGTCCTGTAAACCCTTTCTTTCAGGTAACATTTTGGAATAGGTACTTAAAGAAAGCTGTTTTCAGAACCAGCCAACAAATACTTTTACAGGCTTGTAACCGAGTTGTGCTGGTGTCATAGGAGAGCTGCTTGTTCTTTCTCTTCTTTCTGAAATTTAGATGCAAAAGAGGATTCTTTACTAAGTTCACAGGGATTCTTTCTTCTCTAAACTAGCTAATAAAGAAGAAGGATGTCTTTTTCTTTCCATATGGGTGAAGGGTATTGAAAAGTTTGGCCTCTTAGTTGGTCACTGCTATCACAAAAGGAGAAGCATATTGGTTGTCTTTCCGCTCAAATGAAAAATCGGTAATTTCACTAGGTTTTGTGCCTGCATTGGCCAGGATTTAGAAGGAGTGTTACTCCAGGTTACTCCTCATTACTCAAAGGAAATTTTTTCCTCAAGAAATTTTAGGAATTAAAGTTTATTTCGTAAGTACAAGCATATCAAAAGGCGTGCTTTCCAAATGATACAGGCTTTTATGATTGATAGCCTGGGTGGCTTTCAAAGGACAATTCTTTGTAGCAAGCAACATTTCCATTCATGCATAAGATAGCTGGAAAGCTTCATGAGACGTAAAAAACAAATCCATAAATTACATACAAATAATTAAGTCATTATAAAATGCATTGTAAAAAGAGTCACATAGTTTTAACTGTAAATATAGAAAAGCTCTCATGGGAGTTAAATAATAACGCTTTAAACTGAGTGCAAACGGAAATAGGGCAGAAAGAATTATAATGCAGAGGAGAATTCAACAATTTGGTACAGATGCATCATTATTTTCAAGGCTGTTTTCTTGTCCATCTTGCTATGATTGGATTGAATTTCTATTGGGTCTTAATCAAACACTTCCATTGATCTCAATTATTATTTTTTTTTATTTCTGAGTAAGAGCAGAATACAATGGCAAGATTTGGCCAACAGCGAGGGGGGGGGATAATTTCCAAAAAGGACTGAAATATTTGATGCACGACAGGGTTTTTTTTTTGTTTGGGTGTTTTTGGTGACGTATGTCTGAATTTGTGAGTAAATGAGCTAAGTAAATGCTTTGTGGTGAACAATTTATTGATTAGACTAATAAGATATTCAGCCTGTGAATATCTGAATATCTGCCAACAAATTCTGTTTAATTTGTTCAGCTTTCAAAATTGTCAATGAGATATTTTACGTTTTCAAAATCTATAAATCAATGGCAACCATTAGATTATCGAACGCTTCGTGCTTAAGCTGTGATTGGCTAAGTAACTAAACGTTAGGTAATTTTTAATCCATGTACCCAGACAACATTACAGGTTACTGTAATTTTAGAATTCACTGTTTGAGAAACAAGCAGTATCATGTGACCATAACCATATTCAAAGACACCAACACAAATGGAACGCAACATAGCTGAGGGAATTTGATTTTTTTTTTTTTTCCTTAAGAAGATATTCAGTGTCTATATCTTGCACTATTTGCCTTGCTTTGATTATAACATAATCAAAAAATACATCAATTCAACCTAGAAACTTTGTTTTAAATATATATATTTACTATATTTATTAGTTAATGCTGGTTAATGTTAGCGAATTTATCTTGGTTATTATTAGCTAATTAATATGAGTTAATACTAAAATAAGCTGTTGCCCTTAAAGTATGAAAGAGTTTTTAATTTAAAAGACAGAGAAACTGGGAAATTCAGAGGATAAATGAATTTGGATTGCTAAATGTTTTGAATTTTCTGCCCTATACAAAGCTTTTCTAATTATAAACTTCAGCCTACAAGAATGTGAACTATAGTTGTAGCATAGGTTTTGTTTATTATTTACAAATATTTATCAACATATTCGGAAATCCTTTTGTACAGTTTAGCATGTACAATTCACAGTAATGTTTGATGTTTACAAATTATAGATATACCTAAAATATTCAGCTAAAATAATGGTATCATATTTTCTTTTCCAGATTAGGTATCTTTGTGGTTTGGCAGTATTCGAAAACTATTTATATACAGTTAATTCAGATAACCTCAGCATTTTACGAATAAACAGATATAATGGCACCGATGTTCAGTCTCTTGCTAGACTTGACAACGCTAAAGAGATCCGTGTATACCAGAAAAGAACTCAAACAGCAGGTAAGATCAAAATTCCTCTTGCTAGGAAACGTAAACCCAGGTATTAGATGGATGTGTAGTTAAAAAGGTTCTTCCAGAAAAACATATCAGAAGATGCAGTGAAAATTTGTCACTGCGGCAAAAATCTCTGTTGCTTCTTCATCTGCCCGGTTTTCTATGTGCTTACTGCCAGTTTTCCTGCGTCTCTAAGCTCCTAATACAACTGCTTCCTGAGCATTCAGCTTGGAGAACCGCCAAAGAGCCCTGGTCTGCAAGTTTTCTGGCTCCCCACACTCAACACTTTTCAGAATTTAACACCTTCAAAATTGTTAGATGTCCAATACCATCCACACGCTTGGATCTCAGACTTCAGAGATTCCTGGTTTCTCTGGGCCTGCTTTTCAGGCAGACTACAAACTTCAAGAGAGCCCCCGTCTTCGGGGTTGCCAAAAAAGCATGGAGATGCGGGCAGCTAGCCTGCCTAACTGCCAGCACAGCAATTGGTGAGATAGGAAATTACTGTTAAGTTTTCCTTGGTTTGTGTAAATATCATCTTTGCCTTCTGTGAAAGCAATCTTCATTTTCGTCTAGAATTAAAAACTTTTTATAATCTCAACATTTTTGGTAAAATAAATATTTCTGAGGTCCATAGTCCTGTATGGACTCTACTGGACCTGTGTGGACTCTATTGGACCTGTATGGACCTCTAATCATGGCTCTGATCACATACTTCACGTGTTCAGAACAGCGCTGTGATTTGTGGGAACTTTGTGCAAAGATAGCAAGATCCAAAACATTTACAGCGATACTTTATGAGATTTTTTTTTATATGACTGATAGCAATAAATCCTTGCCACAACTGCTTGGACAGAAAAGCTAACGTATCAATTCTGGTGATCAACGTCAATGTTATTAAACAGACTGACTGCTTTTAAAGAAGTTTCTGAAGTGGGAATAAACTCTAAATTGATGTAGACTGGGTGAACTTATTTTCGCCCTATAGCTGAGGGCATCGATTTGCAGATGTCAGTGTCTGAAGGAGGCTGCGGAGACTCTTTCCTTGCTACAGGCGCCCCTCTTGCACTCCTGAGGGAGTCAGAGAGGCTGAGTAGAGGAGAGACGTGAGCGCAGTGTAATCTTTTATTACATCCTGTGATTACGCTGTTCCTCTCGCCCTTTGCTCACTCTGCTATTTCTTTTGTTTTGAATGGACATCTTTGTTGCTTGTCAAGATTCACTGTAAAAGCTGTCTCAGCTTGGTCGAGTTTCTGTATACCTTTAACAGTATCGACCTTAAACCACTTGATTACTTTTTTTTTTTTTAAACAACTAAAAAGCTTGAGGGAAAGGAGAAAGAAGAGAAAAACATTTTTTTTGCGCTAAAATACTGTTGGCCTGTTGTAAGCCAGCTTAGTAAATGTAGGACAGCAAGATAGATTTTGTTTTCTCATTGGGTTTACCTTAAAGAGTTTAAAAAAATGAATTTGATATATTAGTCTGCTAATTTAGAACTGTGCATTTGAAAATATGAAGTCAAGGGAAAGGAATTCTTTGGCTTCTTCAGCTGGATTTATGTCCCAACTGTACAAATATGGAAAAGTGCTACAAGGCTTGTTCTGTTCTTTAGTTTCTGCACAGGCATCTGCCCCAGAAAGGTGCTCTCTAATGGAGTTGAATGAATAGCAAACTGCGTTGGCATGGGATTCACTCTGTTCTCAAAAAAAGCCAACCAACCAACCAAATGAACCAAAGCGACACATAAAAAAAGGGGAAAAGTGTCAGCTACCCCAGGGGAGTGCTGCCTGGCAAATGCTGTGCAGACGCTTATTCAAAAAGGGGTGATCACATACAACAACGGGTACAGCTTGATAGCCGCAAGATGGCCCTTTGGATTACTTGTCTGTTTTGGGTATCATCTTAAAAAAACACCTTCTTTTGCAGTTATATTCTGGTGAAAGATTTATAGTGACACAGATTCCCTTTTTTCCCTGTCTAAACTTCCTACATGCCAATGCATATAATTATCTTGCTTTAAATGGATTTCAATCGTGCTGTTTTTCACTCGCCGTAGTCAGAAGCCATGCATGTGAAGCGGACCCATATGGAATGCCGGGGGGATGTTCGCACATCTGTCTGCTCAGCAGCAACTACAAAGCACGGACTTGTCGCTGCAGGACTGGCTTCATCTTGGGGAGTGATGGCAGGTCATGCAAAAGTATGTTATTTAAATCAAAGAGTTTGCCAGCTGCTAGTATTTCAGGGTATAGTTCTGGGTGTTATTTAACGTGCTTATCAATAACGATAGAAATCACATCAGCTGCTTTTGGAGAAAATTTGTTTGCGACATGTACCTGACACTTTGTTCATATATACACCTTCCATTCCCTTAAAATGATTTGATTTGGCTTAGTTCATAGAAGTGACAAATTAAACCTGGGATGTTGTTTAAAGAATTCCAAAAATTATCCCAGGTTTTAAGTTAATCAGTCTTACTCTTTCTTTGATGTTATGCGTTTTCACAGCACATAGATACTGAAATGCAGTTAAATAGTTTGTCACAGCTAATTTCTACCCGTACAATCACCTTGTAACTCGGAAGCAGACCACTAATGTGCATAAGTCAAGCAGTTTTTCTCATAATACTTTGTGAGAGCAAATTTGATTTGTATAACTATGGTTATACCTAATACTAGGTATACACAATCTGTCGGTCACCTGCAGCCAACAGGAGAGTCCTGTAAGTTTTGGAGAACACCTATTTTTGTCTGGTTTCTTGATCAAGTGGCATTGATTTAGTTCAGATGAAATTTTAAGAGGTTTATTGATAGTACTAAGGATCTAAGGATATTTATCTTTAAGGAAAGAAAATCACCCTACTAAGCTTCAGTTATGTGTAATTAACCTACTTGATTAAATTGCAAAAATCTCCTCAGAAATAGGAAACATTGGTATCCATGTTTTGTATCTCAGTATGAAAGAACAGTGTGTCTTGATTGGTTATATTCCTTCCAATTTGAAAGGACTTCACTGTAATCTTTTGTCTTGTTTGTTTCTGAGAAGCTTCAGGTGAAAAAAAAGGTGTTTTGCATTTGCTGGAGTTTATGATCTTGTTAGATTTAATGATTACTTCAGTCGTGGTCTACATTACCCTGATAGATACTAATGAATTGTAAAATTAAATGTGTACAAAGCTATATATGTCCATTTCACAGTAGCTGCAAAGTTATTCTGTGATCTAGCATTGCTTTTCAGTGTGAAAGTTTATAGAAAAAATTAATTAGATGTAAGCAGCTCACTGAAGTAATTTGTATTTTAATTAAGGTAATATAATTAGCTAGATTTCTTGAGTTTAGATACCTTCAGAATATATGAAAGTTTAATTTTTGGTATTGAATAATGTTCCTGCTCCCCCACTAATTGTGCCAGTTAATTAAACAGTGACATTATGCACTGTAAAGAAGATTAGGCAACATCAGTTGTTTATGTTTGTAATCTTTCTTTTGCAGGACCAAAGAATGAATTGTTTCTTTTTTATGGAAAGGGACGCCCAGGAATAATACGGGGAATGGACCTGAATACCAAAGTATCTGATGAATACATGATCCCTATAGAAAACTTGGTCAATCCTCGTGCTCTGGACTTCCATGCCGAAACCAATTACATTTACTTTGCTGATACTACCAGTTTCCTAATTGGACGACAGAAAATTGATGGCACTGAGCGAGAAACAATCCTCAAAGATGGTAGGCAATGCTAACTGATAGTGACATTCGGAGACTCTCACTAAGGAGTTGAACTGACATTTACAGATAATTTAAGGCTTTATTTAAATCTCCCATGGAAAACAGACCCAAACTAGGCCTTGGAGTTGGAGATTTTTATATTTTTTTTACAATTTCTTGTTTATTTTTCCAGAGTGCAGAAATGTGAAGTTTGGTTAAGTTGCTCTGTTGTGAATTCTTACTTTGTCCATTTAAGCCTATACCTGCTAGTAACTCCTACGTCTCCACTGTATTCTCTCAGTAGTTAGATACAATGGATCCATAATGTAGTTCTTTGTAGTCGTTCACTGAGCCATCCCGTATCCTTGTGGACTTTATAAGACTTCTTCACTCCAACCTGTACCACAAGGTGGATTCTGGAGCTTATTCAAGTAGATTAGCAGAGTGAGACTTCCTGTGGTGCCTGCAAACTAGTTAGAAAAAAAGAAAAAGATAATGGGTTAGCATTGACTTTCCTGATGCATTTTCCATTGTATATGTGGAAGCAACAGGAAGACTTAAACATCTTTCTGAACTTTAATTAAGATGTTTATACCATTTATTATAGCAATGAGAGAAAATACCAGCAGTTCTCTTAGTTTCCACCTCTCCTACCACACTTCACAGAATCTCCCTGGTCTAGAACCAGATCTCGTCATACTAACTGCTGTTTCAGTGATAAAACCTCCAGTTTGTCAACTCATATTTCTTTTTCTTTTATGGACCCTTTTCATGAAAGACTGCTTCAGCAGGAGGTAACAACTGCTTCATTGTCTAGTACTCAAGAAAATAAGCAGTATGAATATTCATCTTGGCCTTTAGAGAGTTTAATATCTTTACTTGTAAACTGAAGCTCAAGACAGTGAAAGTAACTAAAATACCATTGTTTTAGCACAGGGATTTTCATTCCCTGTCCTTCATAGCCCATGTTTTAATCCACCCGTCTCAGAGAAGTTATTTGCAGTTTGCGGTGATATGGTGCTGTTTTGGTATAAGGTCTCTCCACAAACCTCAGGGTCTCCACAAAGATCCCTTCATTAGTAGTTGTAAGGAAAAGATGGCTCTTTACGCAATATTGGTGATTGCTTACTAAAAGGCAGCTGAGCAAATAATGAATACTCAGCTGTCAATCTGGTAATTCTGCATTTCACTGCGAATATGGAAATGGGTAAATACATCACAGAACTTCCATTGCTGATCTTGTTTTACTAAACAACACATGTTTCATGTTACAACTAAGTAATCCAAATCGGAGTAGAGGAGGGAGCGGACAGTATGTAGATTTAAACATTATAAGGCAGCACCAAGGAGCATCCTTGCTGAAAAGCGTCAAGCAGGTTGGAATTAGTCTAATCGAACATGCAAACGTGAATAAATTTTTTATACCAAATCAGCAAATTGAAGAGACTTTTAAAAATAATGTTTAACTGGAACTCTTTTTAAATGCAAGACAGCAAAAATACCAGTGCAATAACAGAAGAGTGATGGATTATCCGATGATGTATTATTGGTGGTCCTAATCCTTACAGAGACCAGAAAAATGTCACTGCCATTCTTCCCCTACTCCTTCCCCAGAAGCTTACATTGTTAGTTAGAACTCGGTATAGCTTCATAACTTTAAAGTATGTTTAAAGAACACTTGTTAATGTATTTTTCACGATTTAAAAAATTAATATGGCCTCCAGCCATACCACCTCAGCTTTTATTCTTGTCAGCTCTCGAGAACTCAGCAGGGACAGATTAAATCATTCCTTGGTGGAAGGCTACTAGAGAAAATCAGGTGTGTCAGGAGGTGGTTTAATATTCGCTCTGAACAGCATGCTGCTAAGGAACTCTATCTGTGGTAGGTGTCGCTTCTTAGATTAGAAGTTGTCATTTTTTCTGACTATCAGGTTTTGCAAGAGCAGATATGCTAGCTCAAACAACACTGTAACTCAGATAATTACAGTTTGCCTACATGAGAGCCTGATCCTACAAGCTGTTGACTGGGAACTGAGAACGCTGAGCACCTAACACTGCTGGAGTTTGATTTCCCGTATAGTTTCAGCTGTGATTTCTTATTCTTCACTTTGGGGAAACAAACTGCTGTGAAGAATTGATAAATATTTGACAGCCCACAGCACGGCCTATCCTAGAGTTGGCGGCACAACTGCAATAGTAGTGTACTTCTACCAGCAACAGAAATTGCTATAATTAAGGTTTCAAATTTGCATGTCAAATCAGTTTTTTAAATAAAAAAAAATGGAACAAGCCAGACGCTTTTAAAGTGATTTAAATATTGTTCAGTTGAAGTAACATAAACACAAACTCTGGGATTTTTTTTTACTTGTCTTTGTCCCCCTTGTGTTGTTTGGGGTGGCTGTGAGCCTTAAAGTGTTCTATTATTCACTTGTAAGTATTAGCAAAGGTGGTCAAGGGCTAACTTTTTGCTTTAACAAGGTAAATCTGTAAAGATCTTTGGAAGCTGTTTAGGTCATTGGTATATAGAAGAATTATTTTTTTTCACCAGTTTTCATGTTAATGTAGTATTTTAGGCACTGTTAGCGTACATGACCTAACCGATGTTGAGCTAGGCCACTCTGTACCAAATTACACACGGTGTTTATAATTTCTTGCACATTTAGAACAAATCTGGCAAATTGTTGCCTCTAGAAATATGAGTTTTTCAAAATCTTACCTCTACATTCAGTATATTTGGAGCCCACATACTACTGTTGATTGTAAAATTCTGTTCGTATTTCCAGAATTCTAATTTTTTTTCAATTATCAAGTGAAGAATGATTAAAATGGTATTTTATTCACCTTATCCTTTTTACGGTGAAAGATCTTCACTGCAGAAGGCCTGACTTACTGTAGTCAAATCAATTCTTTTTAACCAGAATGGGCATTATTTTGTTCCTGCTTGCTACTTGATGTGAAGCCCACCTAAAAAGTAAGGAATGTATTTAAAGCTTTTAGATAGTTAAATAAAAGTGAACTTTAAACCATAACTTCACAAAAAGAATGTAAAGTGTCTCTATAGGATTGTGCTGTAGAATTTTCCTTTATTTTAAAACTTTCTGATATATTTAATTACCATGAGGGTTTTTTTTTTTTATTTAAGTTGTATTTAGTCTAGAAATATATATGCTCCAAAATTACTGGAGGAGGCATGGTAGCTCAGATACAGTAGCTATTATATGAAACTGAATAGACTTGGAGCAATAGACTTGTACATTTTAGGAGGTATCTGGCATTCTAATCTAAGATTTAGCTTTGCTGTTGATACAAATACAGTCCATATTTGGACTGTTTTGTCCCCCAAAGAAGAAAAAAACCCAACATTTTCATTGAAAAGCTGATCCTTATTAGTATAAAACCTGTGTTTAACCCAAAATGTCTAGGTCAGACAGGATAAAAATAAAATGGATTTTGAACATTGTCCTCAAGCTTGATTTTAGTCATGTCAGTGTTTTCTTGAGTTGAGCGAAATCTGCTGAGACTCCTCTGAGCCCTAAAGGACTTTTCTTTCGCTCCTGAAGCTTGTCTTTGTTCCCTGTTCTGTTCAGCGGTCTTTCTCTGCGAGCCTTGGCTCCCAGGTCCTTGAGATGCTCTCTTCTTTTCCCTACCATACTTTACACTTCCCTCTTCTCAACGTGCTTGATCACTGCAAGACCACCAAAGGCCATTCTCCCACTTTCAGAATGTTCCAGCTGACTCTGACATTGCCTTTTTAAAAGAATGTAGGAAAGGCACTGAGAGACAACAAATAAAACTGTCCATCAGCCTGAGAAACCTGGGTGAGCTGCTGGCACGGATCTCACCCACTCTGATCCACAGTTGTTTTGTCCTTTGACTGGGTGATTCTTGTCAGGCTGGGTGGTTGCTGGGTTAGGGATGTCATCATACTGTTGTTTCATATCCTCTATCTGGAAAGTGAATTTTTGACACCATTGCTTCCTTCAGGCTTTTTAGATCACAAGGGAGAATACATGCCCAAAAGTAACAGTGATGTTTAGATGTATCAGAAACATGGATAAAAATATTAAATGCATTTCAGAAAATCCCTCAGCATATGCCACTTTTTTCCCTCCATAACTTTCTCATATTGTGTCTCATAGGATGTAGTGTCATCTGTAGACCCGTGACTATATTTAGATCTAGTTTCTTATGTGAACAAGGTTTAGTTGATACTTTGGTGGGTACCTTTATCTCTCCATAATATCTTTTGGACTTTCAGAATGATTTCAACTTAATTTGACATATAGGGCAGAGGTCCAAGTATAATTAAAATCCTAAAATTCTGTAAAAATAGGGAGAGGAGAGATCAAGGACCGATGATTTGCAAGTTTGCTTTTATTTTATTGATTTCTGCAGCTGGGCATAGCAATGTGAAAACAGAAATTGTGAAATAAAATTATAATGGAAGAGAAGAAAAAATTTCACTGTTCTTCAGCTAAGTAGTCAAAAAACCAAAGGAATACAGAGGTAGTCAGGCTTCAATTGCTCCCATGGTCAAAGAACTACACATTTTAAAATGGCAGCTGAAGATGTTATGTACCTTTAATTCCTGTTACTGTTCAGGTCACTGCAGGTGGTAGACTGTACTTTGCAGTTTAAGGGTCAAAGAAAAAAACAACAAACAAAACCTAGCAATACATCAGTTTTATATACATGCCTACATATATAGGTCTTTATGAGTATTTAATTTAACATAAGCAATATGCATGGGATAAGACGATAACACACTCAGAATTATAGACAACATTAAAGCTAGAAAGAATCCTGAACTACTGTAGACCTTGTTGATTTCTTCAAGAAAAGTAAACTTTCTATGTTATTGTCAATAATTTCTTTCCTTTTATGATAAAAAAAAATCTCATTTGCATATTTCTCTTTACTCATCTATGCTGTTTGCCCAGTGCCGTTGTACCCCCACAGAGGATTCTGATTAGGGAAAAAGCAGTTTTAAAAATATCACATGGCTGTCATTCTATGACTTCCAGTAGGTACCAGCTTCTTTTATTTTTCTGTTCTTAACATTGAAAGCATACTGACTGAAGTATCTCTTTTAATAAGGGGATCCTTGTTATTTTTGATATACTTCAGCGTTATATTTCAATGCATTTTACTTTTTAAAAAAATGAATAGTTATAAAATTAACAAAAAATGAAACATTTTGCAATGACAAGGTATTTGAAAACATTATAGCTCTGCTAACTTCATAGGGAATATGGTGGTATTGCAATCATTAAAAAACCTTTGTTCAAAAAACCACTGTGAAGTAATTTACCATATTCCACTGCTATTGAGATTGTAACGGCATCTTTTATAGATGCTGTTATTGCATCCACGTATATAAAAAGCCCAATATTTCATTTACTGGGTAAAACTGTCATATTTTATCTTAGTGTATGGTTGATGACATACCTATGTTGTCTATGGGCTATAGTAAGCAGAGTTTTCTGTACTGCGCTAAGTAAGTTATGTAGACTGTGACTTGGGAAAAGAGCTTTGCGTTCCCGTCCATCACAAAGAATTTCACTGATTTCTTGTAGGGAATGAGATAGGTTATTAGAGTGATAGTTGGGTTCTAAAAAATATTATTGGTGAAGAGTCCCAAGGACGATACGTCTGACACGTTGCAAAAGAAAATTTGTAAGTATGCTGTTAGTAAGACCTTTGCATTAGTAGTTAGTGATTGTATTACGGAGAGGCATCCTGGTGGAGAAATCTGAGGGAAGGTTTAGACACAGCACCACTGCACCATGCTGGTGCAGGAAAAATGACTCTGAAATGTCCCAAACTAGCACTTCAGGAGTTCATGGGGAGTTGTTGTCTGGAAAGCTGACAGTTAAATTACATGTGTCTGGCAGCACAGTTCAAATAGTAAACACTTGTATTCAGCGTAGCAGATTTTCATGTGCGTATCTGGTGTAAACGTGACTTCAATGGGATCAGTGATTTTGTCACATCAGAATTTCTTAAAAAATGGAAATACATGACTTTTTTATGTACATTGCGATAAAAGTCTCTCTGCAACATGTTTGTTCTGAGAAAATCTTCCAAAAAAAAAAAAAAAAAAAACCCTCAGCGTTGATCAGAAAGTGACATCAACACTGGTGAGAAAAAATGAATCTGATGCAAGCTTGCATCCAGATGGCATTGGCAGTGTAAATGTGAACAGGAAAACCAGTTCACGTTTTTCAAGTCTTGGTGATTCCTGTTATTGAAATTGTACTGTAGGATTGTATATCCCAGTGTGACAAACAAGTAATACAATCCATAGCATCGTAGTAAGGAGGGGGATTTGTTTTAGCATGCTTTTTTGATGGGGGGGGCGGGTCTTACCTTTTCAGTCATACTGACCTTCATTTTAATCACAGCAAAAGGAAGGACCAATTTGGTGCTGTGGATTCTCAGGCTCGGTGGAAGCACTGGAGTCGTAGCTATGACGCTGTTACCCCATTACCTTTTTTTAAATCCAGGTGACAAGATACCAAAGAAGGTAACAGTAAAACAAGTGTTTCCACCACAAGTTTTACCTCAGAAAGGATACTACAGCAAGCAAACATGGCGTCCTCAGCTTTCGGAAGGCGGTGGGAGGCAGAGCTGGTAACCCGCCCCTCAGCCCTATCTCAGGCGCAGCCGCTGGGTGCCGGGTTTTGGTCGCCAACCGCCCCGGGCTGGTCAGAACCGGTCCCAGCCGCCTCTGAGGAAACGGCCAGGCGAAGGGCTGGTGCGTGTGTCAGGGGGTTTGTGGGCAGCGCAGGGCCGGGGCTGCCTGGGGAGCGGAGCGGAGAGGTGGCGCAACACAGCGCCTCCATGCTGCCCAGAGAAATACTCGGCGGAGGGACTGAGGAAAAGGGGGGTAGGCAAGGGACAGGGCTGCTAGAGCGTGTTTACAGGTGAGGGAGAAGGACCAGAAAAGGTGGTGGTCACCAGTGCTGTGGCCCAAGCTCCATCTCTCCCCTCGTTGTTAGTGGCCCTCTGGTGTCACCTGACAAATGGTGGGCTCATCCTGTAGATGAGGAGTGACCACACCAGGAGGAGTTTGCTGGAGGGCTGGTGTAAGATGGCTGTGTGGCAAAGGGTGATACCTAAGGTTGGGTAGTGCCTCAGCCTTCACAACGCTACAAAAGCCGGGAGAGAATGACTGGGAATTCTCCATATCCCACGCGACACGCTTGGACTTTGAGATCTTTCTGAGAGAAAAGGGGAAGGGTATGATGAATCATAGAATCACCGGGGTTGGAAGGGACCTCTGGAGATCATCTAGTCCAACCCCCCTGCCAGAGCAGGGTCACCTAGAGCAGGTGAAGAGAGATGACAAACCTTTTAGAGGCCCTGTGCTGTCAGTTAAGGAATTGGGATCATGTGGGAGAGGGCAGAGCTCAGTTAATGTTACAGGGTGTTGGGTGAGCTTGAGGGAAAACTTGTTGCTTGTGGAATTGTTGTGCTACTTGTCAAATAGGGAAACCTCCACGCTGTATGGAATGAACATTGTTGACTCCTTTTGCTTCTGAATGGAGCCCTACCACTGTCAAACTCATGAGGCCATTGGTACATCCGACGGCAGCACTGTGCTTTGCTCGTGTATTGTTTCCTGTGTTAATAATTTGCTCATATACTTAGCTGTGGAGAGTAACTCGGACTGTTGTGATGTTCTTGCTTACGTAGTTTGCTAGGCCAGGGGATAATGGAACAAATGTAAATTGAATGCCCATTTTGCTTATTTTAGTAGGAATGAAACTTGCGATTTGGGTAAAAGCAAGATAATTTAGGGTACTAGAGCTGATCCTGGAAACTGTTCTTGACTTGAGTGATGTTGCTATTTAGGGTTAAAATTAAGTAGGGTTTTGTTAAATAGTGATTTGCCAGGGCCAGCTATGGTTAACATATGAAGGCTTACGTTTTAATACACAAGTTTTATGACCAGCCTTGTCTTTTATAAGGTGTTTTGAGCAAAGACTAATTTTAACAGACACAACAAATATAATTCAGATTTATGGAAATAATCTAATTTAGCTATATGGACCATATATTGTGCATTGTTTTTACTAATGGGTAATGTTAGAACATAAACATATAATATTAATCTCTTATTATTGTCTTCTCTCCCTCAACAGATCTTGATAATGTAGAAGGCATAGCAGTGGACTGGATTGGAAATAATCTTTATTGGACAAACGATGGCCACAGGAAAACAATTGCTGTAGCAAGACTGGAAAAAGCTGCTCAGAGTAGAAAAACTTTGTTGGAGGGAGACATGTCCCACCCTAGAGGAATTGTTGTTGATCCTGTCAATGGGTATGAAGTAAACTAATTCATGTAGTTTAATGCATGCCTTTTATAACATAAATATGGGATTGAATTTTGCTTAGGATGGGGTTGGTAGAGTCAGGTAGTGGTCTGTAATTCTACAGTGGTCTATAATATCTGTAATTCCTGTCCAGCGTTCTTGCCTGAAGCCTTCAGAAGAATGTGTATGCCCAGACACCGTTGAACTTATGTCAAGTTAAATTGAATGTGATTCACCTTTTTCTCAAACAAATTGAGTGTACCAGACCTGTATGTATTTTTAATACCAAGTGAACTTTATAATACTCTCCTTTATTTCTCTCTCTGTAAGTCTTAGTTTCTGAAGATAATTATAACCATATCCTTGTACACATTGGTTTACAAAGCTAAATGAGACAGGTGCTTTTCATTATTTACTAGCATAATTAATTGTGATAGGCTGCATAATAAAACGAACATTATTAGTGTAGTATAGTTGTGGTTTGCCTAAAAATTCACTGTTACTTTTATTCAAGGAATTGTCGCTGGATGATGTAGGCAGGTAATTCTAGTGTGGCTGGGTTGATTGCTGTTTTCCTACTACTAGAATATATTTCACTATATTAGGTTTTCACTTTTGAGTTTGTCCTTTGAGGAATGGAAATGACTGTGGAAAGGCTACAATTAATTAAGGTCAGATAGTAAGGATGTAAAATCAGACCACAAACCATAACCATACCTACAATTACTTTGTTAAATTTTCCAGCTCAGTAAATGCATGGCACAGGAAATAGTGTATGAAGATGTATCGTCTGAAAAGGGCTATTATATAAAACACTTTTCTAATAAAATAGCGTGCCCTTCATGATTATACTTCTCATGGAAGCTTTTCCTGAGGGATAGCATTTATTATGGCATATTAATTATGTTTAGAAAATATTAGTCTTGATTTAACCAATGTAGAAGCATTAACTGCATTTTGAGCTACAATTAAAGCACATTAATGTAGATGTCTGTTACAGTAAGCATGTTTTAGCTTATGACATGATAACTAGGATAAGTACAGACAAAAAGTTGATGGAGAAAACTCAGTAATTGCTGTTGAGCAGTCATGTAAATATTTGTAAAACATATTTTGTTTTCCAATAAAAGGAATACCATACTGACCTGCATCTCTGCCTGAGCTTTAGGGCGTACGCAGGTTTTATAATTCCATGATTAAACCTACTGTTGTTTGAGTCAAACATGCAATGACTTTTATAAGCCTCATGGATCAAAAATTGATTGATGTTCTTAGTATATATTTACAAAAATATTGAAGAACCCAAAATAACCTTCTAGTGGGTGACTTGGAGGACATAAAAAAAGTAACAGAAAAAGTACATTTGCATATCTGTAAACCTGTGTAATGATGGTGCAATTCTTTTCCAATGTCTTATATAAAAAACCCAAATTGATCAAATTATGCATATACATAAAGTGTGTTTGAATAATATTTTGGACCAGTAGATTTGACATCATTTACACAGATTTGATAACGAAACTGGTTTTCACTTCAGTGTTTCATGCCTTTGTAAATTTAGAATTTAAATTCCAGGACTTTATGCTTCAAAGTACAGACAGGTTAAGTGGGTTAGGATCACACAAGTTATTTCAGAAATTTGTAGAATTTCAGAAACATAAATCTGGTGAAATCAAAGGTAAGGCATTTAAATACCAATTAAATCATGACGACTTTAACAAGTACAATCCATTTAAGATCCATATGAAGTTTTTCTTCTCTTTAATGCTTAATAATAGAAATCGTAGATTTCACTTTAAAGGTAAGTGTCTACTATCCAGTAAATGTTTTCAGCATATTGATGTCACTCTGTGTCATATGATCTGAAATGCTGTTTAGATGCTTCATAGATTATGTACAGGCTTCTATGTGTTTCTTCCCAGGAACCTGTTTTTCCTTTGGGACAAAAAAAAAAGTAAGAAAAAAGAGAAAAGTGGTTGGTCTTAGCGTATTTGCTACCCTCTGCCTTTGTATAAGTTCATGTTGTGTATTTTAAATTGTTGAGATCAGAGTTGTCACCAGCAAATTCTGTAATAAAATATGATAATCACATTAATTCAATAAGGAAAAAAAAAAAAAAAAAAA
>VFFE01007179.1:965041-976717 GCA_008921705.1 Burhinus oedicnemus | reverse complement strand
TAAATGTTTAGTCTTGATATTTGTAACTTACTCAAAATTTTCTGATTTTTTTTTTTTTTTTTAATCTCATTGATCTATTTCTTGGATTGTAGTCTGTAAAACTTTACATAGGTTTCCAGCAATAAGCCTAGTAGAGATGAGTAAAGCATAAGGATTATTTCATAACATGATGAACATTATTGAGCTTGCAATTACCTTGAATTTGACCCAACTGCATGGCTGGCAGAGCCATCACTGTTGCTAAAGAAAACTATTTTTCTTTTTAGCAGAAAATACTGGAAGGTGGACTTCTTACTGGTAAGATGGAATGTAAGCATTAGGAAGAGAGGTTAGACGCTTTCAGATCTGAATGAAGCAGGTTTCCTGCTTTTTGCCCAACACACTTCATTGCCCGGCACTTTCCAAGGACTTTGATGTTCCTCATAGGGTCATAGAGTGATTTGTGGTATTTACACATTAAGGATTCTGAATCTTGTGTTGAGAAATCTATCTGTCTGGATTTATCAATAAGCTTGTAGCTTGCTACTTAGTTCTACCTCAGCAGAATTTTATCCTTTCTTCTTTGCCAAGTCTGTACCAGTGCATAATGCAGGTGTTTGAGTTGTTGCTTGGATACAAGAATCAGCTTTTCAGTAATCATTTTCTGTCCTTTTAATGTGCACCAGAATTTGGTCTGTGTCTGTATGAATATTTTCTTTTCACTGTCGATGAGGCATTGCAATATTTTAAAATGATATTTTTGCACTATCATCTAAGCACCAATTTAAAAAACAGTTTGAGTGCCATTCCGTTCTGAGTTCTTCCATTTATTAAAAATATATTACCTCAACCATACACTCAGATATGCATGCTGCTACAGGCTTCAGGTGGAATTACCTCAAATATGCAAAGTTTACTAAAAATGTTCTGAAGAGTGATAACAAGAATTTATATCTATTTATGTAGAGGTAATATTGTGTTCTGTATGTATCAAGCTGATAAAATAGATGTGCTTCCTGGCTATTTTTCCTAGTTAAACATGGAGAAGTGCTACCGCAGTTGTGCAAAGCTGAACAGTTTCAGTGTAACAATAAGCGCTGTATCCAGGATCGCTGGCGCTGTGATGGGGATGATGACTGTCTGGATGGCAGTGATGAGCATTCTGAGATTTGCTGTATGTATGCTTTTACATTTTAACCCACAATTCATACTTTATTTTAAAAATTGGAAACAAAATAATGTAAATCTGAGGGGAGTCAAACAAAAGTGATAATCATTGAGTCATTCATGTAAGTCTTCCATTTTACTATAATAATAGTAGTCCTTTCAAATGACACTCGTACTCATTTCATAGCATAGTACAAGAGCAGTCATCTTTTGTTTTTGACATCATCACTTCTGTTTCTTTAAATGTTGGTATTTTTTGCTTTGTTTCCCACTATTGCACTTTTTTATATGGGTCACAGGCTAATTCAGGTTGGAAGGGCCCTCAGAATATCTCTAGTCCAGCCTTCATAAAGCAGGGCCAGCCTTCCCTCAACCTAGAGGAAAGTGATGGAGCAATTAGTCCTGGAAACCATTTCCAAAGACATGAAGGACAAGAAAGTGATTGGAAGAGGTCAGCATGGATTTATGAAGGGGAAGCCATGCTTAGCCAACCTCATAGCCTTCTACAATGATGTGACTAGCTTGGTGGATGAGCGAAAAGCAGTGGATATTGTTTATCTCAACTTTAGTAAAGCTTTTGACACGGTCTGCCATAACATCCTCATAAACAAGCTGACAAAGGATGGGTTAGGTAAGGGGGCAGTGAGGTGGATTGGAAGCTAACTAAACAGCTGGACCTTGGGGCTTGTGATCAGTAGCACAATGTCCAGTTGGAGCTAAGTCACCAGCAGTGTACCCCAGGGCTTAATACTGGGGCCAGAAATCTCTTCATTAATGACTTGAATGGAGTGCAAACTTGGCAAGTTTGTGGAGGATACCAAACTGGAAAGAGTGGCTCATGCACCAGATGAGCGTGCTGCCATTGAGAGGAGCCTTGACAGGCTAGATAATTGGATGGAGAGGAATATGGTGAAATTCAGCAAGCAGAAAAGCTTCTGCGGAGGAATGACTCCAGGCATCAGTGTATGCTTGGAGCCACCCAGCTAGAAAGCAACTTTGCAGACAAGGATCTTGGGGTCCTCTTGGACACCAAGCTGACCATTAGCCAGCAATGCACCTCATGGCAAAGAGGGCTGCTTTAGGAAGAGCATCGCCATCAGGTTGAGGGACGCGATCCTTCCCCTCTGCTCAGCCCTGATGAGGTCATAGCATGAAATCACGGAATTTTCAGAGTTGGAAGGGACCTCTAGAGATCATCTAGTCCAACTCCCCTGCTGATGCAGGAATGCCTAGAGCACATTACTCAGGACTGCATCCAGGCGGGGCTTGAAAATCTCCAGAGAAGGGCACTCCACAACCTCCCTGGGCAGCCTGTTCCAGTGCTCTGGCACCCTCACCGTAAAGAAGTTTTTTCTTAGGTTTGAATGGAACTTCCTAGGTTACAGCTTGTGCCCATTGTCCCTCGTCCTGTCACTGGGAACCACTGAAAAGAGTCTGGCTCCATCCTCCTTCAACCCACCCTTTAGATACTTACAAGCAAGAAGAAGGTCTCCCCTCAGCCTTCTCTTCTCCAGGCTCAAGAGTCCCAGCTCTCTCAGCCTTTCCTCAGAAGGGAGGTGCTCCAGTCCCCCAGTCATCTTTGTTGCCCTACGCTGGACTCTCTCCAGAAGTTCCCTGTCCCACTTGAGCTGGGGAGCCCAGAACGGGACACAGTATTCCAGTTGTGGCCTCCCCAGTGCCGAGTAGAGGGGGAGAATGACCTCCCTCGACCTACTGGCCACACTCTTGCCTATGCAGCCCAGGATTCCATTGGCCTTCCTGGCGACAAGGGCACATTGCTGGCTCATGGATAATTTACTGTCTACCAGGACCCCCAGATCCTTCTCCTCAGAGCTGCTTTCCTCCATATCTGGAGGACTGTGTCCAGTTCTGAACTCCCCAGTATGAGATAGGTAGGGACTTGCTGGAGTGAGTTCAGGAAAGGACCACTAAGATGATTAAGGGACTGGCACATCTGTCCCAGATGTTGAGAGAGCTGGGATTGCTCAGTCTGCAGAGAAAGGAAGGCTCAGGAGGGATCTTACCAATGTGTATAAATACCTGAGGGGGAGAATGAAGAACAGGGAGCCAGGCTCTTCTCACTAGCAGGACAAGAGGTAATGGGCACAAATTGAAAAGCATGAAATTTTATCTGAACACAAGAAAACACTTTTTTACTGTGAGCATAGTCAAACACTGGAATAGATTGCCCAGAGAGAATGTGGAGTTTCTATCTATGGAGATACTTGAAACTCATACGGACACGGTCCTGGGAAACCTGCTTTAGTTGACCCTGCTTGAGCAGGGGATTAGACTAGGTGGTCTCAACAGGTCCCTTCAACCTTAAACATTTCTGTGATTCTGCAATGTGTTTCTTAAAAGAAAAACGCTACAAAAAAACCCACCAAAAAACCCAAAACAATACCAAACCAACAACGACCAACCATCCTCTTCCAGTTTTAAATTAGATGTATTTAGTCTTTACAGTTTTACTAGAGCTGGTTTTTTTTGGCTGTAGAGGAGTCTTGATGTTGAAATGAAAAAGACTAGAAAACATACCCATTATGTATCTGTGCCATTCCCGGAAGATACTTAGATAGCCTGCTATAAAATTAGAGTTGCAACAGTGAGAATTCCTTTCTGTACTCAGCTTGTCACAATGCTTCCTATTTCTATCATTAGATCATTTCTCTGAACCAAATCTCCTTTACTGACATGAAAATACATTTTTTCCTATCAATTGTAGACATGAAGAACTGATACACTCTTCTTCTGTGCAGCATTGTTCTGTGTCTGAAAACTCTTATAATCTCTCATTCTTATGTCTTTGAGACAAAACAGCTCTAATCTGTTCTCTCTTTTTCTGTAGATTATGGGGTTTTTAGATTTTGTTGCTCTTTTCTGAACTTTGCCAAGTGATCCATGGGGTGGGATGTCCAAAACTGGACATGTGTACTTCTGCTGAGGCCTTTGTGAAGCTGATTAGGCTGAGAGAATATGTTTGTGAGGGTTGATAGTCCTGTTTATACATCCTGTGTCACACTGACCTGATGTTGCTGGTACATACTGAGCTTGTGATCCTCTATAATGCCTAGGTCTTTTTCTATATGGCTCTTACATAGCCAGTTTTTCTTTTTTCCTGCATTTATGTGTTTCGATAGCTCCATGTAGTACTCATTACAGATTTCAGTCCTAATTCTTTTCAAAACATTTTCCCAGTTCTGAATTCTAGTGCTTACTAATATTTTATTTTAATACCAGGGATTCTTACACTTAAATAAGGAGGTCACCTAATAAAGACAGTGAGAAAGAGAATCTTTTGGCAGAGTTGACTTGATTCTCATTTAAATTAGTGCAATTTAGACCAATTCATTGATCAAAGCTTGTAATTCTCAGAGGATTTATACATATATAAATGAAATCACAATCTGGTCCTAAATCTGTATGTGATATATAGTTTAAGGGGCCAGTATGATAATAGTAATCTCTTTTCAGCTGTTGCTATAGTAACTTCAATAGTTCTTTTTGAGTTAGTGTGAAATATTTGCAAACATGAATAGAATACACACACATGTTAGTAAATATATATGAGCAAAAACTTACTACCATTTAAAACAATATCTATGGCTAGTATTGAAGTCATTTAAAAAAAAAAAGTCTTCAATTTTTAATTTTATTACATGGATGATAACAGTTTTGTTCTCCAGTCACATTGCAAACTAGTTTGCTCTGTAAGTATTATGAGACTCGGAATGCCTTTCTGCTCAGATTATTAATTAATCTTCACTTCCAATGTTCTTGCGCCCTCCACACAAAGCACTCATGAAGGGTTCATGTGCTATTGATATCCCACACGCTCTGTGTTGTTTTCAATAGGAAGAATAGGTAGAAAGGTCAAAGATAAAAGCTGCTGAAATGTCAAGGATAAGCCTGCAGGACGTCCTTTCATTTTAAATACCGTTTGTTTCCAGATATATGTTAAACTTTAAAAAAGAGACTGTGGTTGTCTGAGTAGGTAGAAAATAGCTTGAGATCATTCTTAAGCCAGCGTTTAGAACCGTGTATAGTTTACTGCTCTTGTGTAGATCAAGATTGGCAAGATCTGCTAATAATAGATCCTGTTATTAGCATAAAGGAAGCAAAACTTACATGCTTACTATAGCTGCAAGAGCAGGCCAATAGTATTTACATAATTCCATCCTTCCCATGATACTTGATAGCTAGTGAGGTACCTTGTTCACTCTTGAATCCCAGATTCTTTTTTTGTCCATTTTACACTGTGTTGCATATTTCACTTTCTGACACCTACAATTTCATGGTAAGTAAACAGCCGATCTGGATGTGGCCGTTGACAGTAATGTGCCTGATTTTAGAAGCATTTTATAACCTGCCCAAACCCCTGCTCACTGTGGTATAATATTTTGGATCTGCACTTAGCAACTTGCATCTGTTCCCTTTGGTGTTTTGTTTTGTTTATATGCACTGCAGTTTGCAAACCTCATCACATTGATAAAATGTGGTTAAGGATATTTTTCTTTAAGGAAATAGCAACATTGTAAAATGCTGCTATCTTTTATCACATAGTAGATAATAGAAGAGGGTCTCCATATTGACACTAGTATGATAGGAGAATCTTTACTTTGTATTGTTTAATTTATGATCAAAATACTGCAATATTTTTTAATTGACTAGTTTGCTGAACAATTTTTATATCATGGTGATTACATATACAAGATAACCATACTAACTGCATCACCAGGAATACCGTTTTAATGTATTATTTTCAGCTGGGTTTCTCTGATTGTTTTCTTAGGAAAAAACCTCTCTTTTTCTCCCCAGTCAATCATAGTTGTCCTGATGATCAGTTTAAGTGCCAAAATAATCGCTGCATTCCCAAGCGGTGGCTTTGTGATGGAGCTAATGATTGTGGTAATAATGAAGATGAATCAAATAAAACCTGTGCAGGTAAAAATTTTACTTGGTTGTGCGTTCTAGTTCTATAAACAGTTCAAGACTGCTCTGAACTGAGCTGAACCAGCCTGCTACTAGTAATCTGATTATTGCCATTTTAAATTAATTCAGAATTTGATGCCACTAAGGCTGGAATATAAATTATATTCTACTTAATCTTTGTGCTTGACTGTGCTTTCCCAAGTAATTCAGCACTTAATCTATCCTTATGGGTTGACTGTCAAAGCACTGCTTAGGTACAAACTTGTCCCTGCTAAATCTTTTTTGGCAGTTAGAATTTTGTTTGTTAACATGCTGTGATGAGTGCCATGTCACTAGTAAATTTTATTTTATGCTGACAAAAGCATAATTAACTATTCGGTTTCCCCTTGGTAGCTTGAAATTGGTTTCATTTGTAAGTTATTAACTCTATAGTGGATGTTTAAGGAAATACCAAGGTGAAGATTGTTTACTTAATTCCAGTGCAGTAAATCATGGAGTTCCAAGTCTGTCCTTTGCTTGTATGGAAGCGATGTTTAGTGCTGATCAGTAGAGTACACTAAACAGTCATTAAATATCTGATGTACAAAATATTGGTAGACATCAATAAGCTGATGACTGTTCTAAACTGAAATGCAGTGATAGACAGCATACGTTGTGTATTAAAATATTACCTGAACTCATTTTCCTTGATTTAAATTTTCATATGTGTAATAACCTGTTCACTTTGTTACTTGTGTGGTTTGGCTAAAAGCCTTCTAGTGCAAATGCAGACCTATAGTGTCCGTATCTCCTCTACAGTATTATTGTGGATTGTAATGCATCTTGATATCCTTTGATATTTAACGGTTTGCTTGTAGGATAAGAGTCTGATTTGAAGACCATATTTTGCATCCCTATGTCAGTTGGTTGTGGGTTGAATTTTGTATTCTTGTTTTTCCTTTTGTTCCTCCAGTGGCAAACACTAATCGTGTTTAAAAAAACCACTTCTTTGAAAGATTTTAAGCTTCTATTCTTCTCTTGTATTTTGGGCTATTTCTATGAAGAAGAAAGAAAATGGTAATTGAGAATAGCAAATGAAGGAATATTATTTTGATTATGGGGGTTTCTGATGTCTCAGTCATTTTTTTAACATGTGGAATCACATATAGATGAACTCTAAAAGCTTAAATTTGGAATCAAAATCTGTGTCACTATCACTGGCATTGTAGATATGGATTCATATTTTGTATAAACAAAATTATAAGTAATGTCAGTTTTATATGTTAGATTATTATTAAAGTTTTACTGTTCATCAGCTCTCAAAGTAATTTTTGTAGTTACATATCATAGTTTCTTTTAGAGATCTTTATTTTTTCAGAAGACAGACGTACATCGTTTACTTAGTGGATCATTGCAGTTGCATATTTGCAAAGGCAAAGATTCTAAGAACAGTGAGGCCAGCCACATCACACACATGCTATAGTACCATTTTTCTGTGTAAACATGAATCTCACTAGATCATTGTTAATGTTATGAAGTAGTTTGTTAGTATTCCAATTGTGTGTTAGACTTTTTAAGCCTTGATTTTTGTTTATTTCAACTCTAGCACTAATATTATCAAACATCAGTGCTCTTCTACCACCTAGTTATGTATAATTCCATATAAAATTTCATATTCTCATATGTTGAAGAAACCACTAAGAATTCTACATACCAGAGGTAGACCACAGTCCTGCAGATGACCTCAATTTTCTCTGAAATCAAAGCAGGTGAATGATGTTTAGTTAGATCAGGTAAAATGAGCAGCAGGCCAGGAGATGCCCTCCAGACTTGAAACTTCTACATACAGACATGCACCAAGAGACCTAACAGATTTAGTCCATTTCCTTTGCATTTTTGGAGTGTTTTGTCTTGACAGCAAGAACGTGTCAGGTTGACCAATTTTCTTGTGGGAATGGACGCTGTATTCCGACATCATGGCTATGTGACAGGGAGGATGATTGTGGAGATGAAACTGATGAAATGACATCGTGTGGTAAGTAAAATTTCTTTTGGGGAGAGAAGTAAAATTATTCTGTGAGAAGTTAAACATATAAGGATCTCTTACACATGAACTTATGGATAGAAAAAGTATGTTTTTATATGAACTGAGAATACTCTTTCTGAAATTGAGAATAGAATTTGATTAATAAATAAACCCAAAGTAAAGACTGCATTTTCTATTAATGAGTTTCTAACTACAACACGAAATATGCACATCAGTCAACACTTTTCTAATTTACAGCCCATTATCAAATACTGTCACCCTCAGAAATTCGTATTTATCTTGGCCACATACCTTTTCACATGGGCCTCTTCAGCATGTTCTAGATGTCCATAAAATCAGACTGTTTCAAGTCTGAACAGAAGGATGTTTTGATCTTGCGTTTTGCAGAAAAAATTAGTTATTCTTGGTTATATTATGAGAGAGTATCAGCAGCTCTGCTGATTGCTGCTTGACTGAGATATTGCAAAGAGAGGTGCACTCGCTCTGATCAACTGCTTCCAAACAATTAAGGTTTTTATAAGTCAGCATGACTGCCTTCATCTGTTTGGTAGGTCACAGGTAACTGCTGTGAGTCTGAGAGCAAAAGGGTCAATGAGCTCTCTGCAGAGTATTGTATCAGGGTGTTCCCTGTTTACAAGGTAATATTTGTGATATTTGAATTACTAATATGAATTAGTAAGTGTGTTGCACTATAATAGGATCTGTTTCTGAAATTACTTATCAAGAGTTTCCAAGAAGGAATGCTGACTGATTATTTTAGTAGCATCAGCTGTGTTTCTTCCCATGTTTTTTGTTTGGTATCCTGTCAGCTGATCTGGAATATTTTTTCAGATCATTTAATCAGCGTTTATTTCACCTGTTGTTTTTCACTTTGGCCAAACTTTACGTATGTTTTGTGTTTTAGAATCTTGTTTCTTTATCCTCGAGCAGTATGGTTGTGCGAATGTGTCAAATATTTCATTTTTCATTCTGCCTTATAATTTGATGGCTAATGGGCATGCTAATGGCATTCATTTAGCTATTGTGTTTAGTGGCATATATTTTCTTCTATGAAACAGTTTAAAATTCTTCTTGTATTCACAAGTTCTTATATTAAACGTAAAATCATGGTTTGCTTTTTGTTACCATTACAAATAGTTGATTTTTAATTGCACCAGTCCTCAGCTATGAATAACTTTTGGCTCCTGTTGATTCAAGAACTTAAGCATACTTACATTGGCGTATAGTTAGGGTGAGCAGGACTGGAAAGATGATGCCAGTATCATAATGCATAGACTTTTTCTTAAGATACAACCAGATTTACTAAGAAGCATGACATTTCTGAAGAAGATTTGAAGAGAGACCCTTATTTTTCTACCGCTTTCCTGAAGGAAACAAGAGCTGTGGTCAATTTTGTGTGTCCATCAGTTTATCAGTTCATTGTCATACCATTTGCACTCAATAACAGAAGGGTGCAAGAAGTCTCAAAGAACCAGAGCTTTTATAAGGCAGCTGGATAGGACAGAGAAATGAGATTGGTGTCTACGCTGTGGAGAGACTCCACTGTGAGCTCGAGGCACCTTTCTTGCTTTCTTTGTCTGCAGGGCGATCAGCACAGGGAGGGCTGTGAGTCAGCTACAGGATGTGCATCTCTTTGCTGTAAAATAGCAAAGGAAAGGAGTACTGGGAAGACCATAGGGACAATGAGGGGAAGTATTGTGCCTGTCCTCTAGAGCATGAGAGGGAGCTGTGGATAATGGTGGAGGTTGGGGCTGTGAGAAGCAAACACTGGAGGTACTGCAAAACATCCTTGGAAAGACTGTAGTTGCCTGAGAATCATGAGATGAGTGGTGGTGAGGGTGATCACAATTAATTTTAATTCATTTCTGGATCTTTATACAGGTCTTGGGTAGACAGAACATAAAGAAAATAAAGTCATTAAGACATTAATGTATGGAAAAGGGGAAAACTGCATTTAATATATGAGTTAAATTTGTGGAAAAATTATGGAACAGCTAAAAAGCAAAATTAAAAGTTCCTTTCAGCTTTGCTTGAAGCACATAAGGCATATATTGTAGCTAAGTGCCATTGTAGTTGCACATCTCCATTATCTTCCTCGGAACAGATTTTTGTTGTCACTGTAATGTGTTCCCCAGGAAAAACAACTTTTTTGTTTATTTAAAAAAAAACAAACAAACAAAAAAAAAACCCCAAACAACAAACATCCTTTCTAGGAATAATTGACAAAGTGTTGTCATCAGTGTTAACATTTCTTCCCACCCTTTTATGTGTTGAAGCAGAAGAGTAATCACTTCAGTCTTGGGATGTTCTTGGTGATCTCTAAAGTTGATGCAGCTGGTTTGTTGCTTCATGTGTGACTTTTTTTTTAAGCCAAAAGTTTCCCTGAGCTTCTGTAAAAAAAAAAAAAAAAGTTTGCTGCATGTTTTAAAAGTTTATAAAAACTTTTCAATACTAATTGCATGGCCTAATTCTCAAAATCATTGTGAAGTTTAGCAAGTTTAGCTTTGTCATCTCAATTGTGACAACACTAGAACAATGTAGCTGGAGCAGTCTAACGAGGAATACGCTTTGAGATTTGTTGTACTCTTGAGCACTTTTGCTGTGGCTGACAGGACTATGCACCATTTTGGACATTTCTTTCTGTTGCATTTAGGATGTACTGTGTAGGAACTTCCAACATGAAATCCTTGTGAAGGATAAAGGAGTGAAGGATAAACACCTTTAAGTAGCAGTTGTGGCAGATAGTTCATGTTGTCATCCGTAGTTTGCATTAGGTATCAGTTAGTGAGAGATGTCTTATTCTCTTGATGGTCTGTGTAAAGAACTTAGGCTCCTCTTATTCCTGTTGAATCAAGTTAGACTTTCAGGCTGTTTCCTATGATTTACTAGGTTTTGTAAAGTAGATCTTGTATTTTCCAAACTGGCTGGGTGCTGTTTAACATGTTAATGGTATGAATACACATTCCTCGCTATATCATTGCTTTTAGAAGAAAAAGAAGTCTGAAAAAATTGAAGTTGTTCTATGCAGAAGTGTATTAGACAATTATAAAAACAAATCCCTATGTGTAATATAGATGAGTCTCTATGAATGATATTGTCTCAGTTTTCTACTACTTCTACTGGAATGCTTGGAGGAAATGATTGTAAATACTGACATTTTACTTTTGGATTTTATTATGTCAATGTACAGTAACTTTATTTCTTGACTGTTCTTTTGCTTTGTACTTAACCTTCTCATTTTATAGTCTTCCATTTCCTGTCTTTTACTGTCAGTGTTACTGCAATTGGAGAACTGTTTTATATAAATAAACACATTGAAAATATTGTTTGTATCAGTAGTCAAACTGTGATATATGGTCATAACATAGTTGTAAATCGTAGAATCATTTAGGTTGGAAAAGACCTTTAAGATCATCTAGTCCAACCATTGACCCTACTCTACCAGATCTGCCACTAAACCATGTCTCTAAGCACCACATCTACACGACTTTTAAACACATCTAGGGATGGTGACTCAACCACCTCCCTGGGCAGCCTGTTCCAATGTTTGATGACTCTTGCAGTGAAATATT
>VFFE01007179.1:943963-965021 GCA_008921705.1 Burhinus oedicnemus | reverse complement strand
TATATATAAAAAATAAAAAAAAAAAAAAAAAAAAAAAAAAAAAAAAAAAAACAAACAAACAAAAAAAAAAAAAAAAAAAAAAAAAAAAAAAAAAAAAAACAAACAAAAAAACCCCACAACATGGCAACTTTTAATAAAATAAACCATATATTTATAGACAGTCCTATAAGAATTGATTCAAATAATGCTTTTTGGTGCAAACAGGAATGTATATGTTTATCATGTCCATGTTATTGTCGTTAGTATGTTACGAAATACTAGAAATACAGTGGTAATAGTTTGGAAAAAGGAGGGCAAGGATAAAATTGAAAAGGCTATAATCTAGAAAACACTTAGAACATTAATACGTGATGAATAATTAAAATCACATAGTTAATATGTTTTGAAACATTCAAGACTGATTCCGTAGCTGCACTGAACTGAAGTTCATTGCTGTGGAATTCAGGAAGGCTACAACTAGTCTGCCAGGGCTGTAATACCACAAGCCAGGCAGATGCTGGGGCCAGAACTCTTGTGTCAGTAGAGCAAAGATGTGACCTTTCATGTTTTGTGAACTAGAAGATGAACCTTGTTGGAAAAAAGAGGAGAATGAAGGAGGAGGGAATGTAGCTTGAGGGTGAGAGGCAGGGCTTACAAAGCACCAGGAAAACTTCATCAGCCTTGGTCTTCCTTACATCTCCAAATTCGTTCTTGTCTGAAAGCTGTGCAAAGCAAAACAAAAAAATTGGTATTTACCTTGAGCCTGTAGTGGAGGGTGCAGTGAGCAGGATAAGAAAGAACTTGTCTGAGGCTTGTGTTGGAGTGATGAGTCAGAAAGGATTAGTGAGTTTGGAGTGTTACACTTGGGGACTCTGATTTTGGCTTTGGTTAGGAAGGGGGATTCTAAGTCCATGTAGGCTTGGCATGGAAAAAACTCACATGAGAAAGTTCTTCAATGTAATTCTTATTTTTCTAAGAAACTCCCTCCCCTGGAAGATGCAATGGGAAGGAATTTCAGTGCAGTCCTGATGGGAACTGTGTTCCTGAGTTGTGGCGCTGTGATGGAGAGAAGGACTGTGAAGATGGTAGTGATGAAAAAGGCTGTAATGGAACTATACGACTATGTGACGAAAAAACAAAGTTCTCCTGCAAGAGTACAGGTATATGCTTGCAGCTATGTTTTGCTCTTGTTTACTCAGTCTGTGTGTCTGTCTGTTTGTGTGATTTGATCACATATCTACTATTTGAATACTGCTTCTAATGTTTGATACTACTGATCTGACTTACTGTACTTAAACCAGAAAAAGAATATTAATATACTTCTCCTAACCTGTTTTCTGATTTACAATATAAAATGGATGGGTTTTGAGATTACTTAAAGCTGAAACTGTTCTGTATGATAGTCCATCAAATACTTAAATGAAACATTTAATAGTACTTCAAAGTCCAAGTATTTTCTTCTATTTTTCATCTTTGGCCCTACAAGTAAGTTGATTGAAATGGTATGAAGTAATTAACTAGAAGACATCAAAGGATTATAACTACAGCACTGGAAATTTGAACCACAATATTGGAAGAAAAATACGTTCTTTGAGAATGTTTAAAATAAAATTTTGCTAAGTATACTTCATTAAAACATGTGAAAAGAAAGTGACAATCTTTACATGAGGGTATTTTGCAAAATAGTGCTTAGATGGAACATTTTCTTAAGGGACAGTCTAGTTAAGGAAGAAATTAATATATGTCAGCATTGTATTAATCTTTTTACAATTTCTTCAAAGCTTAATGAAATATTGGGGGTAAAATAACCTCTAAAAGCAAAATTTAGTTCAGGATATAGTAAGTAGCAATATTGTTGCCATTAGGCAACTATAATTATTACAGGAAAGGAGAAGCCATTCTAATGCCTGTGTGCATAGTATTATCATGCTAAGCATGATAAATGTTGCAGTCTAGTTATGTAAGCTCTGTCCAAAAGTATTTGTGAATGTGTATGAGTACAGTAAGATACTTTATTCAAACCTGCAGTGTGAACAGAGAGTTCATTTTTAATATGTGAACTACTTTAGGATGTCTTAGAAGTGCTTGGAGGCTTGCTACTACTTGGATTTTAAAGTTGTAGAAATCATAATGTCCACATAAATAAATATGAAATACTGAATTTCATCTAAACAAAACATTTACTTTTGTGTTCTTACAGTTTCCATAAAGATGTATAGAACAAGTAGCTGATAAATGAAATAGCTTCAATAAGTAAAAAGGGTTATACAATCGTCTGTTCCCTGAAACAGACTGATAGAAACGCTGACACTGGAAATACACTTCTTCCTGGTACTGTATTTTTCCTAGTGCTTAAATGGGGAAAAGGTCCCAAACTGTGCTGCCTGGTTATACGTTTACCTATGTTATTGTATTATGGCAGTCCCATGCACAAATATAGGCTGGGTGGATCGAGTGCAGCCCTGAGGAGAGGGACTTGGAGGTGTTGGTAGATGAGAAGCTCAACATGAGCCGGCAACGTGCGCTCGCAGCTCAGAAGGCCAACTGCATCCTGGGCTGCACCAAAAGAAGCGTGGCCAGCAGGTCGAGGGAGGTCATTCTGCCCCTCCACTCCGCTCTCGTGAGCCCCCACCTGGAGTACCATGTCCAGCTCTGGTAGACCCCAGCATAAGAAGGACATGGACCTGTTGGAGCGAGTCCAGAGGAGGGCCACAAAGGTGATCAGAGGATTAGAGCACCTCTGCTATGAGAACAGGTTGAGAGAGTTGGGGTTGTTCAGCCTGGAGAAGAGAAGGTACCAGGGAGACCTTAGAGCAGCCTTCCAGTATCTGAAAGGGGCCTGCAAGAGCGCTGGAGAGGGACTTTTTACAAGGGCATGTAATGATAGGACGAGGGGTACTGACTTCAAACTGGAAGAGGGGAGATTTAGATTAGGTCTCAGGAAGAAATTCTTTACTGTGAGGGTGGTGAGACACTGGGACAGGTTGCCTAGAGGAGCTGTGGATGCCCCATCCCTGGAGGTGTTCAAGGCCAGGTTGGATGGGGCTTTGAGCAACCTGGTCTAGTGGGAGGTGTCACTGCCCATATCAGGGGGTTGGAACTAGATGGTCTTTAAGGTCCCTTCCACCTAAACTGTTCTATGATTCTATGTTTACAGTTGTGCGCAAGGAGGGCAATATCTCAATGAGTTTACAAGATGAGGGTGAAATGTGACTTCTCTAGCTGCCACATATAAATACAGCAAAAAAAATTATTTTCATCAAACACCTGCTAAGTTCAAGGGTATATGGCTTTGATTTAGAGGAAGATGCAATGATGCTTCTTGGTTGTATGGAAACATCACTTTAGGAATCAGTTATGATAGTTTCACCCATAATTTTTTTCTTTCGCTATTTTCCTTCCATTAGTCCTGGGAGGCAGAAAATTGTTATTCTGGAAGGGGGCATGTTGGTAATGCATTGGAACAGAAAAGAACAAAAGGAAATTTTTGTTTAGCTACTTTTCAGTTTAATTCCATATGGTGGGACAAATGAGTAATAATGGTTTTATGAGAAATAGTTTCTGTCATGATCCTTTCAGGTTTCAGAATAAACGTCATATTCCCTGTGGATTAATCTAAAGGAATAATACTGTCTGGCTTCCACACTTATGAGAATTGTTCAGAGGAGGAGAAACTGGTTAATTCTCTCCTTATAGCTTGCTAGGTGGTGACATCTGATTTCCTAGTACAAAATATGATGGGTCTGGGTAGGGATGTGTGTATGGGAGGAAGCGAAACAGCCAATATGTTTTGAGGGAAATGACAGTTGGTGAGAACAGTAATAGCAATATGTTACTGTCCACTTTTTTACTTCCTTTTTGGTTTATGGCTGTAAATAGTAGCTGCAGGGTCTTTCCCTACTGTAGTTTTTGTTGGCTCTGGTTAACCTGTCACAATGCCGCAGGCATGAGTGTCATGTTACAATTATAGCATTTGTCAGCCTTCAGCCAATGGTGATTTTTCTGCTTAGAATAATGGTGGTCTCAAGAACCCATCATATCCAGCCCCTTTTCTGATATGCACTTAAGAATATCCAGTAGAGGGTTATTCTGTAACTTATATAGATAGCCTTTGAGTAATTTACCTCTAATAGTTGAACATTTTTTTTCCTAAGAAGTCATCTGAAACTTTGCTGCAAGCTTAGTTGATTGTCTCCAACTTTTCACTGGTATAAAAATCTTTTGAATATTGAAAAACTTCTGTCATATGTCTCCTTTTTCTCTCGCATGTCTTCTATTTTTATTTTATATTTTTAAATCTTTAGTATTTTTCCTGGTCTCACTGGAACTGCTCAACCTGTGCAGTTCTTGAGCTGCGGTATCCAAAGTCAGCCAAAATGCTGCAGGGCACTTGAGTTAACAGATTTCAGAGTGACGTTTCTAATTTTTTCAAGAACATCACATGGTTGGTTGTGATGATGTGTGATGAAAAATATACTAGAGTTTGTGAAGCAGTAGGATATGAGATGTGATAACTACCTGATTGAGATTGACTACTGTCGGGCTGCTTCTAGCCAGTTATTTTCTGCTTTTAAATTAGATTAAACTTATTTTAAATTAGGCTAGACTAAATTTGATTAGACTAAGATCCAATTTCCTACTTTAAATTCTGATTCTGTCCTCCAAAAATTATTACAGGCCTGTACTTCAACTCAGTTTTATGTACTACATAAATTTATCCTTTTTATTCTGTCTTCCTACTCTGCAGTTAGTAGTACTGGACCAAGAGCAGAATCTGTGCAATCGCACTTAAAATCATCTAATTATTCTAATGATCATAATCAAGTACTTCTGTGAAGACATGCAAAAGAGCGATGAATACTTCAGTTTAGTAAGCAGTAGATCTGAACTGTGTTGTATATTTGTCATACTTACTGCTTTTTTTATTTCTTTCAAGAAGTAGTTAATTTTGTATTTTACCATTTTTAATGCTACCCTGTGGGCTATTATTTTGTACTTCCTTTTTCTTATGTGTTAATAATATACTAGGCGGGGGGAAAAGATGAGGGAAGAAGTAGGATTTCTTTGGAATGGAAAATAAGGAATGTACGTAGAGAGGAAATAATGTCAAGGGGTGCTCGTCGCAGGGATACTGGAAGAAAGCAGCAGCAATAGTGCTGTCTGGATGGGGAGTGTAAGTCAAGATAGAAGTATATGACAAGTAGAGAAGAATGGAGATATGTTAATACTGAGGAAGGCTGGGAACGAAGGGTTTTTGAGAAAAAAGATGATGAGGAAATTGGTAGGGCTGCCCTACAGATTTTGTGGGGGCTGATGAGGAGGAAAGGGTTACTGTGGCAAGATATGGCATGAGAGGAGTTTTGGAAGAAGAGAAGATTAGTAAGAACGTAAGAATGGGAAGCATGGAGGCGTTCAAAGAGTGGGTGGAAAGGATATTCGTCATAAGGTGGGTTTACCAGCATTGCTTCCACTTGTTCCCTCCCTGCTCCATCTCCGCTCTCACTTTTAGTTCTTTAGAGCTACACGTCTTGTACAAGTACTTTAATAACCTTTTTGAACACAGTTCAGAATGATGAAATTTATGACTGGAGGGGTGAATTCAGTTGACGTTAAAAATTTAAATTGAAAGAAACCACCAAAGCAAGTAAACTAGAAAATGATATATGTTGTTCCAATACTGTTTTTATCTTCAGTTCAGGTTATCATTGTTTTCTGTGGTAACAGCTGTCATCTTCAGACCCTGAATTTTTTTCTTCTCTCTCATCCAGGAGACATTTATAAACATCTGCTTTCTACTAAAAGCTTTTAAATACCAGAAATGACCTTGTTCTTGAAACAAAGTAGTTCAGTCTAAGTCTCAGGTTTGTTCTACAAGAGAAGCCAGATCATTGAACATCACAACACTTTGTTAAGTATGTCGGATTAGAACATTCTTTCATTTTGATAGGAATGAGATTGAGTCCATTCTGTAGGTTAGGAAGGCATTACAGCTGTAGGCAGCAAGAAGTAACTGCAAGAGGAAACTGAATCCAATTAACGCTCAACCAAAGTAGTTTTTCTACAGTTGAATATATAAGCTGTTGAAAAACTTCCTGGGCTCAGTATCCCAACAAAGACTGAACAGGATATAAAAAGTTAATTGTGTTGTACTTGCTGGTATTTGTAGGAAATAAAAAAAAATGTTGGAGAAGCATTTGGATCTGGCTTTCCCACACACTTGTTGCTTCAGAACTTCTGATTCACTACTTTATACGTATATCTTCCGTGTTATGCAAAAGAGCTGTAGAAAACAACAGATACATCCATTGAGGCAATTAATTTGTGATGGAGTTTTACTGAAAAGGTTCCTGGAAACCAAAAATGTGAATTTCAATAAGGGGCAATAAATAATATCAGTGAATTTTAAGTTATGATTTCAAGACAGTCGTAATATTTCATTGTCTATTTCTAGAATTTTGGCAAAGATTAATTCCTTGAACGTATATTCTGCTTAAGAACATGTCATAGCTATCATAGTGGAAGATGAATCTTTTATAATAAAATATATCTTCATTAAGTTTAAAAGAAAGGCAGGAAAACTGATTTGCTCTGTAACTATTTGTAAGTATAAAAGATTAAAAAACAGATTAAGACCTCTACTGGAAGTAATGCAAATTTACTCTGGGATCCTATTAGTTTGCTTGATGTTGATGTTTTTCGTTAGCTTTCATTCTACTGCTGTGTTATAATAATATAAAAAAATCAATGATCATTTCAAGACAATGATGAATATGGACACTTTTTTGAAACACTTGTGATTGTATGTAACGATGAACTGCATATATATATAATGCATACAACTTTGTTTCCCTGTGCCTGTGCAATTCTGTCTTTTCAGTGTAGGATATGTGGGACTTTGACCACTATAGAAAATGGTGAAAGCTTTTCATTCTAATTGACACCACTCTCTGTTTAAGTTTTCCAGGTGATTTTGCACTGGTAAAATTATGTTGTGTTGTTTGAAACCACACTCTCTGTAGTATGATCCTGAAGTTTCACTTCATGATTTTCTTGACCAAAAGTGAAGGCAGTCTCACATTTGCCTTGTGCGATGCTGCAGAAACATATTTCTTTTTTGATTGGTCTTGTTTCACTGTATTTTATCCCATTGTCATTCTGTGAGGACGACAGCACCCTTCCCATTAAAAGAAGTCTAAAGTATCAAATGAAAAGCATTACGCTAATCTTAAGCAGATATTTCTTTTAGAGGAAATTGAAATCTGCCACTGTATTATGGGAGACAGTGGAGTTACCGTTAGGGACAATTGCTACATTGTGTGGACAGCTGTATGGAATCTCTTCTGAGGTGGTTTTGTATTGAACCACGTCATAGGCGATATGGAGTAAAAGACAGCCTGTAGCAGATTTGAGACTGAAGGTGTATTAAAGAACCAAAAAGATTAGACTTTTACCCTAGTTGATTATTCTCTCGCTTGCTTCCTTCACAAAGTCATAATCCGTCTCGATTTCCTACTGGGAAGATTGCTGCTAAACTGGGAAGGGTGGGCAGAAAGTCATGTCAGTTCATGCTGTGCAACAGTTTGCAGTTACCAGTCAGACATCACCAGTCACTCTCTGGGCATCCACCAGCATTGCTGTCAACAGATCCAGACAATTCCAGGATCTTCTTTCCCATTCTGGCATGATTTTTTCCACCTAAATAGCTTATAGGCAGAAACACAGTGCAGGATCAGCTTCCTAACCCATGGTTCTACCTGTTGTCTCTTTATTAATTGGAGAATAAAGTACATGCCACTTCTGTTCAGTGCAGGTGTTATCAAAATTTACAGCTAGCCCCTACTGGTTGTAGCTAGCAAGTCACAAGTTTATGCTTGAGAGTTGAAAAATTGTTTGGGACAGGAGCGCACCCTCCCCGTACATTCATAATCTCAGTTATTTTTCACCTATTAAAATCCCTGGCTTGGGTGATTCTAATTTAATACTTTTATGTTTTTTAAAGATCATAACTCCTTTCTCAGTCAAGAGACTGTCTTGCATCTCTAAACGTTTGATGGTCAGCACAAAAGTGGTTTTGGGGTTTTTTTCCCCCCTTTTGAAGAGTGAAGGAAATGATCTGAACCCTGCTTTGATGAAAATGAAATCATGTAAGAAGTTTCATCTGCTGTAGCTATTTTGTCTAAAAGCTGATCATTTATCTGATATAATCTGGGAATGTGTTGTGTGTACTTCCTAGAAAGATTTTTGCTTCTCAAACCCATGCTAATAGAAAGTCATATATTGAAACATTTCTCCTATGGAAGGTGGTTGGAGCAGAAGATAAAAGAAGAGATGAAGAAAAGCAGAAATTAAAACAAAAATTAAAATATTTTAGTATAATTTGGTATATTTAACAGATGATGAGGATGCGTCCTGCCTGTATGCAGTTCTGTTCAGTGTCGAAATAATTAGGATTGATGTTGTTTGGAAAATTGGACTGTCAACACTGATGTGGGTGATGCTTCAGAGTATAAGTACAAGTTGGTTTCTTTCTGTTCATCTGCGAGGAAACTACTATTAATAGAAAAGCATAATTTAAAAAAAAATAAATCTGTGTAATGTTACTGAAGGTTTTTACTAAAGTTTGCTTCCAGTCTGATTTCCTGTGTTTATTGTCTCTTTTCTCCAAGGGAGATGCATTAGCAAAGCGTGGCTATGTGATGGCGATATTGATTGTGAGGATCAGTCTGATGAGGATAATTGCGAGGGCTATATGTGTGGACCACCAAAATACCCTTGTGCTAATGATACCTCCATCTGCCTACAGCCTGAGAAGCTCTGCAATGGGAGAAGAGATTGTCCTGATGGATCTGATGAAGGCGATCTTTGTGGTACTTCTTTTAGACATGTTTTCCTGATTATCCTTGCTATTGTCTGTCACAATACTTACTGTTGAAAAAACAGTTCTCATGTTAATCTTACTGAAATTTTATCTCAGTAGCCTATGTGAGGATTTTTACTTAACTTAAATCGTATTGGGTTTGTGCTTAAAGTATTAGTTTTCTTCAAATAAATGCAGACATAGTTCCTTAGGTAAGACTTTCATTCCCTAACCCCATAAAATACTCCTGGAGGTAAACAATCTAAAAGGCTCTGGTATATATGAAAAGATTTAAGCTAATTTGCAGTTCTCTCCAACTACAGAAGCTTGAGTTGATAGAATCCTGTCAGTAGCTGTGTAGGAGTTCATGAAGACATGCATTGGGATGACTAGGAGTTAACATGTCTCCTGATGGTGGCGTTGAAAGGATTTCATGGCATGTCAGACAATGTAGGTTATCTCAGCAAAATTGTATTCAGTAAAAAATGTACAAAAATAATTTTATAAATCTGACAGAAGTATAACAGATAAGCTAATTGAATGATTATAAAACATATGCAAAGATAAAATGAATAGATTTTAAGACAACTTACAATACTATAGCCATAGTATTGTACTACAGTGATGGTTTAGGGATAAAAGTGAAAGTGGTTTGTAGAAAAACTTAGGTAATTTTATAATGATTTTTATATAATTAATTATTTTATAATTATTATATAACTATATATAATGTATACTGTTATTATATAATTATATAATTATTAATTAAATAATAATTGTTATGTCAACAATTTGCCTCTCCCCACTGACCTTGCTTTGCATAAAATGTTTTACAATCTCCAGCATCATTACAAAGCACGTGGAGATGTTTGCAAGCATTTTCATTCTTTAGGACCTGTCTTTACTAGGAGACTGTGCTGGGCTAAGCTCAGCTGCTTAGCGTAGGAAGCAGAGTTCACTGGCTGGGCAACAGCTGCTGCAGGATATGGCAGAGACACCTTTACGTTGTCCTGCTCTGTTGGCCTGCAGACTGTAAGAGGGCATCTTAAATTCACTGTTCCTCTGGAATATATGTTAAGATTATGTTGTAGACCTAAATCCCCTGAGAGCTACATATGAATCCCATGCTGTCTAGTCTCCAGGGGAAAGAAATTATAGTCTAAGGTTATTTATATTATTTTTATGCTATTTCTGTGTATGGACAATTATCTTCCTACTAGTAGTAGCCCATTATGACACCTCTATCCTGTTGGGTACTGTATAGGGCCAAGCTTGGTTTTTAATGGTTGTTACAACTTCTAGATGGTGTGTTATTGGTCAACAGGTATTTCGGCAGTTGTTAATTATTTTGTTTGAAAACATACCTAACCATAACCTAAAGGGCAAATATGGGATGTTGTTCAACACATTTGCACATTAGACACATTAAAGAACTTGATTCTTTTTTGTCATGATAAAAAAAGCCACAAAAAAAACCCAAAACCTTGAAATCTGAACAAAGGACTGTTAGAAGGCAGCTTTTTAAAAAAAAAAAAAAATATTTTTATTAAGTGGGAAGGAAATAATTCTTCTGTAGAAAACTGTTGTGGTTTTGCATCTTATCACAAGTGAGCAAGGCTTTCAGAGACTTGTTAGAATCAAACAAAATAACTAAAAGACACAAATAGATTAAAAAATAAAAGTGAAGCCTGGTTTTCAGTACAACAATGGACTGGTTTGGCCCTCCTGTTGATTCCCTGGATATCAGTAGTACTAGGGGGTAAGGAGTAGTTCTATGCTTTTTTGCTCCAGAGGTCACAGAATTTCTCACAGGCACAATTATCATGCTTTTAATGCAGATGCTTTAAAGGTTTCACAAATCACCTTCAATTCATTTAGCAGAGCTTTGCAAATCATCAGTTACCTGCAGAGTATAATGTGAGAGCACTGACACAGAGAATGCAGAAGTAGTATTCTCTAGTAGCTGTTACTGGAAAAGGAAGAGAAAGAAATCCTGGTTTTTACTTCTCATTTGTACATGTTTCTTTGACAAGTTGCTTGTGATATAGACAGGACTAAGACTTGGAGCCTTCTCCCTGAAAGCTCAAGTGGCCGGAAGCAAGGGAAGTGTTTGGGAAAGTATGATTATTTCTCTGTGCATCAGCTTTCAGATACCATTGAAGATGGTTGAGTTATAACAGTCATTGGACTGGTTCTGTATGGACACTCTTTAATTATTAATGAATGAAATAATACGCATGAAAGTCTGAAAACGTACATATGTTGTATGTCTGCCATGCTAAGACCTTGAAAGGTTGCAGTAAAGCTACCATGCTGAATACTTACAAATTAGATAATTTAAAAAAAAAAAAAAACAGAAAGCTGTTTAACAAATGTAAAATCCATTTTGCATTTCTTTAGAGGCCTTTTATGTATTTTAGTTCACCTGGTGACTTTAGGAATATAACTGACAGCCCTTGCAGCACTTAATGTTTTTCTTTTTTTCCATGTTATTTCAGATGAATGTTCACTTAACAATGGTGGATGTAGCCATCAATGTTCTGTGGTTCCTGGAGGAAGAATTGTATGCTCCTGCCCTGCAGGATTCAGTCTTGGTATAGACAACAAAACTTGTGAGATCATGGATTACTGTACCAAGCACCTTAAGTGTAGTCAAGTATGTGAACAGCATAAAAATACTGTCAAGTGCTCATGTTACGAAGGCTGGAAGCTCAGTAAGGATGGAGAAAATTGCGTTAGTACTCGTAAGTTGAAATTCTGTATATTTTCAATATTCCAGATGTTAATACCCATTATGTCCGTTTAGTTGAGAGGTTATTTCCTTTTTTTTTTTCCAATAAAAAAATATAGGCTTGGATTATCCAAATGTATGGCTGATAGCAATCTGAAGAACTCATTAAACCTGTCCTTATTCCTGATGCAGGATGAAGGGGTATTGCAATGTTAGTTCCTTGCTTATAAGTCTTTCTAAGACTGTTAATACCAAATAATGTCTAAGTTTGAAGTTTTATATAGTTTTTCATGTATATTTAATATGCAGGGGATATATATATATGTAAGTGTGTATATATATATGGAATATGAGGGATTTTCTTTGTACTTTGGAGAAACAGTGTCGCGGGATGGAAGTATCAGACACAGTTATGATTTAGCAGCAGTTCAGTTTTATTTGTGATTTGAGGCAGATCAAGAGATTGAGTTTTAGCAGTGCTTAATCATTAACTGATTTAAAGATTTACAAAGTGATTTAACTAAATAAATGAACAGTGACTTGATTACAGATTCGAAGATGACAAGATTCACACTAACTTAATATAAGGTATCCCAAACCAATACATATACATACGACAGCAAAGCACAGATTTCAGATTAATGTATATACATATAAACAAAGCGCATGAGTGCGTACGCACACACACACACACAAACACGCACACACCGCAGTTTATAACCGCTGAGATCGAAGATCTCTTAATATCGCACGACTTACTTAGTCGGCGGGTACCCCTTTTTAACTCCTACACGTGCACGGAAAATGGAAGAACATCCACATCCATAAAGCTAATGCATACAAACATATAAATGGAGAGGTGGATGAAATAGAGGCTAGCCTATAGTTAAAATTTCCCTTCTGAGTTAGGGTAAATACTCACAATGCATCGGCATTCCTCAACAGGCGGTAATTGAGGATTGAGAAGGGTTATCTCGCCCTGGTCCTTAGTCTTTGCGAAGTTTGCCTGAGACAGTGTCGCGACTCAGGGGAGGTCCTGGCCACAGCTGCGATCCAGAAGAGCTTAAAGGGTCTTCACTAGAATCGCTACTTATAGGGTCCGAGATAATTGACTTTTGTCAGGTAATTTTCCACTCTGGCCCAACTCAGATGATGGAATATTCTGGTACTTTCCACCAGCTGTGCAAGCCCAAAACTTGCTAGATCTGCAAGTTCTGGTACCAACTCCCTTTGGGCCATGAGCCAGGTCCAGATGTACTGGGCTGTCAGGGAGTGATATCCCCAAGTGATAGGGGAAGCAAGAGCCAGGCGCGTTAAGGGAATGCCTTAATGCTCTGGTCCTTAATTTTCTGCAATTCATGCCTGACATTCCTTAGGTTGGTATGCGGCCCAGGGATGGGGAATCGCACCAAGTACCGAGTGGCCGGGGGAGGGGAGGGTTGCACCACCACAAATGGATCAATCTGTGACACCGTGATATTGATCAGTTTTACTTGAGGGTTCAGAAGTTTAATTTTGAACGTGCATGCATACACATACAGTCAATTATCTACTGCCTGTTAGCATTCACAATTTAAGCTATTTTTTCACCTACGACATTCTGCTACTTGTTTTTTGACATTCATAAGCCCGTTCAGCTCACTAATCAAGAAGAAAACCAACATAAGTCAAAACGGGAGAGGGGAATGCATTCCCCTCATTACTCACTATTAATATTTACTGAAACATGATTTAGAAACTATGTTACGGGTGTCTTTTTCAAGTGCAGTGTGAATATGTGTATAAAATACAAACATGAATGTGCAATGTAAACTGTCATCACATCTTTACCCCTCCCCGCAGGGGGTTAAAAATAACATTGATTTTGCTGTCTAGATTTTTGAAACTTCAGTTTAGGATTCTTTGATATTTTTCTTCTTTATTTTCTTTATTTTTTGATGGTATCTTGTAAATTCTGAGTAGAAATACGTCCCAACTTATTTGAGTATTTCCCAATTCAATAGATATCATGATTAAGATGTTCTTTATTTGTTCCAGATACTCAGCATTTCCTCAAATGAATCACATGAAAAAACTCTGAACCAGTAAGCTAGAAATAAAAGCCCAAGTCTCCTATTGCTAGTCACCATAACTAATTTAGTAGTTAGCAGCCAACTTAATGGTCCATATTTCAGAAAAGGCAAATTCTAATACTTCTGCTTTGACAATGTTTGAGCTAATTTACAAAACATTTTAGAACTTCGTTACAGTAGTAACGAAGCCCATAATTTACTAATGGCCAAAATATCTATTGCGTGTTATAAGAATAATGTTTCTTTTTGCCCAAACAATGAATAATCAAAATTTAGTTTTATGTCATGGATGTTCTCTTAAATTACACATCTTGCCTTTGAGCTATTTTTTTAATTCATTAAGAATGTGGTTTACTTTCATCAGGCTGGAATAACTGTTGTTATAATTTCCAGAATGATCTCCAAATTGAGTCTCTGTGTCTCCATGATTGTTACTATTGTGTGTAAATAGTTACTACTACACTATGAAATCAGGAACGTATGTTGTTCAGACAGTACTGAGCTATGTTGATAGTAAACTCTCAAATCATGCTTCAATGGCATATTACTGTGGTTCTGTATATCTGAACCTTATTTTATTGCTGTTAAAATTCTTACTTTGCGACGCTGCTTTAGTCATTCTCATTGACATTTGATCAATCTAATTTGTTTTATTATTGACATTTCCAATAATTGAAAAAGTGCATTCTTACTGGGTTACAGAAATGAAAGGATTAAAAGCATTTAAGGCAGTGTTAGTAACTTGGTGGAGGAAAGCTTGAAACAAACTTTAAATTAAAGCAAATAGAAAAGACCCGTTTTTGTAAGCTAAGGGAGAAAACCCCAAAGTGAAATATACTCACTTGTGCTGAAAAGTAAGGAAGGTGAGACTACAGTTTCTCAGGTTTTCTTAAGCCTGCTTAATGTTTACTGATGTTGGTGAGAATCTGAAGTTACAAACTGATTTTTACAGATTTTTCTCAAAGAATGTAATATTAAATATATGATCTAAGACTGGTGATGTCAGCTAGTACAAAGAAAAAATGATACCTTTCTTTACAAACTTTAAAGATACTGTCCTAATGCCATCAAAGCTGCAACAAAATTATCCCATATTAAATATGACATATGCTTTTACAGTCACTAATAATCTTTGCCCCTTTCAGTTTATTTCATTTGAAAGTCATGATAAATACTCTGAAGGACAGATACTCTGATACTTTAGTTGTTGACTATGCGAACAGCATTTTAGTAAAGTGAGCACGATTTTGGTCTCATTTGTGAATCTGTTAGCCTCAAAATGTCCATACCATTTATGTCTGTGTGCATGAGACCTTAAATGAACAGAAAATAAAGAAAAAAGCTTTCAAGTACTATTACAAGTAGAGTTCAAAGTGATCTTGCAAAGATAAACAGTGCCCCAAATGCCAGACTGCTTCTTCAATAATACCAGTTGGTATAAAGTAATTCTTAGAAGACCTATAGTGATTTAAAATGCCTTGAACTGGGAGTAGATGTGTTATATTAGAGCAGTAACTAATAATCATTTTTGCAGGAGAGAAAAATTACTCAGAGGAAAATGGTTACCTTGCCCTTACGTACATTTTTTTGCTATCTAAAATAGCACTTCCCTATAGACAGTCAAACATTTCACTAGCACACAGCAATAGCCTGTAAAGTTAGTATGCAGCACTTCGCTTTTTCAAAATATTGTAAAAACATTTACTTGAGTGTCCATCAGAAATCTCATGGGAATATGAATGCTGACAATGCAGTAATGTATGTGATTTTTTTTTTTTTTTTAATGGCATGTCAGAATCAAATAGTGTGCTTGTCAGACGAACCTAATGAAATACCAGAGAAATATAATGAGTTATGGAATAATAAGTATATAGAAATAAATTGTGTAAATTGAGCAGTTCTTTTCTTTATAGTTTCTCTTTCAATGTCTTTCTCGTAGTTTCCCCTGTTTTCCCTTATTTCTGCTGATGTTCTCTTCATTTCTTAAGGGTTTTAAGTGTTGTTGCGTTTTTCTTACTCAGAGTTTTTTCACTTGTCGTATCTCTTGTTTTGTCTAGTTTGCTTATTGCTGTTCTGCCATGTGTACTGTTACGTTACTGACTTCCCAAAGACTAAATGTTTCATTCACGTTTAAATTTGTATTGATTGAACTAAAAGTATGCTACAGAGTTCCATTATTCAGATAGAAAGTCAATATAAATTATATATTTTCATACTTTTCTTCCTAGTTTCTCATGGAACACATTTCAAAATAAGTTGTGCTGATATATTGCACTTGAACTCTTTGAGTTTATAATAAGGATACAGAAAAAAAAAATGTTCTTGAAAGATGTTTAAATTTCATGTTTATGTTCAGCCTTTCAGAATTTGGTATAATAAAAGTTCGATGAACTCAGAAACATTTAGCTTAGTATAGATTTAGTTAAAAAATAACTGTCAACCTTTTCTAAGCTGTGGGAACTGTTATATGACTCTCTATATATATATATTTGGAAAAGAAGATGATGTGTCTCTATGTTTGATCTGTTTTAGCTGGGTTTAAATTCAATTTTGTTATAATTTCCAGATAGCTTTCAATGCTAAAATGGGTGTGGGGTGAGGTGGTCCAGTCGAATCATCTCTGAGCAATGTCAAACTTTTCATGAATTGGGTTTTTTTTTCAGACTCTTTATGAAGCTATCATTTTCCTTTGAGGTAAATTGCATAAGAGCACAGTGTAGGTTGCTTGCTGGGCTACTGTTATTACAGTAAGCTTCCGTTAGCGTTTTTCCCGAGAAAGAATTTTAAATTAAAACCACTGGAAAAGGTGAAGCATTATTCTTTCTATACAGTCTTTTTTGAGCATGTTGTTTAGGCAGTTTTTTCTATCAGATTTTTTTCTTACAACTCTTAATGCAGTTCTTGCTTTATGTTTCTATCCTATTTTTTATACAGGGGCAAGATATTTCAGTGCCTCATTTTCCTAAAAGATTTTTTTCTAGTCTTTCTGAGTCTTCCTACTCCAGTTGATGTCTTTAATCCTTGGCCTACTTGTTATTTATATAGAAAACAAGGGTTTTCCTATTTTTAGTTCATCAGCGTTTTATGTCTTTGGAGAATTTTATGTGCTTCCACTTATCTTATTCCGTTGGTTTTTTTAAACTCAGCAATTCCAGTTTGTTCATTCTTTCCTTGCAGGCCACGCTTTCTAGACCTCTTACAACACTTGCTTGATTTCCTCTTTCATTCCTGTAATTGATTCACGTCCTTCTTTGAGCCATGCTCAAAACAAGCCTACATTGTAGACTGCCTTCACCAAAGCTTACGGGGAGGGAGTGGAAGGGTTATGTCATATTTCTTTCAAGTGCAAAACTTGAGTTGACCTTATTTACAGTGCCATGCCAATTGTTGATCTAATTTTCTAGATTCTTTCCTACAGATCTGGTATCCCATCAGTTGTATACTCAGTTTTATGCAGCTTATTATTCTTGAAACGTGGTACTTCGTACACATGCAATAAGACAATTCTAGGCTCCAGTCACCCAGGCTATGATGATTGATTGCTGCATTAGGTAAAGCAGAGTGGTGGCTGGGCTCTGGCTCACAACTCACCAGCCAGGCAATAATTACTGCTATCCATTTGGCTATATTTAAATAACCTTATCATAGAGGAACCTATGTAAAACTGGTTTCTGTCTGCTTTCTGAATTCTTTCCAGAGGAATTTTGCACTGCGATGCAGTGTCTCGTATTTTTGTTGCAATATCAACCATCCTTTTACTTTATGTAGTATCACATCTATGACTTGCCTGTATATCAGCTAACATAACCAAGGATCTGAATTTACATCTTTGTATTGTTATGGGACAGGTAAGAAAGGGGGGGGGGAAACAGCATATGACCCTCTCATTTAAACCAAAATGTCCAAATAAGGAAAATGGTGTTACTTTGCCTGCTTGCTCATTTCTTGTTGTTGACATTCATAAGTATTGTACCTTACATTTGTCGAGATCCCATTGAACTCTAATCCTTCTCATCAGTGCACTTGATAATTTGCACTGTAAGTTATGTAGCTTAAGCTAGACTTCCTCTACTTTGAATGAAAAAGCCCCTTCCAACATAGCACAGATTTATGAGGTTTCTTTTTTCCATTGTGGTGCTAATTACTGAGAAACATAAAAGAAGCTACTGGTGATGTCCATCATGTATGTTCTTATGCATTGGAGTTGCCTAAAAAAATGGTATGTCCGTAGCCTGTGGTCTCCTGCATAATAGCTGCCAATTTGTCAGAAATTGGGAAGTGCCATTAAAGCGTTTCTAAGGTTCAGATAACTGGTACTTGTGAAATAGCTACTAACATCAGTGATCCTGTTCTTCATTAAATTATTTAACTACCGCAGAGCTTTGAAAAATTGGCTTTGCAGAAAGTCATTCATTGCTTTAACAAATAGGAGGATCATTTGGAAAGTCCAAGCCAGATTATGAACAAGTAATTCAAGAGCAGAAACATAGCTCTGCTGAGGTACCTGATTAACTTAAATCATCATAGATAATTTAATCTGTATGTGCAATGGTTATCAAGAGAAGAACATGAAATTAATCTTTTCAAAGCGGTATATAAACATCTTTGGTGATAGCTTGTGGGACATTTTCTTTGAACATTTTAGAACAATGCAATATTGCCCATTGCCATAAACTGCCGATAGTCTGTCTTTTATATAAAATGGAGGTTTAATTGTATGGAAAACAAAAATCCCAGTATCATTTGTGTTTTACTCTAGAAGAAAGAACTTGGGGGGGTGGGGTGTATTAAAGTGGATATATGGAGTTCATTCAACAGTTTACAGAATGTAATTTTTGTCTTTCTTGTTTGTTTTATTAACGCAGGTACTTGTTTGTAAAAGTTTTCCTAATCTAAAATATGTAAGAACTATAATAAAAAATCACTGTTATAGTATGACTAACATACGCAGAGAGTGTTTACAGATATTTATGTATAATTTGATGTAAGCTCACAGGCACAAATAATCTAGTATTAACTGAATAGCAAAGGCAAGAGAATTTTAGTGGTAGTTGGATTTGTGATGGGGTGTATCAATAAGCATGTAAAAAGTTCACTTCCTTGCTTGGTTGTTTAGGGTGGGGTTTTTTTTAAGCAATTCAATAGAAAACACAAAGTACATTTTATATATATATTCAAATGGTACATTATGTATATTTTAGTAAATTGTTTCAACTAACTGGCATTTGAAACAATGTATAATTTAATGGATAAATTATTTCTGAAAATTTTGAGAAAACAGATTCTGATTTTCATAAGGTGCCTTTTTAAAGCTCTAATTATGGACTCCTTGTGGTAGAGCTACAAAACACAGTTCAGTTAGTTCAGTTTGGTATTCCAGAATTTAATGTTTAATATCTCTAGTTGTGATCAAAGATAATGCTAGAAGGGAGACATGAGAAGTCTGTGGGACTAAAAATGTATTTGAAAGACTCCTTATCAGAAGATGAATTGTTTTAATCATCTGTTTCTCCTGATAAAGTATTCTGTTGTTCTTATTCCACATGTCATTTACATCAATATGTAACAATATCTTCTTTATTATTCTTTTGAAATGTGTAATCTTCTGCTTCCAGATCCGTTTGAGGCTTTCATAATTTTTTCTATTCGACATGAGATCAGAAAAATTGATCTTCACAAACGTGACTACAGCCTCTTAGTTCCTGGTTTAAGAAATACGATAGCACTTGATTTTCATTTCAGTCAGAGTTTACTGTACTGGACTGATGTGGTAGAGGACAAAATTTACAGAGGCAAGCTCTCTGATACTGGAGGTATGAATTTAATCTTTAATTTCTTCGCAGTAAGAACAACTGGAGTTACAGGGTGTTGGACCTAATAAATCGTAACTGAGCTACCATTCACAGAAATGGAATTTATGATGGCATTCTGCCTTTAAAAATGCGTGTATCTAGATTGTGCTTGATGTAGAGCTAGAAAAAGACTTTTTGTTATAAAAGTTTCCTTCTGCAATAGGCTATAGGGGTAAGAAAATGGCAAATGAAAAGGGCTGATATTTCTTCCTGGTCCAATGAGTGCAGTATTGATTTTTTTTCATTTTTTCACCTTATTAAAAAAGTATAAGAATTTGTAAGACGTCTGATAAATTATCTGTTCTCACTAGGTGAAAGATTTTACTTTAAAATTGTATAGCATTCAGAAAGCCTTGTTCTTGGCCCTGGTGACATAATTATGGCCTATAACTCAATATAATCTCATAATATATACAAAAGTGTTTCTGCAAAATGTTCTTTGTTGAAGTGTATATTCAGGTGCTTTCACTCCTGCATGAGCTAACAGGCATAAGCATGTTTAACTTCCTTTTGTAAAAGTTCACATATACATTCATGCGTATGTTCTCCAACACATTTGGGTTTTGTTTTCTGGGTTTTTTTCTTCTCCTTAGTAGATGATGTTTGTGGGTATTTTCATATCCACAGATCCAGACCAGGAAAGAAATATCCTGCCCTGCTAAGTATGTAATGACAGCCAAAGACTTGCTACTTTGCATTAATGGTTGTGGTGCTTGTATGAAACCAGCAAGGTAGTCTGTTGTAGTTGGCGCTATATTATAATCACACTGTACCAGAACCCAAGTGACTTCTGTGCTGGATTAAAAAAAAAATAATTTACTCCCTCAGCCTTGCAGCTGTCAAGAACTAACTTGCAACTGCGAAAAGCACTGTGCCTTCCTGGAGGTCCTGAGGGCTAACAGAATGCTTCTGTAGTTGCCCTTTGTGTGAAAAATGTTGACACCCTCCAGACGGTCTGGAGGGAACAGCTGTTTTTAGACAGTGACAGTATGAACAAAGTAAGGCTATTTATTGCAGAGCTTTTCAAAATGTGTAGTCCAAACAGGGTTCTCCCTGCCATTTGGGTCCTCATCACAGTCTTTCAGTTTTCTCTTTATCTGATTGAGAAAGAACTGAAATAGAGCTGCGTGAGTTTTATCTAGTATGTCTAGTCCCTGGGAGGCAAAGCATGAGCGTGTCCTTCACAGATGGTGCAAAAGAGGTCCCTGGTAATAGGGCACATGCACGTCTCCTGTCTTACTCTACATGTCATCTCTGACCTTTACTGAAAGTTTCAGAGCTTTACTTGCTACAGCATCAGAGAACTAAAAACTTCTGTTGCTGTGGAATGAAGTTTATTTGTATATTGCCAGAAGTGTACTTATTTACAGCAGTCTGTCGCATTTGTAAAGAAAAAATGTCACGTGGAACAAAGTAGTATCATCTATCAGATTAATCAAGAATTCACTCCAAGAGCATATGATAGACTTGTATGTCCATGTTCACTATATCAGACTCTGTATTAGTTCTTTAAGACTCTCTCTTTCTACCTTCCCTCCCCCTTCTTTTTTTTTTTTTTTTTTTTTTT